>CAXKVI010000001.1:159465436-159554382 GCA_964058755.1 Campiglossa producta
GTAATGGTATGGTAATGGTATGGTAATGGTATGGTAATGGTATGGTAATGGTATGGTAATGGTATGGTAATGGTATGGTAATGGTATGGTAATGGTATGGTAATGGTATGGTAATGGTATGGTAATGGTATGGTAATGGTATGGTAAAGGTATGGTAATGGTATGGTAATGGTATGGTAATGGTATGGTAATGGTATGGTAATGGTATGGTAATGGATTGTATGGTATGGGAAAGGTATTATGGTAAGGTAGGTGAATGGTATGGTAATGGTATAGATGGTATGGTAATGGGGTAATGGAGAGTAGGGAGGGGATGGGGATGGGTATGGTAAATGGAGATGAATGGGTGGATGGGAGGGAGGAGAATGGACGTAAGGGGTATGGGGTAATGGGTAATGGGGTGGGGTTGGGTGGTGGTTATGGTAATGGTATGGTAATGGTATGGTAATGGTATGGTAATGGTATGGTAATGGTATGGTAATGGTATGGTAATGGTATGGTAATGGTATGGTAATGGTATGGTAATGGTATGGTAATGGTATGGTAATGGTATGGTAATGGTATGGTAATGGTATGGTAATGGTATGGTAATGGTATGGTAATGGTATGGTAATGGTATGGTAATGGTATGGTAATGGTATGGTAATGGTATGGTAATGGTATGGTAATGGTATGGTAATGGTATGGTAATGGTATGGTAATGGTATGGTAATGGTATGGTAATGGTATGGTAATGGTATGGTAATGGTATGGTAATGGTATGGTAATGGTATGGTAATGGTATGGTAATGGTATGGTAATGGTATGGTAATGGTATGGTAATGGTATGGTAATGGTATGGTAATGGTATGGTAATGGTATGGTAATGGTATGGTAATGGTATGGTAATGGTATGGTAATGGTATGGTAATGGTATGGTAATGGTATGGTAATGGTATGGTAATGGTATGGTAATGGTATGGTAATGGTATGGTAATGGTATGGTAATGGTATGGTAATGGTATGGTAATGGTATGGTAATGGTATGGTAATGGTATGGTAATGGTATGGTAATGGTATGGTAATGGTATGGTAATGGTATGGTAATGGTATGGTAATGGTATGGTAATGGTATGGTAATGGTATGGTAATGGTATGGTAATGGTATGGTAATGGTATGGTAATGGTATGGTAATGGTATGGTAATGGTATGGTAATGGTATGGTAATGGTATGGTAATGGTATGGTAATGGTATTTAGTTTTAAACTGGTGTCTTTCAGGAGTAGTTTCATGTTCAACTATAGGCAACCAACACCAGCATACAATAGGCAAACAAAACAACAGCATCATCAGCAATTCGCCGCACAGCTTGACAGCCAGAGAAGTTGCAAGGGCCAAAACTAAGAATTCTAAAATTAGCACACAAAAAATATATCAAAACACACACAAAGAAAGGAAATGATGTAAGCAAAAGAGAGATAAATTAGCGGCATCAAAAACATTTCAGCAGCCAAAAATAGCCAGGCGATCGAGACAGAAGAAATATATCAAAGCGTGCAATAATGACGTCGGAAGACGTGTCGCCTTAATATTGACGTCATTAAATTGCATCACATGCGCTTTACGATGGCGTCAATTCGCCGGTAGTAATTTCAAATCATTGACCCTGTTTGGGGGTGGCAGGCAGCATTTGATGAGAGAAATATTTTCAGAGCAACAAATGAGCTTAGATTTGGGGTGGAAAGATGGTTGGTGGTGGTGGTGGTGAATTGAACAATAACAGCAACCATGCTACGAAGTGAGTATGCACACGAAGCCGGTGTTATCGCGAGGGGTAACAATATATTGTTAAACGCACTTGTTTGCGAAGGGCGCTCGTTTGCCGGTTTGATTAGATTGAGAAATTGAATGCGATGAGAGCGTACATAGCTTCATTTGCAGTGGATGGCTATTGCTTTTTTCACTAAGCAACAAATATTGCTTTAATGCTATTTTTATTACTGTGCACGTTTTCTATTTAATCGTAACCCAGTGATTGCATCTAAAGGGAACTATCCCAAACACAATGGGGCCGTTTTGACTTTGTTTTTGGGCAATCAGCAGGCTAGAGGGCCCAGAAAGGCGCTTCAAATCGATCAACGCAATTGTGACATCTTTCATTGGGAAGCGAAAAGGGCCCATCAACTTCTGCCATAGAGCCTCCCGAAACCCTACTTCAACTAGTACACATGCTTCGCTCAAGAAATGCTCAAGTAAATTTCTTGTCAAATTTTTCTTGAGGTGGTACGCAGTTCTTAGCGGTCAAAAACTTGTTTGAGAGTCTCATCCCTTTTCTCTGCTGAAGTAGACGCCATGAGTAGATCATAAAGGCAGGAAATAGCGAGAGATTAACTTTTAAAAGTTTTTTCGATGTGACTTTGAAAAGTTGGCGGTAAATCACATTACCCAGCAACACTAAAAACAAGAGGGATTGACTAGGTCGCCTCCCCGTTGGTGCAACCTGGGTAACGCTAAATGGCCTACATACGCCTACACGGCTGGTTTCTACGTATTGCCGGTTCTACGAGAACGGTAACGGTGTGCTGTACCCATAGTACCGAAACGACCCGGGCCGTTTTTTTGTATCGACCCGGCCAAGAGCAATACACCGCGGGGTAGACCTGTCTGACATATGGGCAGGGCTACACCTCGTTACAACAACAACAACAACAACAACATCAACAACAACATAACAACAACAACAACATAACAACAACAACATAGCAACAACAACATATTAACAACAACAACAAAAATCGAACAGAAATTTGTTTTAGAGAAAACTTTTTCTAATTGCCCCATATTGCGGCGAATTTGCTAAAGGACCCGCGTCGATGAGAAATCATTGAGTACTAGCAAGACTGAAGTTAAAAAAAAATATTTTACGTTCAACATTTATTAGAAGTTTTTTTTTCAACACATTTTCATTTCAATAACACATCTTTTATTAAATAAAATTTTCTTAACTAAATGATTCACTAGCTACCATAAGTATGAAAACTTTAACAAAGTTGCACCATTTTTTAAAGCTTAATGAAGTAGTACATAGTCATATGTATTACAGTTGCAGTTAAATATATCAAATTTAATTTTCATACATAATTAGAATTTTTTCAATTGAAAAACTGGTAGTTTTTTCGGCACAATTTGCAAGGTCTAAGACTATGTCGCAAATTGTAGAAGTTTAAAAAAAAAAATAAAAATTTAAGTGTTTTAAAACATATTGCATACATATACTTAATAACTATTTTGAGAGCAATTCAGACTTACTGTATTTGGCTACACTCATTGAGGTGAATACAATTAAAAAAAAGAATTAATAAATCTGTAACACATATTTTAGTTCTTAACAATATTTTAAGGGACTTTTGGTCTTAGTATGCATTGTTGTAAATATTTTTAATTTTTAAGTAACTTTGAAAAATTTGATACTTAAGTTTAAATTTTAATTCTAACCTAGTTGTTAAAAGTAGCATGATATTATTTTTATTAAAACGGCAAACGAAATAAAACTGAATAATTTAGCACATAGTTCAAAATCGCTATTTAATTAGATTCAGATGTAAAAAAACCAGAAGAATTCAAAATATCTAACTATTTACGTAACTCTGTACGACAATTTAAAAAAAATTTCAATTACCTATTCAAATAATTTTTCTAAAATTCTTTAATTCACTAAATTTGAGATAGGGATGGTGTTTGTAACTTGATAGTTTTGTAAATAAATATCTAATAAACATTTACATAATATATGTATTCATTTAAGAAAATATATATATCTACACTAGGGAGATAAAAAAAAACTAGTCTTGGTCTTACCCCGTAAAAACTTTGTAATTGATGAGAAAATAACCCGCAAAAAATTAGCGCTGTAACTTAACCCTTAAGGTTGGCTATGTTTTTATACCTTTCATGAACATGAAATGGTATTATTATTTGGTCCGAAGTTTGTAAGTATGAGAAGAAGAAGAGATAGACCCATCAATAAGTATACCGAAATGATCAGGATGACGGGATGAGTTGATTTAGCCATGTCCGTCTGTCCGTCTGTCTGTCTGTCTGTCTGTTTGAACCCAAACTAGTCCCTCAGTTTTTGAGATATTTGGCTGAAATTTTGTATGCGGCCACCATTTTCCAATATAGGAATCATTTGTCGGAACCAGCAAGATCGGACCGATATTACATATAGCTCCCATACAACCGATTATTTCGATAAACGGATTTTGGGCTATAACTCCTGTAATTAAACACGTAGGAACGTGAAATTTTTGAGGTATCGCTATTTTTATATGTGAAATATGGATGTTGAAAATCATTGAGATGGGATAAATATTTCACATAGCCCCCATACAATCGATTGTTCCGATAAACGGATTTTGGGCTATAACTCCTGTAATTAAACACGTAGGAACGTGAAATTTTGGACCTATTGCTATTTTTATATGTGAAGTATCGATGTTGAAAATCATCGAGATGGGATAAATATTTCACATAGCTCCCATACAATCGATTGTTCCGATAAACGGATTTTGGGCTATAACTCCTGTAATTAAACACGTAGGAACGTGAAATTTCGTAACTATTGCTATTTTAGAATTTGGAATGTCAATGAAAAATCAATGAGATTGGACCAATATAACACATCGCCCCCATATAATCGATAGCTCCGATAATTTCGATATGAGCTTAAGTTAAATTTACACGGGCTGTACTGGGATCAAACCGTGAAAATCGTGACGCTTATTCATGAAAGGTATTTAGCCTTCGGCACAGCCGAAGACAGCTTTCCTTACTTGTTTTTTTTTTTCTCTTTCCCATACATTTTGTATGGGGAAAAATGGAATTTTGTTCAAAAGGAATTCTCATAATTTTCGAAATTTTTTCCAAAAAACCTTTACATATTCTCAAATTTAAGGCTTTGAAGCTTTCAAAACGTCAAACCGTGCGTGGTTATCTAAACTATTAAACTAATTACAGCCATTTAAAAATGGCAGATTCTGCATGTAATACTTGCAGTACTACTAAATTCAGTCATTTTTAAATGGCTGTAATTAGTTTAAAAGTTAAGATAACCGCACACGGTTTGACGTTTTGGAAGCTTCAAAGTCTTAGCTTTAAGAATGTATCAAGGTTTTTTGATAAAAATTTTAAAAATTATGAGAAAATCCACTTTGAAAAAAATACTATTTTTCCCCATACAAAATGTATGGAAAAGGGCGAAAAAATAGCCACCCCCAGGGGTTAAATTACAGCACCAACTTTTTGCATGGTTTATTTTCTCGTCAATTACTAACTTTTTAGGGGATAAGACCCACAAAAAATTTTTTTTAATCACCCTAGTATACACTCATTCACACATTTGAGCTTACATACTAATAAATAAATATGCTTAATAAAATATCTTTGTTTTTACTAATAGTAACGTTTGTAGAGATTCCAACATTTCATTCAACAACTGTTTTGGGTTTCTTTTTTCTTTCATATTGTATCTGAGTGATAGTCATTACCACAAACTGAGCAGCTACGTCTATCCAAACCTGTAAGATATTTAGAATATATATATAGACAATTATTGCAAAGCTTTTTTAGATAACTCACCTAAACGTGCACGTTCCGCCTCTTTGCCAATAATTATTTCATTGGTTAGATAAACTTCACGTCGTATTTGATCGCGCAGCTCAACACTCATATCTGGTATACACCAACGCACCAAAATCATAACAAGGGCAACAAAGTTCTGGAAGAAAAAAATATGAGATTAACTACTACAATCTTTTGATACACATACGTACATCTATTATCTATTATATAAAATAAAGTTGGATTTTTGTTCATATCCCTCTAACTAAGTAAATATTTAAGTAATTTTGATAACTTTTGTTTTAAAATGTTGTAACACAAAATCGGAGGATGTTCTATCCCATTTGGGAAAGGGAATGGTTTTTGAGCTATCGACCAAAATCCTATCGTTTGTGTTCCAACCTATGTTAACTCTCGAATAACTCACACATTCAAAAGAGAAGAGCGCCCTGTATTGGCTCTCAGCGTCTGTGTTGTATCAATGTGAGGGTTCTTTTGCTTACGTTTTTGTGGACTATTTTTGCTCTCTTTAGGGATTTTTGTGCATCTGCACAACATCTCTTTTTCTAATGTTCATTTGCTCAAAATTTTTCTCTCATACATGTACATATGTACGAAAAAAAAACGAATAAGTCTACGCTGCAACACAACGAACAGACAAAGCGCAAGAGATTGGGGAAGCAAAACAATTCAATCGCAACCGTCGTTCATTTGCGTTTGCGTTCTGAGCAACTATACTCTTGCACTATGGAACAACTAGGTTAGGTTAGGTTAGGTGGTGGCAGCCACAAGTGAGAGGGCCGCTCACTTGGACACTTGTATGGTCCGTTGTGATACCACATTCTACACGGTGACACTAACTCGCAATTACTTGCACATAGGGCACACATCAATCTTTGACACGTCCTCCGGAGACCTAAGAACGTCCGACCCAAGAAATCTGCGTCTAGTCCTAGCAAAAGCCGGACAGTTGAGCATGAAGTGATCTGATGATTCAACCTCTTCATCCTCCATGCAGCTCACGCAGTTCGGACTTTCAGTAATGTTTGAGCGCACCGCATGGATTCCCATCGGACAATGCCCCGTCAACACCACAATCATAATGGAAAGGTGTACCTTAGAGAAAACAAGTTGAAAAATGCTACAAACAATACCAACTACGATGATTGCAATTTCGATCTTGTTGAAGGATCTTGTCAAACCGCTTTGTATTGTTGCTTAGAGATTTTTCGTCACCTTTACTGGTCACAGAACCAAGGTGAGGAGATTACGAATTTCTAAGCCGCAGTGTGTAACTTCAGATTCGGATTCAACACACCCAAAAGCTTCAGAAAACGTCGAAAAACCCGGTAAAATTTTCTTAAACTTCCACTTTGTTATACAGTGTTATTAGACAAACTTTTTTACAACTGCTCATCTCTTTACAAACCACCATCTGGAGATAAAGCCTAGGCTGACCCGAAAAATCTGACTTCAGATTCGCATTCAACACACCCAAATGCTTCAGAAACCATTGAGAAACCCGGTGGGATTTTTAAAAACTTCAATTCTTTTTGTACAGTGCAGTTTGCTGAGTATTTTTCTTCACTGTAGGAAGCTATTATCTTATAAATACATACTAGTATATCCCGTGGTCGAAATTCGACCAATTTAAAATAGTTGAACTTATTCAAACATCTGATCAACTTTTTGTCATTAGCTGCCTTAGGCCCGTGGCCGAACCTCGACCAACTTAAATGTATACATTAAAAACTCATCTATAGGCAAAATGAGGCCATCAAAGAATTTAAAAAATAGTGGCTGTTATTATATAATAAAAATATTAAATTACAGCAGCCCTTTCCAAAATTATTTATGGCAAATGCCATGCAAATATGCGGATTTCATTTGCACTTGAATAATCGGATGATGAGATTGTGCTTAACAAATAGCCACTAATTTATGCGATCGTTTTGTCTCAAACGGTAGAAATCACTAAAATTTATAGAAGTAATCTACCGAAGTCCGATAAATAGACTACTGTGTTTGAAAAAATCTCGCAACTTCGATCTTATATCATCAAAAGTTAGATAAAACAAGTAAGGAAGTCTAAGTTCGGGTGAAACCGAACATTACATACCCAGCTGTGCACATAAAGTGGGCGTGATCGTTCACCGATTTTTCTTATTTTCTGTGGTAGTACTCTACATAAACATAACATGCCTGGTACCTAGTTTCGCAAATCTATCTCACACCGTTCTGAAGTTGTTAGCAGTCGAATTTAAAAATTGCTTGACTCATAAGTGGGCGGTGCCACGCCCACTTTCCAAAATTTTGAAAAAATTATGTAAAGAATGTGAAAGTTGATGTATGTACCAAATTATATTATTATAGCGAAATCAGTTAATTAGATATGGACTTTTCAATATTTCCACCTCCTTTCAATATAACTTTTATGAAAAAGTAGGCGTGGTCGCGAAGCGATTTCGTTTATTTTCTATAGCTGAATTTACCACAACAATAGTATGTCCTCTACGAAATTTCGTTATACTAGCATAAACTGTTCTGAAGTTATTAAGAGTCAAAATTTTAAAATTTCTCAAATATACGTGGGCGGTACCACGCCCCCTTTTAAATTTTTTTTATAAAATCGGCCTTAGAACATCCAAATCAATACATATTGCAAATTTTATCATTGTAGCTGCTTCTAATATTGAATTAACCCATTTTATACGTTTTTCGAAATTTTCGATATCGAAAAAGGGGCGTGGTTATGGTCCGATTTTACCCATTTTCAATAGCAATCTATTCTGAACCCAAATAAGTACGCATGCCAAATTTGGTGAAGATATCTCATTATTTGCTCAAGTTATCGTGTTAACGGACAGACGGACGGACGGACGGACGGACGGACGGACGGACGGACGGACATGGCTCAATCAAATTTTTTTTCGATCCTGATCATATTGATATATGGAAGTCTATATCTATCTCGATTCCTTTATACCTGTACAACCAACCGTTATCCTAACAAAGTTATAATACCCTGTGTACAAGTACAGCTGGGTATAAAAACCCAAATTGAATAAGCGGTTATCGCATTTCTATAATGGGTGGCATGTATGCATATGCTTTCCGTCAACTAAAAATATTCAACAATTTTTTTCTCGAAAATAGATATCACAAACATAAAAATTTTA
The DNA here is from genome assembly GCA_964058755.1 of Campiglossa producta. Classification (NCBI taxonomy): domain Eukaryota; kingdom Metazoa; phylum Arthropoda; class Insecta; order Diptera; family Tephritidae; genus Campiglossa; species Campiglossa producta. The sequence goes on from CAXKVI010000001.1 coordinate 159,474,215, forward strand.
AAAAAGTCAAGATAAGAAATATTTATATATTGAAAAAATAAAAACAATTTTCAATGACAAAAAATAAAAAATAAAAAATGTGGCCGATAGCTGTACTTGAACCGTTATTACTGTGAGTAACTCCTTGACGTTTATTTTGAAGGGGTGGAAATTTGGAAATATGAGTTCGTGTAATATTAAACAATATTAATGAGCGGGAGAACGAAAATAGTTACACATTCATTTTAGAGAAGTATGGGTTGTATTTTAAAAAAATGTATTATACATGGCGTGGTTTTAAAACTTTTTAGTGGGGGTAAATTACAAATTCTGGTTAGGTCAAAAAAAGTTTGAGGGTTTTCTAGCTTTTTTCTTTAACCATAGCTTAGCAATATTTAAAAGACACTTTATAAGGATTTTTCTTTTGATTTAAAGAAAAAAAATGTATATTGATTTTTAAAAAAATTCTATTCTATTTGGTCTAGACTTGTTTGGGGCTCGGGTTGCAAATCTGCCCTTTTAAAAGTTAATACATATATACATATGAAAAGAAATTATTTGTTGTCTTCAGTAACATTTAAGATTTCCGCTTATCACTTGGTTTAGTTAAAAATTTAGGTATCCATAAAATGTGTTTTCGATTTTTATACTTTAAATAAGGAATTTATCAGCAACTCTATCTCAATCGATAGAAATCGTGAAATTTATCGAAATAATCTACAGAAATTGAATAAACAGACCACTATGTTTGAAAAAAATTCGCAAATTGCAGCTTACATCTTCAAAAATTAGAGCAGTCAGACTTATATTAATGGTAATTTTTTGATATATTTACAAAAAAAAAAAAAAAGAAATTGTATAAGCGGTTATAGCATTTCTATAATGGGTGGTATGTATGTATATTTATGATCTAAAATAATTATTTCACATGGCTTTCCGTAAACTAAAAATATTCGCACCAAATTTTTTTTTCTCGAAAATAGAGATCACAAACATCAAAATATTGTTTATCAAAATTTTAAAAAGAAATATAAAAATGTATACAAAATATAAACAATTTTCAATGACAAAAAAGAAAAAAAATTTTGGCCGATAGCTGTAACTGTACTTGAACCATCAACCGCTCGACCACTACCCCCTGACGCTTCCCACTGGGCTATCGCTTTATTTACAAATTGATTGTCAGATAACCAATTCAAGTTGCATGAGAAATTTTCATTCGCTTATTACAGATAAATGAAGCAGTATTGGTTATATATTAGATAATTGTGCATTGCTTTAGAGGTATGCCAACAAATCCATATGCATTTCATAAATATTTATGCATATTTAGTATGGGTTTAAGCTTGGCAATTATTTATATGTAAAATGTGTTAGCCTATTAATATAATAGATAGTTTGTGATAAACTACATTTCGATAGATATCAACAAAGTCTGTTGAGGTATCCCAAGAAAAATCACATACAAACGCCAAAGCACTAATTTTAACTATGATGGAAAAAGATCAGGGATAGCCACCGTTTCCAACCTACTGAGCGCTACAACAACAACGTCTTTTAGTAAACAACGTCATACTTTCTAAAACAACAACGTTCCTGGAATTACAAAAAATTACTCGAAAAAAATTATTATTAAACTAAGACAAAAAATCAGCGTATCTGTACCGTTATACATTCACAGCGAAGCACGACCAGCCAGCATGAATTCGGAACTAATTAAATGTGCGCCGTGGTGGAGACACTAACGGTATTCAAAGAATAATATTGCAATGGTTTTTTGTATTTTTTGCGAATCTGGTTTGTTGTTGTGAGCCACAAAGAGCCAGATATGTTTGTTGTAGAGCGGAAGTGAGCTGACTGAGCCACTACGCCGCGATGGCTGCAATAGATTGTGAGAAAGTGCGAATATCAAGTATGTACTACAATAGTTCTCTTCTTTAACCCAATTCTGAGATAAGGTGTTTTTTAAACAAAAGTATAAATTGAAGCACATATGTAGTTATAATCGGCTCTAGATATGTTACCAACTGATTGCGAGCGAACTTATCGTGCATCACAGTGTTATTAATAACAAAATTTAATATAAGCAGCCCTGAAGCCGGCTTAAGACTCAATATTTCATACTTTTTAAGACGCTGCTTGGAGCCCCTAGCGAAAAAAATACCACTATAATATGAGTTTGTATATATGTATATCGCTCTTGCGTAATGAATAATTCAATGTTGCAACTGAAGCACTTTTCGAAATTAAAATGTTTAGCCCAATTTCGGAAACGGGGTCATGTGTTAGGTGAGAAGACGTAAAAGTGCAAACAGATTCATTGGCAAAAAGGGGTAGTTTTGTAGTGGATGTGAAGTAGCTGTTTTTCTTACATTTATTCTAATTTTAACTCAGCTTTTAATGGAGTTTGAATTAAAAAATTAACGATTTTAAAAACCTCCATATTTAATTCAAAATGAAATCGGTGTTACTAGTAGAAATTCATATCAATAATTTCAATTTTAAAGCTTATGCATAGTCATAGGGTTACCTTCACGAGGTATTAAGGCCACTGTCTTTTGGACACTGGCGCACCAAAGGGGGGGACTTCAAATATATTTTGCTTTGGCTTTTACTTTCATTGTAATAAAAAAAATTTTCTAATTGAAACTTGGATTTTATACAAACCTTTGGAAGTCCCTAGAAAATGAAGAGATCAATGGAATATATATTGAAATATCTATACTACACCTCAGTGCCACCTCCTCTTTACCTATTTTTAGCTCGCTCTACTGAGTCTCATACATTATACCTCAGCTGACTTCCCTTTAACTATTTTCACTAGCCGTCGTACAATGGGATGTTTTGAAGAAATTTGTCTCATTATCAAATATGCTGCAAGAGTAAATCAAAAACTTTTTAAAACTCGATTTTTTTCAATTTCGACAATTAAATTTCACTTTTTTTGGGTATGGGATCTAACTAACTTTTTTCGAAGTTACGGACTTTCGAAGTTCGAAATTATACCCTTTTAGTTTTGCTTTCCAATTGGTGAATTTCAACAATTATGTAAGGAAATATGGTCTGCTTGAATGCCTTGTTCAATTGGTTTACACTTTCTGTTTTAAAAGTTGTCAAAGGGGTCAAAAATTAGATCTTCGAAAAATTTAAAAGCCGTATACATATTTAAAAAATTTTTCAACTCATTTCGAAAAACTTCATGCCGTTGTAAAAAAAAACGTACACCAATCAAACAAGGAAGTCAAGCAGGCCACGCCCACATTTATCCTTTTTAACTTTTAAAAATACAGCAATTCGAAAAGCAAAATTAAAAGCATCTTATTTGGAACTTCGAAAGCCTATAACTAAATTTTGAAAGCTAACTTCAAAAAACGGGGTACGTAGCTCTTTAATTCTCAATCTCTACAAAAAATAAGGCTAGATTCCATACCCTCCTTGTACAAAAATGTAAAAAGTTTTTCGAAAGTCGCGATTTCAAAATTAAATTTTTTTTAAACAAATATTTCTCAGAATTTTTTTTTTTATTTTTTAAAAAAAATTCCAAATTGGTTTAAAAAATTTTCGAGGTAGAAATTGTTAGTATCGTTTTACAAACTTATCTAGTTTTCAAAATATTTTTCAAAATATTCAATTTTGAGACAAACTTCTCTTAAAATCCTCCACCGTGCGGCGCCAAAAACCCACTACTAATTGGCCCTTCATCAAAGTGTGTCAGATCATTAAACTTTTGCACTTTCACAGCACCGCAGCAGGGCTACTCTTCACGCTGCTGCCACCAACACCGCCACGATTGCACACACAAATCAATCAGCAACAAAGCAAATGCGACAAATGCCATGCAACACGAAAAAGAGTGGCCTCTACTCAGTAAAATTAGCCAACTACATACTTATGTAGCTGCAGTATATCACACTTGTGTCTTGATGTCATAGCAAATGCAGTTACAATATTTTAATTTAGTACAATTTTCAACGTCAAAGCGTCAGCAACGCGTCAACTGCTCAACCAAATACCACAAACAAAAAATTTTTGAATGAATTAAAAAACAGTTACAACAAAAAAACGTTAAAAGTGGATTTCCTTAAGTCAGTGTTTGAGATACGTTCGTATACATTTACGTCGGACTTTGAAGAAACTGGAGTATTACCACCATTACCAGCGTCCACGTCCACATCCGCAACCAAATCGAAATCCACTATGAAACGTTTCAATTGTTTTAATTTACGTTCATTTGGCTTTGTTGTTGCCGGCTTTGATATTATTGTGGCAGTAGGTACTCTGACATTATGCTCCTACTATTTGTGGACGGATATTGTGCGTGAGTCGTATTGGCCACAGGACGAAGTGAAAATTTTAAGTCCTTTAGGCAATTTAGTAACAACAGTAGGTGAGTGTGAAGGATAGAGGTTGGATTGGTGTGATTTTCTGAGATTAACAGCAAGCATCGAATAGAGAAATTTCGAGCCGAGAAACTTTGCGGGAGAATTGCCAAGAAATTATCTGAGATTTGTTTATAATTTATTTTATTTTACATATCTTACTTTAGTTGATTTTAAGGAATTCAATTTTTTTTTTTTTTTGTTTGTAATTTTTTTTTTTTTTTAATTTTTTTTTTTTAATTTTCTTTTTTAATTTTCTTTTTTAATTTTTTTTTTTAATTTTTTTTTTAATTTTTTTTTAATTTTTTTTTTTATTTTTTTATTTTTTTTATTTTTTTTTTTCAATTTTTATTGTTAAATTTAATAAACTTTATCTTATTTTTCTTTCACTTATTTCTTTTTGTTTTAATATATTTTTATACCCAGCTGTACTTGTACACAGGGTATTATAACTTTGTTAGGATAACGGTTGGTTGTACAGGTATAAAGGAATCGAGATAGATATAGACTTCCATATATCAATATGATCAGGATCGAAAAAAAATTTGATTGAGCCATGTCCGTCCGTCTGTCCGTCCGTCCGGCCGTCCGTCCGTCTGTCCGTTAACACGATAACTTGAGCAAATAATGAGATATCTTCACCAAATTTGGCATGCGTACTTATTTGGTTTCAGAATAGATTGCTATTGAAAATGGGTAAAATCGGACCATAACCACGCCCCTTTTTCGATATCGAAAATTTCGAAAAACGTATAAAATGGGTTAATTCAATATTAGAAGCAACTACAATGATAAAATTTGCAATATGTATTGATTTAGATGTTCTAAGGCCGATTTTATTAAAATTTTTGAAAAGGGGGCGTGGTACCGCCCACGTATATTTGAAGAAATTTTAAAATTTTGACTCTTAATAACTTCAGAACAGTTTATGCTAGTATAACGAAATTTCGTAGAGGACATACTATTGTTGTGGTAAATTCAGCTATAGAAAATAAACGAAATCGCTTCGCGACCACGCCTACTTTTTCATAAAAGTTATATTGAAAGGAGGTGGAAATATTGAAAAGTCCATATCTAATTAACTGATTTCGCTATAATAATATAATTTGGTACATACATCAACTCTCATATTCTTTACATAATTTTTTCAAAATTTTGGAAAGTGGGCGTGGCACCGCCCACTTATGAGTCAAGCAATTTTTAAATTCGACTGCTAACAACTTCAGAACGGTGTGAGATAGATTTACGAAACTAGGTACCAGGCATGTTATGTTTATGTAGAGTACTACCACAGAAAATAAGAAAAATCGGTGAACGATCACGCCCACTTTATGTGCACAGCTGGGTATGTAATGTTCGGTTTCACCCGAACTTAGACTTCCTTACTTGTTTTTACTTTATTTTATTTTTATTTTATTTTATTTTATTTTTTTTTATTTTTTTTTTTAATTAAAGAAAGTTTTTTATTTTCTTTTATTTAGTTTTATATTCTTTATTTTCTTTTATTTAGTTTTAAATTTTTTATTTTATTTTATTTGTTTGATTTTATTTTTCTCCTTTTTTTATTTTAATTTATTTTATTTTTGTTTTATTTTATCCAATTTTTTATTTCATTTTATTTTTTCTCATTTTACTTTATTTCATTTCTTTTTTAACTAAATAAATTTTTTTATTTCATTTTATTGTTTTTATTTAATTAATTTTGTTCTATTTCATTTCATTTTATTTTATTCTTTTTGTTTTATTTTACTTTTTTCAATTCAAACGATATTTCAATTGATTTCATTTAATTAAATTTTTTGTACTAGAATTTCGACTAATTCGAATATGTTAAAAAAAAATTGTAAAAATTATAAAAAATTTACGATATTTACAATATCGTATGTTGAAATTTTTAAATCATTAGGAATAACAGTTTAAAAAGGGTGTGAACTTTATACCTGCAGTTTTGCACCTTTGTTTGGGTATTTTTTTAAATATCGTAATTTTTTTAAATACATATCGTAATTTTTTGAAATATCGTAATTTTTGAAAATTACAAATTTTCGCGCTGCATGCTCCAAAATTTCTCAAAGTAGTTTTCAGTTTTTTTTCATGAATTTGAAATATCTTAATCCTAATTTTTCGACATTAAAATAACGCCAATTTAAAGTTTGAAATCGTTAGGAATAACAGTTTAAGAAGAGCTAGAGCTATAAAACTGCATGGTCCAAAATGTTTCAAAGCAGTTTTCAACTTTTGTTAGGTTAATTTTGTAATATCGTAATTTTTTCAATATCGTAACTTTTCAACATTACAAATTTTCTTTAATATTCGAATGCAGCATTTCAAAACTTCCCTTACAATTAAAAATGCTATATGTGATAAAGTTATCGTTGCCGAAATATTAGATTTTGAGACAAGCTTCGTCAAAATATCCCATAACTTGCAGGAAAAATTTATTCATTAATTAAAATTATTTCAATTTAATTTTTTTCTTGGACGATATTTATTTATCTTAAATTTTAAATAAAATTTCTTATACATTTTGGCATTTGATTTTTCACATGTTAAAAGAGTTTGCCAAAGTTATAAAAAATTTACGATATTTACAATATCGAAAGTTCGCTAGGAAATACAGCTTAAAAATGGCGTGAGCTATAAAACTGCATGCTCCAAAATGTTTCAAAGCAGTTTTGAATTTTTGTTTGGTTATTTTTGTAGTATCGTAATATTTTAAACATCGTAATTTTTTAAATGTCGTAGTTTTTTAAATATCGTAATTTTTTAAATATCGTAATTTTTTAAATATCGTAATTTTTTAGATATCGTATTTTTTAAATATCGTAATTTTTAATATCGTAATTTTTTAATATCGTAATTTTTTAAATATCGTAATTTTTTAAATATCGTAAGTTTTTGAATATACAAACTTTCATTACTATTTGAATGTAGCATCTCATAAACTCCCTCACGATTCAAAGAAAAAACGTCAAGTAGGGGAAAGAATATTAAATCTGTATTTTATACACTAATCTAAACCGTTGCCGAAATATTTGATTTTGAGACAAGTTGCTTCAAAATATTCCATAGTTTTCTGTTCAGATAATTTGTTGGAAAAAATTAAAATATAATACACTGAAAGTCTAGAGGAAATCCAGTCTAAGTCAGCTTGAACGTACATATACCGTGAAAAAAATCGTTTAAACTATCATACAAGTTTTTAGGTTAAATTTGATGTTTTGAAAGTTGGAAAAAAAATAAATTGTTTATAGATAACATAAGCAAAGTATTTAACTAAGAGAAAACATCCCTTTAACATTCTTCAAATTTCTTTTCAGTTGACTATGTGCTCGTACACAACTTCTCAAATGCATTTTATATGGTTTTGTCTGTTACGATTTGGATTAAATCGCTGATAAATTTAGTAGTTGCTGCCATACTCATGGATGGTATAAGAAAGGTAAAATAAAAGTGTTATAAAATAACAATTTGAACTCTTCACTTTTAACACTACACCTCTCCAACATAGCAACGTCTTATTTGCATTGCTCCCTGGATTATAAACACTAGCATTTCAATTGCTATTGAGATAGCCGTATTCATTTTCATTGAAATTAAAATGAATGAATTTGAAGAGGATATGGCATTGGATCGACGCATTGTGCACAGCGTTATATTTGGTGTATTTATGGGTAATTTGATGTTTAAAAAATGTGTAAAAAAATTTTTAATTTTTCACTTTACTTGCTTGCAGTTTTCAATGCGCTTTCGGTATTTGGCATTTTTTCATTATACAAAATGCTCAAGGTCACCGCTAATGAAAATCGCACTCTACAGGAGAGCATTGTGGAAGCAGCTGGTCTTTATCAGCATGTCAAAGTTTAGAATTATTTAAAACAGAAATTGAATTTTTTAACCGAAAAAAATTCCAAGCATTTACGAGCACAGCACATCCAGCGATTGGTATGTTGTCGCGAATGCATTTATTTATTTTAAAGTGAAATTAAAAAACAAAAACTGTTGAAAGTTTTAAAAGACGAAAATAATAAAGTGCTGTCATAGAACAGAATATTAAATAAAGTGAATATGGACTGCATTGATAGAGCTGTACAGCAGCCGGCTGGGTATGGAATCTAGCCAACTTTTTTGAAGAGATTGAGGCATACTTAAGAAAAACCCAGGTACCCTGTTTTTCGAAGTTAGCCTCCAAAATTTATTTATGGGCTTTTGATGTTCAAATCTAAACACTTTTAATTAAAAAAGGAAAAAGGGCGTGGTCTGCTTGACTTTGATGTTCGATTGGTATCCACTTTTTGTTTTTAAAGTTGTCAAAGGCGTCGTATGTTTGAAAATTTTATTAACTGATTTCGAAAAACTTCATACCAATCGAAAAAGGAAGTCAAGCTGACTGCATGCTCCAAAATTTTCTTAAAGCAGTCTTAAATTTTTGTTTCGTGATTTTTTAAAATATCGTACGTTTCTGAAATATCGTAATTTTTCGACATTACACCTTAATTTCAATATTCGAATGTAGCATTTCAAAACCTCCCTTACGACTGAAAAATTGTGAAATATCGTAATTTTTCGACATTACAAATTTTCTTTAATATTCGAAAGCAGCATTTCCAAACCTCCTTCAAGATTAAAATATGCTATGTGTGATTAACTTATCTAACCCTTCCCGAAATTTTAGATTTTGAGACATGTTTCGTCAAAATATCCCATAATTTGTAGGAAAAATTAATTTATAAATAAGGTTTATTTTAATATAATTTTTTTACGATATTCACTTATCTTAGTTTTTAAATCAAATTTCTTATAAATTTGGGCATTTTGGTTTTGAACATGTTAAAAAAAGACTGTCAAAATTATGAAAAAATTACGATATTTAAAATATCGTAAGTTCAAAGTTTGAAATCGTTAGGAATGACAGTGTAAAAAGGGCATGCACTATAGATCTGCATATTCCAAGATATCTCAAAGTATTTTTACATATTTTTTCGTGATTTTTGAAAAATGATAAATTTCTGAAATATCGTAATTTTTCGACATTACAAGTTTTTTTTAATATATGAATTTCAAAACCACCCTATCAATTAAATATTATGTGATACAGTTATCTAACCGAAATATTAGATTTTAGACAAGTTTCGTCAAAATATCCCATAATTTGTAGGAAAAATTAGTTAATAAATTAGGATTATTTTTTTTTTCTTTGGACGATATTTATCTGTCTCAATTTTTAAATCAAATTTCTTATAGAGTTTGACATTTCGAAAGTAGCCTCCAAAATTTAGTTATGGGCTTTCGAAGTTCAAAATTAGACACTTTTAATTTGGCTTTTCCAATTAAAATTGGTCTGCTTGACTTTCTTGTTCGATAGGTATCCACTTTTTGTATTTAAAGTTGTCAAAGGCGTCAAAAGTTAGATCTTCGAAAAACTTAAAAGCCGTATGTTTGAAAATTTTGTTAACTGATATCGAAAAACTTCATACCGATCGAACAAGGAAGTCAAGCTGACCACGCCCACATTTTTCCTTGTTTAGTTTTTTAAATACAGCAATTGGAAATGCAAGATTAAAAGGGTCTAATTTCGAACTTGGAAAGCCGATAACTAAACTTTGGAGGCTAACTTCGAAAAACGGGGTTCGTAGTTTTTTTTGCCATGTCTTAGTCTCTTCTTGATTTTGCTATATAGTGTAATAAATAGTCACCAATTTCTTAACTCACCTCGAATACAACAACAAAAGCCAGCCGACAGGCGAGTATAATGTAATACATGCTAGTTAAATGATATTTACGATCTGAGGTAGGTGGTTCACGATAGTCGGCATAGCTGAAAAACGTAAATAACTAGAATAACGTCTGCTTTAAATAAATTAATTTAAAAAATCTTACAAGCAAGTTGTTATATTAGTATGATCACCAGCTAAACTGCGTAAAGCTGCAGATTCACTGATATTATATTCCGAGAGAGTAAAATCCAAATAACCGGCAAGAGTATGATCGGTTGATACTTGGCCGCGATAAACCAGACGAGGTATGAAGTCGGAAGTAAAAGCAATGATGAAACCCTATTTTGTGGTAATGAAGGAAAGAAAAATAAATAAAAAAGTTTAAAACAAAAAATAAAATAAATCTGCTCACTAACATTGCTTATAACGCTCAGTTTTCCAATGCTATCCAATATGCGATACCAGACACCAATATCGCGTACACGCTGTGACACAGGACGTCTATAGTTGGCCAGCAACTTTTTCGCATCCAAACGCATTTCGAAAATATTATTGACTAATGCAAAGAACGGCGCTAAAGGGAAGGCGGATACGAATAATGTAACAAAACCATACTGCAGCACTGAAACCAAATAATAGAAAGAAGTTAGTAGCTTGTATTTGAAAAAATTATAAATTATTTACCCATTTCCAAATATTCCGGAAACAAACTACGCTGACCCCAATCCAACAGTTTTAAGTCGCGTAAATAACGTTCCACTTTTTCCTTATTCACATCTTGCTTATTCATATTAAACAAACGCGATAGTCCGACTTGTATGGCCATTATTTTACGCCATATTTTTGGCATTATTACTTCGAGTATAGAGTTGAAAGCTTGTTTACCAATCATGATGATAGCCAATTGTATACAAAGTTCAGTCAAACAACCGCCAGAAGAGCACTGAGGAAAAAAATGCAAATATTAATCAGAGGACTTCTTGAGGTGGAATATTTCTAGTATAGCAACAAAATTTTGAATAAAAAAAATAAAAAAAAATAAAATTAAAAAAAAAAATTAAAAAATAAAAAAAAAATTTAAAAAAAATAATGAAGAAAAAAATAAATATTTAATTAATTAATTAAAATGAAATTACAAAAAAAAATTTAAATAAAACAAAATAGGAAAAAATAAAATAATATTAAATAAAAGATATTAAAAAAAAATTAATAAAATACGATAATTTATAAAAAATGAAATATAATTAAAAAAAACACAAAAACTGAAAAACAAATTAAAAATTGAAAATTTAAATAAAATAAGATAGAATAAAAAATATTAAAAAATGAAATAAATTAAGATAAAATAAAATTTAGCTAATGAAAAAAAAAAATAGAAAAAATAGAACAAAATAAATGAAAACCAAATAAGATAAGAAAAAATAAAATAGAACAAAAAAAAATAAATTAAATTTTAAAAATAGAATGAAATGAGATACAACAAACAAAAACAAAAACAAAAAAAATTATTTAAAATAAATTGAAAAAAATTAAGGAAAAAAAATAAAATTAATTAAAAGTATAAGATAAATTAAAACAAACAAGAAGCAAAAATTAAATAAATTAAAATGGTAAAAAAATAAAAAAAGTAAAATAATTAAATTTAAAAAAATTTTAAAAATAAAAAAATATAAATTAACAAAATAAATTACCAAAAAATTATGAAATTTAATAAAAAAAATTAATAAAAACAAGTAAGGAAATCTAAGTTCGGCTAAACCGAACATTAAATACCCAGCGGTAGTTTTCATATGAAGTTCGAAATTTTTAATTTCGAAGGTGGGCATGGTCGGGAAGCGATTCGTCCAATTTCATCAGATATACTTCCTATAATGCTAGTATACCTTGTACCAAATTCATCGTTCTACCGTAATTAGTTTACCAGTCGAATTTTCAAAAATACCTCCCTTTAAAGTGGGTGGTGCCACGCCTACTTTTAAAAATTTATCAAAAAATTATAATAGAATGACTAGGGGGCTCATCCTACCAAACTATATCATTTTAGCCATTTCCGTTACCGAATTATAATAATTTAGGTGATTTTCGAAGCTTTCGATATCGAAAGTGGCCGTGGTTGGAGAGCGATTTTATCCAATTTATGTATATACTCCCAACGATACTAGTATGCTTTGTGCCAAATTTCATCGTTCTACCCTAATCAGTTTAAAAGTTACGACCAGTCGAATTTTCAAAAAAAAAAAGGGTGGTGCCACGCCCACTTTTAAAAATTTATCAAAAAATCATAATAAATTGACCAGTGGGATTCACCTATAAAATTATATCATTTTAATCATTTCGACTACCAAGACATGTCAATTTATGTGATTTTCGAAATTTTCGATATCGAAAAATTAAATAAACATTTTTCCACTACTCACTTCCTCTTGCCTGTAGTCAAATATTTTATTATATTGCCCCGGATGTCCGACGAATTTCCCCTTAAAAAACGCAATGTAAAATATTGATGCATAATAGTTAACAAATTGCAATAAATAAATTTTCAATGTTAATGAATCGTCAAATTGTGTTTGTGTGCGCCACATTTCCAGCTCAGTCAGGTACTCGGCAAGTTGGGTATACATCTGAAAAAAAAAAAAAAAACAATAAAAAAAGTTATTATCTAAATTCTAAACTCCTTCAAGAACATCCTTACATAATTCAATACATAAAGTAGGCATAAATTGACGCACGCCGCCGACGCTGTCGCCAACATAATTGCGCTCGACGTGGTCATCGTGCTGGAGCCCAATTTGAGTGTGGCCAACATAGACATACGATATACAACAACAGCCACAAGCGCCACAAAAGCCAAAAATATCAATAAAAATACTACAGAAACACTAAAAACTGTGGCAGGAAATTTCATACGCCAAAATGGCACTGTGGGCTCTTTAATATTCGTCACATAATCAATACGCATGCGATTGTTTTTCAAATGTTCCAAACGTGTCAAATATTCGGGACGTGGATGCTCTTCATGCGCATCGAAACCGGTTAAATCCCAACGATGCGTAATTTCGGCAGAATAACGTTTCCACAACTCCAAAAATAGTGTAGCCCAAAAGGACATGAAGACAGCAAAGAACACTGTACTGGGATTATCGAAGAGGTAGGTAATTTTGGCATAGAAACATGTCTCCTTGAGGTACCAAAAATTGCACCAATCACATAACGGACACATGGTGAGATATTCAGTACGTTTATTGGTACATACGTCTTGTCTAGAATAAGAGAATAAATTTAAAAAAAAAATTAAATAATATTAAAGCCTTAAATTTCATTAGCTTCACACTTACACTGGCACATAATCTTTTAGCGTTATTAGCGAATAAATAAAACAGATGACACCAAATACAGAAGCAAGCAGCAACATATAAGTGTAGAAGCCCAACCAAGCAAAGTACAAACCTGTAGAAAAGCAGTAATAAAATTTAAAAATAAATTTTAATTTAATAAAAAAATTTAAAGTCTTAAAATAGTTTGAAATTACCGATTTTTACGCCAAAATAATCATTCACATAGTCAAGCGGTTGATAACGATACCATTTGTTGATGGAAGCCCAGTGTGTATAGAGCGCTTCGCGCATTGTGCCCTTTTCTGTGATTTCGCCCTGAAACAAATATGTAAAGGAGTTGGCTGAATGTATGTATGTATGTAAACCTATAAATTGACATGATTTTATATTTTGTTTATAATATCTTTATATTAATTTTTTTAAGGTACATTTTTTTGGTTTTATTTTTTTAAACGCTTTTTATTTCATGTTTTTAAAACCTTTATTTTGTTTTATAAACATTTTCTTTTATAAACATTTTCTTTTATATTTTTATATTAAAAAAAAATTATAATAATTCTTTTTTAACGTTTTTTTTTGTTATTTTTTTTTAATAAATTTGTTTTATTTGTTTTTTTTTTATATTTTTATTTGCATTTTTCTTTGCTCTTGAAACTTTTTTATTTTATTTAGTTTTTTTTATTTTTTTATTTTCAATTATTTTTTACTTTCAACTTTCAAATTTTTTAGCTTTTTAGTTTTTTATTTTTAACCTTTTAATTTTTTTTTTTTTTAAATATTTTTTCTTTGGTTTTTAATTTGTTATACCTAATGAATAAATTTTTTTATAAATTTTTTATTTTTTTTTTTCTTTTGGCACATTTTTTTTAGAACATTTTTTTGTTTTGCCACATTTTTTTAATTTTTTTTTTTTGAACATTTTTTTTTTATTTTTTTTTTTTTTTTTGTTTTAACAATTTTTTCAACTTTTTTTTATTTTTGTTTTAACCTTTTAATATTTTATTATTATTTTTCCTTTAGTTTTTACTTTGTTATACCTTTATAATACATTTTTTAATTTTTTTTTATTTTTTTTTAATTTTTTTTTGGTTTTTTTTAACATTTTTTTTTTGTTTTTTTTTAACATTTTTTATTTTTTTTTTTAATGGATATTTTTCTTTATATTTTTTTAATTTATTTTTTTTTTAATAATTATTTTTATACCCAGCTGTACTTGTACACAGGGTATTATAACTTTGTTAGGATAACGGTTGGTTGTACAGGTATAAAGGAATCGAGATAGATATAGACTTCCATATATCAATATGATCAGGATCGAAAAAAAATTTGATTGAGCCATGTCCGTCCGTCTGTCCGTCCGTCCGTCCGTCCGTCCGTCCGTCCGTCTGTCCGTTAACACGATAACTTGAGCAAATAATGAGATATCTTCACCAAATTTGGCATGCGTACTTATTTGGGTTCAGAATAGATTGCTATTGAAAATGGGTAAAATCGGACCATAACCACGCCCCTTTTTAGATATCGAAAAACGTATAAAATGGGTTAATTCAATATTAGAAGCAGCTACAATGATAAAATTTGCAATATGTATTGATGTAGATGTTCTAAGGCCGATTTTATAAAAATTTTTGAAAAGGGGGCGTGGTACCGCCCACGTATATTTGAAGAAATTTTAAAATTTTCACTCTTAATAACTTCAGAACAGTTTATGCTAGTATAACGAAATTTCGTAGAGGACATACTATTGTTGTGGTAAATTCAGCTATAGAAAATAAACGAAATCGCTTCGCGACCACGCCTACTTTTTCATAAAAGTTATATTGAAAGGAGGTGGAAATATTGAAAAGTCCATATCTAATTAACTGATTTCGCTATAATAATATAATTTGGTACATACATCAACTTTCATATTCTTTACATAATTTTTTCAAAATTTTGGAAAGTGGGCGTGGCACCGCCCACTTATGAGTCAAGCAATTTTTAAATTCGACTGCTAACAACTTCAGAACGGTGTGAGATAGATTTACGAAACTAGGTACCAGGCATGTTATGTTTATGTAGAGTACTACCACAGAAAATAAGAAAAATCGGTGAACGATCACGCCCACTTTATGTGCACAGCTGGGTATGTAATGTTCGGTTTCACCCGAACTTAGACTTCCTTACTTGTTATTTTTATTAATGGTTTTAGAATATTTTGGTTATTTTTCTTATTTTTTAAATTTTTTCAACTATTTAATCTTTTATAACTTGTTCAACTTTTTATTTTTTTTTTTTTAATTTTTTGATGTAGCTATTTGTTTATTTTATTTTTAATAAATCTTTAATTTTTCGAATTTATTATTTTTTAACACTTTTTACTGTTTTAATACTTTTTTATTTTTTTATTACCTTTTTCATTTCTTTTACTTTTTTAAAACATTTTCATTCAGTTTTGAATTATTTATTTCTTTCATTTCATTTTAATTTTTCATTATTTTTTTATTTCCTTTTTTTATTTCTTTATTTTATTTCATTTTATTTTGTTATTTTATTATTTTAATTTAACTTTTTTTATCTCATTTCATTTTATTATTTTAATTTAACTTTTTTTATCTCATTTAATTTCATTATTTTTTATTTCATTTTATTTATTTTTTTCATTTATTTTTCATTTTTTTTTTTTTTTTCATTTCATTTAATTAAATTTTTTTTTATTTCATTTTATTAAAATTTTTTTTCATTTCATTTTTTTCATTTCATTTTTTTTTTTTTTCATTATTATTTTTTTCATTTTTTTTTTTTATTATCATTTTTTTCATTTTTTTTTTTTATTATCATTTTTTTTTTTTTTCTTTTTTTAATTTTTTTTTTCTTTTTCATTATTTTTTTATTTCCTTTTTTTTATTTTTTTATTTTATTTCATTTCATTTTTTTATTTTTCTTATTTTATTTCATTTCATTTTATTTTTTTTTATTATTATTTTTTTCATTTTTTTTATTATTTTTTTCATTTTTTTTATATTATATTTCATTTTATTTTTTTTTTTTTTTATTTTTTTCATTTTTTTTTTCATTTCATTTTATTTAATTTTTTTTTTATTTCATTTTATTTAAATTTTTTTTTTCATTTCATTT
Source organism: Campiglossa producta (assembly GCA_964058755.1). Classification (NCBI taxonomy): domain Eukaryota; kingdom Metazoa; phylum Arthropoda; class Insecta; order Diptera; family Tephritidae; genus Campiglossa; species Campiglossa producta. Next base: position 159,490,742 of record CAXKVI010000001.1, read on the forward strand.
CATTTCTTTTTTTTCATATTTTTTTTTATTATTATTAATTTTTTTTATTATTATTTTTTTCATTTTTTTTATTATATTTTTTTCATTTTTTTAATCATTTTTTCATTTTTTTTTTCATTTTTTTTTCTTTTTCATTATTTTTTTATTTCCTTTTTTTATTTTATTTCATTTCATTTTATTTTATTTTGTTATTTTATTTTTTATTTTATTATTTTAATTTATTTTTTTTCATTTCATTTCATTTTATTATTTTTTATTTCATTTTATTTTTTTTTTTGCATTTTTTTCCATTTCTTTTTATTTATTTTTTTTATTTCATTTTATTTAAATTTTTTTTCATTTCATTTCTTTTTTTTCATTTTTTTAATTATCATTTTTTTCATTTTTTTTTATTTTTTTCATTTTTATACCTTTCATGAACATGAAATGGTATTATAACTTTGGTCCGATGTTTGCAAGTATGAGAAGAAGAAGAGATGGACCCATCAGGAAGTACACCGAAATTATCAGGATGACAATATGAATTCATTTAACCATGTCCGTCTGTCTGTTTGTACCCAAACTAGTCCCTCATTTTTGAGATATCTGGCTAAAATTTTGTATGTGGCCACCATTTTGTAATATAGGAATCATTTGTCGGAACTGGCGAGATCGGATCAGTATAAGATATAGCCCTCATACAACCGATTGTTCCGATATAAGGTTTTTTGGCCATAACTTCTGTAATAAAATAGGTAGGAACGTGAAATTCGATTAATATTTCACATAGCCCCCATACAATCGATAGTTCCGATAAACGGATTTTGGACTATAAATCCTGTTATTAAAAAGGTAGAAACGTAACTATTGCTGTTTTTGCGTGTGCAATGTCGATGTTTAAAAACAGTAGGTTTGAGTAAATTTTTCACATAGCCCCTATATAATCGATTGCATCCTTTATTTATCAGCCTAAAGGGTCAGTTACATAAAACTTTATTTTGGCTTTACCTCGAACTTTGACTTTGACAGAAAAGTTCATTATACGTATTTAAACGAAGCATGGCAAATTAAAGACCTCAAAGTTGAAGCAAGGTTAAAATTTGGCAAACTCTCAAATTTTGCTTGCTTTGACAATCAGATGTTGATGACTTTGCTTTAATTAAAGAATAAAAAGTTGGAGGAAATAATAATTAATTCATTTTTTCTCTATTAAATTAATAAATTAACCAAAACACTCTGAATGCAAAGAAATAAATAACGAAATCAAATATATAAAAGAGAAGCGTCAAGGCGTTCATAGCAGCATACCTCTGAAGTTGGACGCAAAGTTTTGAGGTAGAAAATGTCAGGCGAGGTTAACAAAGCTTTAGGTTAACAAAGCTTTATGTATAAGAGGGTCACTCCTTTGTAGTGAGTTCATGTTTCAAATAACGTAACTCATACTCATGAAAGGTATAAAGCCTTCGAAGCCGAAGACAGTTTTTTCCTTACTTCTTTTTTTTTCATTTTATTTTTTTTTTTTTTTTCATTTTTTTTTTCATTTTATTATTTTATGTTTTTTTTGTTCATTTTTTTTTTTTTTTTTTTTTCATTTAATTTTTTCTTCATTACAATTTATTTAATAATTGAGTTTTAATTTATTAATATCAGTTTATTTCCTTTTTTTCTTTTTTATTTCATTTCATTTTCAGCTTTTCTATTTCAATTTATTTTATTTTATTTTTTTACTATCAATTAAACCCCATCTATATTCACTTACATCATGCAACGGATATGCTGCGCAATAAACATTCGACGCAACCAAACGTTCGATACCGAAAGCGCGTGGATCTTTACTGCGCTCCTCGAAGTACTGACGATCCAAGATGAATTGTACAATACGTGAGCGGACGGCATTTGTGAAGAAGTAGCGGTGATGTATATCGAATCTGTAATTTAAAAAATGTTAATCGAAATATGAAATAATTATACAATTTTGCATTTTATTGCAACTCACAAATACTCCTTATCACGACTATAAATGGCTGTAAAACGATGTGCACGTCGCGGAAAATATTTCTCATCCACAAATATATAGCGCAGGAAAAATTGCACAACACTTTTGAGACTTGAGAAAACACTGCGGGTAGAGCGATTTACAGCGGACATGCCGGGTATCTAAAAAACAAATTTAAACCTCAGCTTTAACTTACGATACATTTTGCAAAATTTGTTAAAAAAAAATAAAAAATTTGGTATGTACAAATTAGTTCAAATAAAGCTTCAGGAGCACAGTTAATTGAGCAATGTATTTTCACAGGAAAAAAAAGAAATAAAAAGTTTACAGTGTATAGAATTGCACATCAGAGCAGCGAAGGAGCAAATATTCAAATATTGTAAATAATAAAATTATTGCACAGAAGCGTTTGAAAAATTATAAAAAAAAAGAAAACTTAAGTTTTGCCATTCAAATAGTTATGCTTTTATGTATGTTTGTAGGTATTTCAAACCTTTCTTGAGATAAACCTCGCTGCATGTTGTAAACGACTGTATTTACTGTAAGCTGCGGTGCCGCAATGTTCCTGCAATAGTAGTGTATTGTGTTTTAAAGTGAAGTGAAAAAAATAGTTATACTTTTGTCAAAAACTAATAATTTAGGCAATATTTTCATTAGTCCAAGAATGTATTGAAATGAAACTAATAAAAATGGTTATAATTAAAGCTTAACGGAGTTGTATTTTATTTTTTAGGATTTTATTAAATTTTTTTATTTTTTAGTTTTTTTTTTATTTCAATTTATTTTTTATTTTTTTGTTTCATTTTATTTTATTTTTAAGATATTTTTTTTTTGTATTATTTTATTTATTTACTAGCTGGTGCCCACGTATGCATATCATTTCTGTTTTTTTTTGTAGCTGGGTTAGCAAAGAATAAAATTAAACAAAAAGACTGGAGTTCAGCACTTAAGGGTACCATAATGTACTAATACATTTTTGTGGAAATATTCGTCGATACCTCCGAAACCGGTCGAGCTATCGAAATTTCAAGATATCTCCGAAACCATTTCAGATATTTCAATGAATCACATCGCATATTATAGCACTCATTGACATCTTTCGTTTGACACCCATATTGTACTAAGACATTTTCGGTCACCCCTGGTCCACATATTGGGCGATAACCCCAAAACCCGTTGAGACATCGCAAAAAAATAATATCTTAAAGTTTAAGTTGAGCGTCTAGCAATCCAACGGTTCAATTCCATTCAGTACTTTTAGAGTGTTACGACCACAAACACGCAGACAGACATGGTCCACAGATTGGCGATAACTCCAAAACCAGTTGAGATATCGAAAAAAGTAATATCTTAAATTTTAAGTTTGGCGTCGAGCAATCTAAAGAAAAAAGTTTCATTCAATTCCATTCATTACTTTTAGAGTGATACGGCCACAAACATACGGACAGAGAGACAGACACACAAAAATTTTTAAAATGGTTGATATGGATTCTACTCGTTTAATAATGCTTTCCCCAATCAATTTTTTGTTGATATCTGCCATGTACAGACATCGAACTGTTACAATCTTATTATATGTAGAGATTTCGTTTTTGCCATTAGGTATTTTTATTTTTGCAATATTTTTCTTCTATTTGAGTTTATTTTTTCAATTTAATATAACATTATTTAATAGAATTGAATTTAATTTATTTTTGTGATACCACCAACTCTAGAAGGTCAGTCCCTGGACTCGGCTTCATGGATCCCTGATTTGTCGGGATTCTCCATATAGTGGTATCCTGGGACTGGCACTCCTAAATCGAATTCGCTGCTCCTCCTCGAATCATTTAGATGACTTGAATAAGGCCAGCAAGTCCTTTATGTCCTTCTCCGCGACCTGCCGTAAGCTATCCAGGAAGCGAACTTCCAATAATCGCATTCTCGCGCCGCTATAAGTCGGGCAAGTTCATCTGCCTTACAATGTCCCTGTGTCCCGGGGGCCATGTGAGGTTCACGCGGTTCTGTTGGTCCATCTCTTGAAGAGATCGACGACAGCTGAGAGTCAGTTCAGAATTGAACGAGTAACGAGTCGAGAGCTTTGATGGACGCTTGGCTGTCGCTGAAAATAACGATATTCTCGCCGAAAGCGTGTTTACTTATCCAGGGCCCGGCATCCAAGATTGCCGAGACTTCCGCCTGGAAGACGCTGCTGTAATAAGGTAGTCTGAAGGAGAGCTCAAGGTCCAGATCCCTTGAATAAACCCCTCCTCCAACTCTGCCGTCTAACTTCGAGCAGTCAGTGTAAATAGAAATGCCGCCATTAGTAGCGGGTTACCGATCCCAAATGACTCCAAAGTGTTCCAAAAATTACCCCAAAATTTTCCTAAATTAATCCAAAATTGAACCCAAAATGATCTCAAAATAGCCCCAAAATTAATTATTCCAAAGTCACCCCTAAATGATTAAAAAATGATCCTAAAATCAACCAAATATGATCCCAAAAATATACAATATATATACAATACGGTCGGACGGCCAAAATCGCCTAGGCGGTTAAAGGCTATTTTAAGTAAGTAAGTATACAATACGGTAAAATGGGAACCCTGGGCGGCTACCCTACTTGAAAATATTTTAGTTGGTATGTTGGCGAAAATACCTTTCATTTGATACCCATATGGGCATATCTAACTCCATCATTTTAACAAAATGACATAGGTGGCAACCCCCCAAGTGGCAACCCACAAGTGAATAGTCTTATAATCAATAATACTATCTATGTATATGCCAAATTTCATCGAAATAGGTAAAACGGTTCCCGAAATAGTCCGGATATACAAATATACTGCGGTAAGGTGGCAACCCGACTTGAAAATAATTCAGTTGGCATGTCGCCGAAAATACCTTCCTTTTGATACCTATATTGGCATATTTTGCCAAAAAATTAAAAAAAAATTGAGATAGGTGGCAATCTCAACCGCCCCAAGTGGCAACCTCCAAGTGGATAGTCTTAGAATCAACCATACAAGTTTAGCTCGTTTAAAGTTATAAGATTATTTTATCGGTTTTTCTTATTAAAAATTTTTTTTAACTTTTTATTTTTTATCACGTTTTATTTACTGAATATTTTTTTGTGTATTATTTTTCATATTTTTTTATTTTTTTTATTATTTTTTTTATTATTTTTTTTATTATTCTTTTTATTATTTTTTATAATTTTTTTTTTTTTTTTTATTATTTTTTTTATTATTTTTTTTATTATTTTTAAATTATTTTTTTTATTGTTTTTTTATTATTTTTTTTATTATCTTTTTTTATTATTTTTTTTTTATTATTTTTTTATTATTTATTTTTTTTATTTTTTTCTTTATTTTAATTTTTTTATTTTTTTCTTTATTTTAATTTTTTTATTTTTTTCTTTATTTTAATTTTTTTATTTTTTTCTTTATTTTAATTTTTTTATTTTTTTCTTTATTTAAATTTTTTTATTTTTTTCTTTATTTTAATTTTTTTATTTTTTTCTTTATTTTAATTTTTTTATTTTTTTCTTTATTTTAATTTTTTTATTTTTTTCTTTATTTTATTTTTTTTATTTTTTTCTTTATTTTAATTTTTTTATTTTTTTCTTTATTTTAATTTTTTTATTTTTTTCTTTATTTTAATTTTTTTATTTTTTTCTTTATTTTAATTTTTTTATTTTTTTCTTTATTTTAATTTTTTTCTTTTCTTCTTTTTATTCTATTGAATTTTTTTTTGTGAATATTATTTTTCGAAAATCTATCCATAAACGAAACAAAAACATAATTAACACCTGAGCTAAGTATTCTTAGTAATTTTGCATCACAAAACAACCTCTCTCCCACACTCTTCCAAATAATCCAATTTCTTACTTCTTTCATAGGCATACGCAGCTTGAGAATTTCAGCATAGCAACGCAATACATCCAATGGTGCATGTAACTAATAAATAAACAGAAAGTTGGTTAACAAAAGTAATAACTTATATATTTTCACTCCCTACCTTAACAAAATGTATCTGCTGCTCTTCCTTAAAATCCACTTCCATTTGTAATCCATGTTCCGCTAAATTCGATTCGAACTTCAACCGTTTATGCGCATTAATCGCTTCTTGCGTCGGCAAAGGATCTACTTTATAGGCAAGCACGAAATCAATTGAACGTACACCATCCGCGAAGAAGAGTGTTTCATTAAATTTGATTGGTGGATAACAGTCTTCTTGTTCTTCTTCATTTACAAAATTATTTTCTATAGTATTATTATCAGTCATTGGCGCTAATGGTGTTGAGCTATGATTCTTATTTGAACTATTTTTTCGTCTATAATGACGATTGTTTTTGTCGTGGCGATTGCGTTGCTCTGGCGTTGATTCTGCATCGAGCATTAAACTTGTTGTGTGTGACAGTCTTCTGCAAGTGAAGAAAAGATTAAAGTTAGTAAGCATATTGAAATATTTATAATATTTTCTGTTTAGTACATTGGCTTTCACCGTTTATCAAGTACTGAACGTGAGCTGCGAATATTTTCTACAACTAAAATTTGTTTTGTTTCTTATAGCTCATAAAGCTAGCAATTTTCATTAGCACTGAAATGCAAAAATTTACACAAGCCTATTGTTCCCGCTCCAAGCAGATAACGCTACAGGTATAGTGAATGAGTGTGCTTGGCTACCATACCGAAGTTCTCAGGTTCGAGTCTCGTTTAGGTAATATCTACTACGGACTAATGCGTGTGCACAAAGAAATGGTTTAGACCGGAAACTAAGGATAGACTATAAACGTAAAAGAAAGGGTTATCAACGGAAAGGATAGGAACAGCAAAAATGACACAACAAAAATTAGAGAAGCTCGGCCTCATTCTGTTCGGAGGTATGTCGCACCAAAATTTTTTTTTTCTTCTAGCATACTCTATAATTCTACTTAGTATATGCACAAGTGAGTGCTTTGCTATCCCATTAAGTTCTAACGCTCCAGGGTGTGCCAGTGTGCACAGAAAATCGCTGTGATGCTATAATAGTACAGCGCTTCCCTAGTGTGTCTATTACGCACCCAGAAGGATATCCTACATACAGATGTATTTAAGTTACAAGCATACTTCAGTGTCACGCATGTGATTTGAAAAGCAAATACTTCAAATGCCTCACTTTTGTTAACAATCTACTCTTAGCGGGATATTTTCAAACGGGGGGCCTTCCTTTAGCCTTGACCAAAACATGGCAATGTATGTATGTCTATACCTACATACAGATGGTATGATTTATTCTAAGACTATCCACTTGGGGGTTGCCACTTGGTCGGGTTTACAGGGTTGCCACCTATCTCAATTTTTTAAATTATGGAGCAAATAATGCCAATTTAGGTATGAAATGAAAGATATTTTCGGCGACATGGCAACTAAATTTTCAAATAGGGTTGCCGCCTATGGTTGCCACCTTAGGGCAGTATATTTGTATATCCGGTACTATCTCGAGCATCGCTTGACCGATTTGGATGAAATTTACCATAGAGATAGTGTGATTGATTCTTGGACTGTGGTGTTGCCACTTGGGGGTTGGGTGTAAGATATGTCAATAGGGGATGAAATGAAAGATATTTTCGGCGACATCCAATTAAAATATTTCCAAGTAGAGTTGCCACCTTATCGCAGTATATTTCTATATCCGGTACTATCTCGAGCACCGCTTGACCGATTTGGATGAAATTTACCATAGAGATCGTGTGATTGATTCTAGGACTGTGGTGTTGCCACTTGGGGGTTGGGAGTAAGATATGTCAATAGGGTATCAAATGAAAGATATTTTCGGCGACATCCAATTAAAATATTTCCAAGTAAAGTTGCCACCTTATCACAGTATATTTGTATATCCGGTACTATCTCAAGAACAGCTAGAGGGATTTCGCTGAAATTTGGCATATGCGATTTCTAAGACTATCCACTTAAGGCGGTTTACAGGGTTGCCATCTGTCTTGATTTTTTTTTTTAATTATGGAGCAAGATATGCCAATATGGGTATCAAATGAAAGGTATTTTCGGTATTTTGGGTTGCCTCCCAGGGGCACTATTTTCCGTATTGTATTTGTATATTTTGGGGTCATTTTGGGATCATATTGGGATTATTTTAGGAACTTTTTTGACTCATTTAGAGATAATTTGAAGGCTATTTTGGGTTCAATTTTAGATCATTTTGGGACAATTTAACGTTCTTTTTTGGGGTCATCTTGGGATCATTTTGGGGTCATTTTGGAATCATTTAAGCGTAATTTTGAGGTCATTTTGGGCTAATTTTGGGGTCATTTCAAGATCATTTTTGGGTCATTTAGGGGCTATTTTAGGATCATTTTGGGGTCTTTTTGACCGCTTGGCCCATTGCGATTTTGGAATAGAGATTGATTTTAAGACTGCCTGAATTGGGTCTGGTACGATATATCGAAAAAAAAGAAGTCGAAACTAAAAATGTCGAAAAAAAAATGTCGAAAAAAAATTTGCAGAAAACACAAAAGGTCGAAAAAAAAAATGTCTCGAAAAAAAATGTCGAATGAAAAAATGTCGAAAAAAATATATATAAGATGTAGAAACAATGTAATGAATGATGTGTAAAATTCGCGCGAATTTAACACATCATTCATTACATTGTTTCTACATCTTATATATTAATGTTGAGTATTATTTTTCTAGCGTTTTGCAATAGCTCTTGCAAGCAAATATAAAACCTGACGGTAAAGTTACAAGCACAAACTCTTAAGCTCTTCTCAATATAATTAACAGCAACCTCTCAGAAACGAATCTCCGGTTTAAAGATGTCAGAAAAATTTCGATTTTTGGCGACTTTTATAGTCACGTAAATATTTGATGTATCGATACATCGATGTTTCTATAAAAATTGTGAAATTTTGAACGTTTAAACGTTATTTCGGTTTCTCACTTGTCCAAAAACAAAAGTAAATTGGACCAACATCTTTTCCTTGTTCAAAAATATGCACGTAATTAGAAAAATATACACATATTATGGTGATTTCGTTTCATCAAAAAAATGGGCATTTTTTTACACTCTTCAACTTTCCGTTTTCGTTTTCAAAATGAAGGTAAAACGTCAAACATGATATATTTTCGTTTCCTAAAAATGTACACTTCAGGAGTGTAAAAAACTAACACTTTTTACCCTCTGAAGCTTTGACAGGGTAGCTGATTTCACTGACAGACAGATAAATTTGGTGAAATAAATTGGATTTTGCAATAACAATTAAGTATGGGTGATAAACGAAACTTAATTTTTCATGCACATAGCGTAGCAAATTGGGCAGTGTTTTTTGTTCGTTTTATCGATAGCAGGTTCATGTAGAACGGGTACACTTTTATCACACTTTTACAGTGTTATGTGCAAGGGTGTAAACATGTTCAACGTGCAAGTGTACTTTTTTTTCGATGAAACGAAATCAGCATTAGAAAACTAACCAAGTCGAAGCATCGATGTACATATATAGCGAAACAAATGTACATAGACTTCGCATCAAAGACACATCGATTTATTTTTGCCATTGGTGACTCCAGCATAGTTAATATCAGTAAGATAACGGTAACTTTCTCGAAATGATCATTACCAAATGATTAGTGTTATGCTTTTAATAAGTACAAATCATAAGTCATTCTCAATCTTAATTTTTACATGCGCAGTTTGTAGCCCGAAAATGTCTGAGAATATTTCTGTTGTTACCTCTAACAAGGGGAAAATGTGAATAGGCTTTGTATTGGAAAATGGTTGAAAAGTTCTTGGTAAGAGGTAAGGAAGTGATAAATAATTGTATACTGTCATAAAATACTTTGTTAAACTCAAATTTCCGAAATTTTACATTAAGCATCCAAATTTCGACCTTTTTCGGTCATTTGCATTTTTTCGACATTTTTTTTTCGGTCAAAAATCTCTTCGGTATTTTAAAATTTTTTTAAATTCGGTCTTGGAAATTCGACATATCGTACGGGACCCCCTGAATTTTCTCTAAGACCTTCGATATACAGTTAAAAAATTCTTTGTAATGGTAGCTAATCAAACTAGTCTAGTTCCGAACCAGAAATTCCCATCAGTTTTGTTGATTTCCCTGCAGGGTATGTACAGAAACAGGAGTTGTCCTTATCAAGTTATATGATTTCTATGACACTTTACGCCCCATCTCCCACTTGTAACGTTCTTTGAATGGAATGACCTATTTAATTGGCGCCAATATTGCGTATCCGTTTTACGATATTAGTTATGTATGCATGGATGAATAAATATATCTTGTTATATCTTGTAATTAGAAACAACTCATTTCGTGTTTCGCTATATGTTGATGGAGAGGATGAAGAGGAATAGGAAGGAGAGATAAGTCGAAACAGAGAGTGATACGGGGTAGCGAAAGTGGCTGACTGAAGCAAATAAAAAAAAGAATATAATTTAAATTGTTTCAATATTGTAGACTAATCCGTATTTGAAAACTAAATACAAATTCAGATCAGTCCTCGAAAATCTGAACTAGAAGTGTAGTGTATCTCTAAAAAACTAATATTAAAACCTGTTACTTTTACAGTATTTGTTTGTCATCCTGAAAAATGCATTGGTCCAGTCTAATGTGCATTCTAATATTGACCAATAAAATTTCTTTAAATAAATTTCATATTAAAAACCAAAATAATTAGCAACACAAATAAATTTTATAGATTTGTGTTAGATAGTATTTAGAACCATCCACCTCGTTTGACGAAAAAAGTGACAACAAGCAAGGAAGTCTAAGTTCGGGTAAACCGAACATTCAATAACCAGCGTTTTCTACCAATTTCATCAGGTATATTTCCTATACCACCATGGAAGCTGTCAAATTTCATCATTCTACTATGATCAGTTTTAAAGTTATGATCAGTCGAATTTTCAAAAATGCCTCTCTTTAAAAGGGCGTGGGTAGCGGGTTCATTCTACCAAATTATATCATTTTAGCCATTTTCGTTACCGAATTATGCCAATTTAGGTGATTTTCGAAATTTCCGGTATCGAAAGTATGCGTGGTTGGAAGGCGATTTTATCCTATTTCATTAGGTATACTTCCAACGATACTACCAGTCGAATTTTCAAAAGTGCCTCCGGTGTTACGCCCACTTTAAAAATTTATCAAAAAATCATATTAGAATGACCAGCGGGTTTCACGTATAAAATATTGTCATTTTAGCCATTTCAGCTACCGAGATATGTCAATTTATGCGATTTTCGAAATTTTCGATATCGAAAAAGGGAGCGTGTTTATCAGCTATTTTCGATAGCAACCTACCTTAGCCAGAAAGTTATCTGTATACCAAAATTCGTGTGCTCAAGCTGTCGTGTACACGGACGGACAGACGGACGGACATACCTTAATCAACTCCTTTTTTCAACCTAAGAACTTTCATATATCGCCGCTCGCTTGCCAGAAGCATGAATAAGCCAAAATTAAAATTTTGGAAAATCGTATTTGAAAGTTTATTGCTCTCGCAAAATTTTAAATATTAGTTTTTGACATAGATACATATTTTTTTGAAGTTATATTCTCAATATACTCTTTCCACTGATAAAGGTTTCAGGTAGGAATATTAACCTCAGAACCATGAATGGGTAGCACATTTTTAAAAATTGAATTTCTCTATTTTGTTTACTTTCGTTGAGCCAGAAACACGAATTGCTCTGCTAGCTTTCGGGACCTGCAAAATTGTTACGTATACGACATGGTGTCTGTGGTTCAGTGCAATACATACTTGTTTCTGGCTCAACGAAAATTTTTAAAAATTTAGAAATTCAATTTTTAAACATTTTTGTTGCGCCAGAAACATGAATGTATAGCACATTGGTTTTCTGGCACAATTTCCAGAGATTGAACTACACATTCATGAAAATGGCATTGCAAATATCCGATGTTTCCTTGGACATTGGAAATCCAGGATTTTCGTGAATCGTAGAGAAACGAGAGATTACTCACATGAGCCTATTAACTGGAAAATTTGCACATTCATGCCTCTGGCAAACGAGCGACGATATGGAACTCTATATCTATCTCGATTATTTTGTGCCGTTACGTAGTACCGTTATTTGTAAAATTTATAATACCTTTATACTAGTACGCTAGGTATAAAAATTTAGTTCTGAAAACAGTACGTTTGTATATTAGGGTGGTCCTTATAAGCAAATTTAGTATTTTTTTCAGTCTCACCCCCTAGATCGGTTGTACCACGGTCAACTATATCGCACAAAAATTTGTATCCCGATTGGAGTTGGTTTAATCGTGTCGCGGAGGGGGCAAAGTACAGATTGCTCTATGGCGACTCCAAAAATAAAAGTGATTTTTCTTTTTATCTAACAGTCGAAATCGGTAGCACTACAGACTATCCCATAAAAATTATTCCTATAATACTCGGAATCGATAGCACTATGGTGGGAGATAACACATACAAAATTTGGTTCCGATTGGAAACACCTAAGGCGTGTCGCGGGGGTAGTCTTAACTTTAACACTTTAACCCCCCCTGCGACACGCCTTAGGCGTTTCCAATCGGGACCAGATTTTGCATGTGATACCTCCGACCATAGTACTACCGATTTCGAGTATTTGATAAAAAGTAAAATCTCTTTTATTTTTTTGAGTCTTCATAGAGCAATCTGAATTTTTCCCCCCCTGCGGCACGTCTAAGCTATCTCCAATCGCGATACAAAATTTTGTGTGATATCTTCGACTACATTACTATCGATTTAGGGGTTGAGCCTTTGGAAATCTGATGATAAAATTGTCTCCATATAAATAAGGACCACCCTAATGTATATGCAAGCATCGAAAATACGTATAAGATATTTTTTTTGAAATCTTCAGAGGCATTAGAATAATGTAGTGAAAGAAAAGCAGAAATCAGTCAAAAAGAATCATAAAATTAAGAGAACAAGACGCGGTATCACAAATAGATGATGCACAGACACGGCTGGCGGCAAAACTAGAAACATAACAAAATTAAAGCGATACAAAAAAGTTTTAGCGCTAAGATTAATAAATGGCTAGATAGACAACTAATGCTTAGAACTAAAAAAATGTACGTAGATATTAGGCCTGTCTAAAATTGAAGACCAGAAGGGAAATAATGACAAGATAACTAATTGGCAAAATATAGAATCTGAGTCTCACTTCAAGGCGCTGGAATTAACTCGGCTATCGATTTGCTAATTATTTGTGTATTTATATATTTTGTTGTTTATGAACCATTCACTGCATTGAACTTTGATGATTAATACAATAACTTGAATGGGGAATTTGTTATGAATTGGAAGGCCACTGGCGTTGGGGTTTTTTTGTTGCTGCAGGTATATTATTAGACCGTTTCGTAAAAGAAAATTGTTTTACTTCCAGAGTATTTTTTAATTTTAGAGAGAACTGGACTTTCTGATTCGGGTTCATATCGGCTTCATTTCGGGATCTCTTTACAACCATTTTAGGACGCTCCCAGGCATGGTTGGAATAATTTTTGGGATCATTTCGAGACCATTTCTCCACTTTTCCGGGGTTGCTTTCGTTCCTTTGACGGAACCATTTCCACAGCATTATTGTTTTAGTACCACTTCGGCAAAATCTCTACTTATGATCCGATTATCTTGGGTTTTGGCAAGAATGTTTGACATCAAACAAACTGCTACAAAGAAGCCCGCCAGGCGGCAGTGCAGTTGATGTATTCAAAACCTCGGATTTATAGAGTCCAACAAAGATGGTCATTGTGCAGCGAATGAACATGGTTAGGATCTGTGGGGCCATGCGCACCACTCCTACCCTGGCATTGAATTTTATGTTCAATCTGCACCCAGTGGACATTGTAGGAAAAATAGGCGCTGCTCGGGCCCAATCAGGCTCCGAGACGCTGGATATAGGCTTGTGCAGTATGGCCACTCCAATATACTATCCAGGTTTGAATTTATCGCTAACAGAACAAATTATTGTGCGCTGACCTCTGCTCCGGCGAAGGCCTTTTCGACTCATATACCCGCAAGGGCGGGACTGGTGAACCTGTTTATGGATGGATCAAAGCTTGATGAATGTGTTGGGGGTGGTGTTTTCTGCCAGGAGCTTGGGATCAGCAGGAAATTCAGGCTACCTGATCATTGTAGCGTTTTCCAAGCTGAGGTTGCCGCCATCAAGGATGCGGTGGATCGGATGCTGTACAGCGCTTTCACCGTGCAGGAGTTCAATATCTACTCCGATAGTCAAGCAGCAATAAGGGCGCTGAGTACACAATGTTCGATTGAGGACGGGAGCGACTGTCTGGAATCACGTGCGGTTGCGTGAAACTCCCGGCAATTGCCATGCGGATCACTTGGCCCGAGCGAGCACTCTTGAAGCGGAAATGATTGCCTTCGGAACACTGTGTATTTCCGTTACCACCTGTGGTATGCTTCTGAGTTGATGGGCTTCGGATCAGTTAAGCGAGCGCTGGCCTTATACCACCTCTTGTAAGGTGTCGAAGTCCTTCTGACCAGTGGTTGACTGCAGGCGATCAGCGGAATTACTCAGGTTATCCAAGGTACACCCCTCCATGATGATCGGGGTGTTGACGGGGCACTGTCCGATGGGAATCCATGCGGTGCGCTTAAGCACCAAAGTGCGTGAACTGCATGGAGGATGACGAAGTGGAATCATCAGATCACTTCATGCTCAACTGTGCAGCTTTTGCGAGGACTAGACGTAGATTTTTCAAGTCGAACGTTCTTAGGTTTCCGGAGGACGTGTCGAAGATCGATGTGTGCCTTATCCGGAGTTATATTGTCGCTACGCAGCGATATGTAAAGTAATCAGCGTTTAGAATGTGGCACCACCTAACCTAGGGTTAGGTTCAAGTGGCTGCCGCAGAGGCACACTTAGGCCAGTTTTGAAAGGGCCGTTGTGATACCACCAACACAAGGAAAGTCAGTCCCGGGACCCGGCCATATGGAAAATCCCTGAGTTGTTAGGATTTTCCACATAGCAGAATCCCGGGACTGACACTCCTAAACCCACAGCGTTACTCCTCCTCGAACCACTTAGATGACTTTATGAAGGCCATCAAGTCCTTTACGACCTAACCTAAGCTAACCTTTTTTTTTGTAAAAAATTTAAAAAATACTTTCTGAAGCGGTCCAATGTGTATGTAAATTTATATTTAGTACTTATTTTTATTTTTTTCTTTAAAGCACAGTATCAAAAAAAAACCACACACATAGGTACATTGCAATGAGATAGAAAAATATGTTGTTAGGCAGAATTATCTTCGTTGTTGGTGCTTTTTAATTTTAATTTTTTATTTTTCTCATTATCTGTACTTTTATAAGCTATTCATTTTTTTAATTAGTTTTCTTGCCTCTTTTTGTAATCCATCAAACTATTACGCGCTATTAAAGTTGTGAGAAATGGTTTCGCGATCGCTATTAATTTGATAAACAAACTGAAAACGCACACATAACTATTAACGACGGGATCTAATGATACGACGCGACGACGTTCTTTTATTGACTGTTTAATATTTAATTTTTGATGGACCGAAAACAGCCGCATGCTGTTCAACGTACCACGTCAATTCCGCCCCACGCAGTCGAAAGGCTGAGCGGGTGAGCAATATTTTTATCATATACAAATACATACATACAATACCTATAATATACAGGGTTGCGGATAAACATTTCAACACAACCAATCGACTCTCGTTTTCAATAACCTAACTGTCTCTATGAAGAAGTAACGAGATACAGAAATGAAGCTAAAGGTTATGTTTTCAAAAATATGGCCCGTAGAATGCTATTTTACAATGTTTAATAGATAAAGTACCTGGGTGACCGAACTTGCTTGGTGTTTTCGATTGTGTCCTAGCTACATTTTCTCCAATATTCTTACTTACCAACATAAACTTTTCAAAGTTAATTTCCGAAAAACTTTCAAATTGGTGGCAACTTTATAAACCGCCTCAAATGGCAAATCCAAGTAGAAATCTTAGAATGAAGTTTACTATCCACAAACAAATTTTATCCAAATCGGTCAATATATGTACGAAGAAATAAATAAAAGGCAGTAAGGTGGCAACCCTAGGTGAATTGATACCCATATTGGCATACCTTACTCAATATTTAAGAAAAAATTAGATAGGTGGCAACCCTGTAAACCGCCAAAAGTGACAACGCCCAAGTGGACAGTCTTAGGGCGGATTTCTCGACTGCCTGTTAACGTCAAAAAAAAAACTAACTAATGGCGGCGATATACCAACAGGTTATCATAACCTCTAACGAGATTTTTAGCCGAGCTTCTCTTTCCAACTTGTGGTGTGTTGCTTTTTAGTTTTCCTACAAGTTGGCGGGACCTACAGTTTTTTGCCGACTCTGAACGGCACTTGCAAAGCAAATGAATTTTTTGCTGAGAAGCTTCTCATAGCAGAAATACACCCAGAGAGTTTGCCAAACTACTGCCGAGGGGCGACCCCGTTTAGAAAAATTGTTTTTCTAAATAATTTTTGATGTTACTTTTGCCGGGCATCGAACCGCCACGACTTGGTGTAGAAGGCCGAACACTTAACCGCTACACCACGGCGGTCGCCAACCTGTTAACGTCAAAGTTCACTGTCAATTCACTGTCAGTTTAAAAGCCAGTTCATTTGCGCTTTATTTAACAGGAGGATGAACTTCTCGATAAAATTTGAAGTGAGCGTTAAGTTGACGGCAAGTTGAGAAATCCACCCTTAGAATCAAGCACACTATATATACAGTCAAGCGGCCGAAAATGACCTCAAAATTCCAAAATTACCGCAGAATGATCCCAAGATAACCTCCCCCCTAACACCCCTGTAAACCGTCCCAAGTGACCATTCCCAAGTGGGTAGTCTTAGAAATCGCATACTATCTCTATGCCAAATTTCGTCGAAATCCGTTAAGCGGTTCTCGAGATAGTACCGGATGAACAAATATACAGCGATAAGGTGGCAACCCTAGGTGGCAACTCTACTTGAAAATGTTTTAGTTGCTATGTCGCCGAAAATACCTTTCATTTGATACCCATATTGCAATATCTTGCTTCATAATTTAAAAAATTGAGATAGGTGGCAACCCTCTAAACCGCCCCAAAGAGGGACCCACTTACTTGGTTTTGTTGTGTCACGGGAGAAAGGTACTAGATTAGCTCGTTTAAAATTTTAAAATATAACTACTAATAAGCTTAAAATCTTTCAACAGTGACAAATAAGGAGCTACACTTGTAACTGGCAGGTCAAAAATGCTGATAACCCTGATATTCTTAACAACTTACTTATCAGTAAAGCTATCACTGAATTTTAATTAACCACTTAATCGACAAGGAAAAATACATCTATGAAAAAGAGTTACTTATTTCCGCTACTTGTAAGTAATTAGTCAAATCAGATAAGAATGAGTGCAAAGAGCTTGAACTGCCAACCGACAGGAATAGCGTTCGAAAACTCGATCTCCTTTAAAAATGAAAATGGTGACCTGACTACCGAAGTTAAAAGAGTTCTAAGTTATACAAGGAGCACTAATCTGCCTCTCTTAATCGGAGAAATTATGGAAGTTGACAGGCCCGAGCGCATAATCCAAGATAGTGAAATTAATGTTCTCTCTCCTTCACAACTTCAGCAGTGGTCGCTGACAGCATCTGACGAAACGCGTCTGGGAAATATTTACCCAACAAACGATGAAATTAAATTTCGATTGGAGATACATTAGAGACCTAGGCACATTATCTAATCTCTAACGCTAGACGACAACTCGAGAAACACTGGAGAAACATAGCGTTCTCCAACAAAATGGGACGTAGTTCTCTAATCGATAAAGCCATAGCTTTCTTGTCGAATTCTAATGTTATTCTAATGTGATTTGGGCTTTTGCCTAGTTCTCTAACCTATCTCTAATCGAGTTCTAATGTAGTTCTCTACAGTCGCCCTCGAATACACAATAGAGAATTACTCTAGTTATCTAACGTGAAGACGAACATCTCTCCAACGTTAGAGGCTGTGTTTGTTGGGTATGGACGTTTACGACAAGATATATCTCAGCAAACATTTCGGTTAGAGAACGATGAGAAAACGATTCGAGTTGGTTGGTTGGTTGCCGTGCCGCCCGGTCAGAAGGACCGGACCCAAGTAGCGCGCTGGGCGCCATTTTGATGCACTAAACTGTGAAACCAATTACAGTTTGTTTTCTACGGACTAGATGGATTATGGTCAAACCATTTGGTGAGACCTATAAATTCGTTTATGTCAACTATGGAGCACTTAGATACATCCCTCAGGTAAGTTAGAACAAACCGACCTAAGGTCTTGTGTCTTATATTGGCCAGGGCAGGACACTCGCAGAGGAAGTGAGTAACAGTTTCTTTACAGCCATCTAGGCCGCAACTTCTACACGCCTCGTTGAATGGTAGCCCAATTCTTTCCGCGTGTTGGCCCAGTGGCCAGTGTCCTGTTATGGTGGCTGTTATTCTGAAAATCTCCTTCCTAGATCTGCATAGCAGGCTCTCGGTTCTACTTTTGTTGTATGCAGGCCAAGTTTGTTTGGCAATCCTACAGCTATCCGAGGAGTACCACCTCCGAATGGCCATGGCCTTGTATTTGCTGTGTATGTCGCTTTTGATTGCTGTGAGTGGGCGACGCACACTAACTACATCTAAGTTGTCTGCTGAAGCCCCTGTCTTTGCCAGTACATCCGCTTTCTCATTGCCCACAATGTTCCTGTGACCCGGAACCCAGACAAGTGTGATTTTCGCGGAGTTTGCTGCTGCCCTAAGCGATTCGAGTACTAATGTATGTTTGTAAGGTGAAAGGTTAAATAACGGTTTGAGAAATTGTCGAGAACTATAGCATTTTCTACAAAAAGGGGACTTAGTTCTCGATACCGAGAAAAAAGGTTAGATTTCTAATCGAATTCTAATGTATTTCTCTAACGGGATTCAAATGTGCTTGAACGTACGTTAGTTCTCTAATCATTTTCGATTCGACACCTAGTGTAGTTTTTTTTTTAAATTTTTCTCGACTCGAGAACTACAAAGCTGCCAAAAAGTTTTTAGCTTTACATTTATCTCACTAACCCTGTTTT
This sequence comes from Campiglossa producta, assembly GCA_964058755.1. NCBI lineage: Eukaryota > Metazoa > Arthropoda > Insecta > Diptera > Tephritidae > Campiglossa > Campiglossa producta. The sequence continues at coordinate 159,509,804 of CAXKVI010000001.1, forward strand.
TAACACACATATGTATATACATATGTTAATTTATTAAGAGCAGATTAGACGTATATAAATTCATACGTACTAAGATAGATACAAAATAATATTCTACACCAGTTCATAAACTCATATTGTACAATCCATACAGGCACAAAGGCAGATTGACACGGGTATACCCAGTAAACATTTTCGTATGTCAGGCAAATGCAAAAACTGATATTTTCAAATCTCAAAGGTTACTCAAAGGTTCAAAGGTAGTTTCTAAAACGACCCATTGTAGAGAGAACGTTCGATCTCTGAATTTGTTTTTAGAACAACTATAACGTAAACTCAATAGTTAGTTACATCCCCAAAGATCATATAGCCTGAGCGTTTCCGATTGATATCTGGCACGCAACTGTTTTTCCGACAGACTCCTAAAGCCATTCGTGAAATCTTTTCGTTGCTACTGAAAAAAAATAGGGCAGTTTTAAAAAAATTTAAGATTATTTTGAAAGAAGGTGATCTTCCTCTGTTTAAAATCAGTTTAAAAATTGAACCATTTTCAAAATTTTGAGAGGTCTTGGGTTCTTTGTGGTGTTTGTTGGGTGAACACAAATACATACATATGTATGAGTATTTTTAGATAAAAAAATATAAGCTAATAATGGAAGCATTGGCCCCGTTCAAAAACAGCTGTTTTTTGTAGCGTCTAGTGGACTACCCCATACTTACTGTAGTGACTAATATGTAGAGCTGTCTGTCAGCAAAATACCTCAGAATTCAATTTTATTTTTGCCGGCTATATTATTTAATGATCTGTTATATCTCTTCTACTTATACATATGGATCAGGGGTGTATCAACTTTATGTGTGGGCCCTCGAATTGGGGGCCCCTAAAAACTTACTGCAAGCTAATGACCGTGGTGCTGTGGCTTAACCTTCAGGGGATAGGCATAGTTCTTCTCGAATATTCCGAAAAAAATTCTAAATTATTTCGGAAATTTAGTTTTGAAAAATACATACTTGCCAACATCACACTTAAAATAAACCTCTAAAAGTAAATTAAATTTTAAAGAGCTTGGACTGCGAAGAGCTTCTACTAAAGTTCGTTTGCAATAATGAGAATAAAAATTTCAAATTTCGTGAACAAATCGACTGTAGCAGATCACCATGAGATTATTTTAATAATGTGAATCCCCCCCCCCCCCCCCCCCAAAATGTGTTCCATACATACACTTTTGGGGACGCTCTAAGTGTGATGCTCCACTCAGCAGCAAATTCCTTGCCAACCTAATAGGCCCATATCCCTCTCTTGTAGGCTGAGACGACACTGGTGTGGAGATTTACATGATTAACTACTAGACGTATGCCTTTGTCGTTTGTAATAAACTATCTAGTGCAAAGTCAAATCCATCAATTTACATTGCTCTAACATAATAGCTTTTTCCGGTTTCTTTTACTGTTTATGCCCTTTGCTTTTTCGCTTGTAAGCCAAATAGTTTGTCTACATTCTGTTAATAACTCGCAAATTACTCGTGAAGATCGTAAGTCGCGTAAAGCTTAGAGCTCGTAAACTTATATTGCAAAGCATTTTATATTCGAGGTTTGAATGAATTACGGTACTCTGTACCTTTATAATTTGTAAACCAATTTAATTACGTATTATTTGAACAAGTTCGCTTGTCATACCAAGGCTTTATGGTATGCCACAGTTATTACATTGGCAAAACAAATATATTTAACATTTTTATTGTCAGTGTAACGCTTATCTTATTCCTATTTTAATTATTGATAGGGATAGGGATAGGGTTAGGGTTAGGGTTAGGGATAGGGTTAGGGATAGGGATAGGGATAGGGATAGGGATAGGGATAGGGATAGGGATAGGGATAGGGATAGGGATAGGGATAGGGATAGGGATAGGGATAGGGATAGGGATAGGGATAGGGATAGGGATAGGGATAGGGATAGGGATAGGGATAGGGATAGGGATAGGGATAGGGATAGGGATAGGGATAGGGATAGGGATAGGGATAGGGATAGGGATAGGGATAGGGATAGGGATAGGGATAGGGATAGGGATAGGGATAGGGATAGGGATAGGGATAGGGATAGGGATAGGGATAGGGATAGGGATAGGGATAGGGATAGGGATAGGGATAGGGATAGGGATAGGGATAGGGATAGGGATAGGGATAGGGATAGGGATAGGGATAGGGATAGGGATAGGGATAGGGATAGGGATAGGGATAGGGATAGGGATAGGGATAGGGATAGGGATAGGGATAGGGATAGGGATAGGGATAGGGATAGGGATAGGGATAGGGATAGGGATAGGGATAGGGATAGGGATAGGGATAGGGATAGGGATAGGGATAGGGATAGGGATAGGGATAGGGATAGGGATAGGGATAGGGATAGGGATAGGGATAGGGATAGGGATAGGGATAGGGATAGGGATAGGGATAGGGATAGGGATAGGGATAGGGATAGGGATAGGGATAGGGATAGGGATAGGGATAGGGATAGGGATAGGGATAGGGATAGGGATAGGGATAGGGATAGGGATAGGGATAGGGATAGGGATAGGGATAGGGATAGGGATAGGGATAGGGATAGGGATAGGGATAGGGATAGGGATAGGGATAGGGATAGGGATAGGGATAGGGATAGGGATAGGGATAGGGATAGGGATAGGGATAGGGATAGGGATAGGGATAGGGATAGGGATAGGGATAGGGATAGGGATAGGGATAGGGATAGGGATAGGGATAGGGATAGGGATAGGGATAGGGATAGGGATAGGGATAGGGATAGGGATAGGGATAGGGATAGGGATAGGGATAGGGATAGGGATAGGGATAGGGATAGGGATAGGGATAGGGATAGGGATAGGGATAGGGATAGGGATAGGGATAGGGATAGGGATAGGGATAGGGATAGGGATAGGGATAGGGATAGGGATAGGGATAGGGATAGGGATAGGGATAGGGATAGGGATAGGGATAGGGATAGGGATAGGGATAGGGATAGGGATAGGGATAGGGATAGGGATAGGGATAGGGATAGGGATAGGGATAGGGATAGGGATAGGGATAGGGATAGGGATAGGGATAGGGATAGGGATAGGGATAGGGATAGGGATAGGGATAGGGATAGGGATAGGGATAGGGATAGGGATAGGGATAGGGATAGGGATAGGGATAGGGATAGGGATAGGGATAGGGATAGGGATAGGGATAGGGATAGGGATAGGGATAGGGATAGGGATAGGGATAGGGATAGGGATAGGGATAGGGATAGGGATAGGGATAGGGATAGGGATAGGGATAGGGATAGGGATAGGGATAGGGATAGGGATAGGGATAGGGATAGGGATAGGGATAGGGATAGGGATAGGGATAGGGATAGGGATAGGGATAGGGATAGGGATAGGGATAGGGATAGGGATAGGGATAGGGATAGGGATAGGGATAGGGATAGGGATAGGGATAGGGATAAAGAGGAAAATGGAGCTTAGGATACAAAAAGATGAATAAACAGGGAAGTAGTAGTTTTTAGTGAAATAAATTTCCATACTACAGATAGTACCGAAGCGTATTGTATTCCTATCAGGACAATATACATAAGTCTGTGAAGTCAATCACTTAAGTGAAAAATTCTTATTCCATTAATGGATGCGCCGGCCAAGCAGATATCGGACAGACAAAAACAACAGACAAGGCCTTTGACGTTCTAAAAATTTGCATTTCAAATATTGCCTGTCTTCCAGTGAAAAAGATGACTAAAGAAATTAAAACATTCGCGGATTAAGTATTCATATACATATATCGGGCCTTACATTTCTATACCTTCACAAATATATTTGTTTATATAAATTCGAACAAAGCAAAGCTGTGCAAAAAGTTCGCCGATACGTCTGAATTTGTTCATACATACAAACGTATGTATGTATAACTACAGACAGTTGCAATTGTTTTTTAAAATGTTCGCACTCACCTTTTACCAGCATACTTGTGTATTTGTCCTTGCAAAAGTATGTCATTTAGCTCAACACTTTCATCAACGCCACCACCATCACCATTACCTTTGTTGTCTTGATGAAATTCCATGCTATCGCTTCCGCTCGCTTTGTCATCATCTAGCTTATAAGTACTGATACCCAACTCACTGCCCGCATCTCCAGATGCACTAGCATATTTCTCACTCTGTATAAACATTTCACAGAGACTATCGTAACTTTTTATTTTTTCTTTAGACTTTGCACTCATAGATCGACGTTTAGGTTTTACACTCGCTCTCGGCCGACGATCTGCGGCGTGTCTTTTTTTGCTACTATGTTTCCGCTTCCACTCCTTCTGCGTAAGCAACGGTGCAAGAGGTGCTGTGTATGGAGGCTCGAATGCGACTGCCGGCAAATCGCCTTCACTAAGGAAAACCAGACTTGAATCATCATCATCATCATCACTATCGTGCTCGGATTGCGAATTTGATGTAGTAGTGGTGTGATCGTCATGGCTGCTATTGCGGTGTTGATACTTTTTATTGGTATTGCGCTTGGCTGTAGTGTCTACAGCAGCATTCTTGGTGTTTTCGTGCGGTGGTGGTGTTGATGGTGGCGTCTCCAGCGATGCGGTTGTCTTTGTCGCATATAATTCATACGATTCGTCTGACTGCATTTGTTTTTAGAAATATATTTGATTTGTTGCCAAAACTTTCATCATCGTCGTTTGCTATAATTAGAACATTCAGCCTATTAATATATAATTTGGCAACACCTCAAGCTAATAAACAATTTGCAACGCACGAATTTTTTCTATTTATTAGCTCACACTATTTTTGTCATTTATGCCTGGGTGTTTAAATAATATTATTCACTTCACTTATTACACAACGCGGAAGACTGCAGTTAGCACTTCAATCGAATGCTGGAAAAGTTATTCACACCTTTCCATATGCTAGCGCCGTCGCCGAACGTGGCACCTTTTCGTTTCGCATTTATTTTTGCAGTAAAATTAGCAATAGCAACGCGAAAAGCATTAAAAGCAAATAAAATAAATTTTGGCAAGCCAATAAATAAAGATCAGCTGTTTAATAGGGATGCCAGAGAAGTTTTATCACGACTATTGTGTATGACGGGGCTGCTGGTGAATTTATACAAACCCAACAAGAACAAAATTAGTGCTGTGCAATACTAAAAATTAGTAAAGGTAAAACATCGAAACAACAAAGCAGAATTCGTAATAACTCTCTAATTAGAAAAGTTTCAACATTAATTAACACTTTCAACATGGGTAGAAAAGGCGCCTCGATGATAAAAATTATCCGCTTTTTTTATCCGTCTTTTTGGGAAACGCGAACTGGTAATTGAGCAAGATTTTATCCACTGCTGTTTACCAGGGTGTAAAGGGTCAGTTATATAAAACTTTATTTTGACTTTACCTCAAACTTTGACTTTGACAGAAAAGTTCAGTATACGTATTTAAACCAAGCATGGCAAATTGGAGACCTCAAAGTTGAAGCAAGGTTAAAATTTGGCAAACTCTCAAATTTTGCTTGCTTTGCTTGCTTTGACAATCAGATGTTGATGAATTTGCTTTAATTAAAGAATAAAAAGTTGGAGGAAATAATAATTAATTAATTTTTTCTCTATTAAATTAATAAATTAACCAAAACACTCTGAATGCAAAGAAATAAATAACGAAAACAAATGTATAAAAGAGAAGCGTCAAGGCCATTGTGTATCAATAACAAGTGTGAACTCTTCTTTTGACAACGCACATTAAAATGTCGGTTTGTTTACATCCTGCACATATTAAAATGTCGCCAGCCCCGAATAACAGAAAAGCAATGGCGTTGTTTAACATCCTGCACACATCAACATGGCGGTCTCCTATCTTTTACCTAATGGTAGAAAGAGATGAGAAGATGGAAAGAAGTGAGACAAAAAAGGAAATTAAAAACAGGTGACTAAACTCACTTTGAAATTTTCACGCCTATGCCTATGATATCACACTTGTTATTAACCACAATCTCAAACAGGTGTTAAACTCATTTTGGAATTTTGACGTCTATGCAGAAGAGTTTACACTTTGTATTGATACACAATGGTCAAGGCGTTCATTGTAGCATACCTCTAAAGTTGGACGCAAAGTTTTGAGGTAGCAAATGTCAGGCGAGGTTAACAAAGCTTTATGTATTCGACCCTTAAGAGTAGGACGCCTCCCCGTTGGTGCACCCTGGGTATCGCTAAATGACCTACATGGCCTATACGGTTAGTTTCCTGTATTGCCGGTTCTACGAGAACGGTACCAGTACTTGTGCTGTACCCATCGTGCCGAAACGACCCGGGCCGGTTTCTTATATCGACCCGGCTAAGAGCAATACACTCGGGGTTACCATGTCTGACATTTGGGCAGGGCTACGCCTCGCTACAACAACAACAACAACAACAACAGGGCTACCTACCACCCGCTGCGAGTTAGGGGTTTAGAATATGCCTGAGGTAGATATGCCTGTCGATTAAAAAAGAACGAAACCGGAACGTTATTTTAATCGATTTCATACTTTGATTGAAATCGATTTTTTTGAAATTGGACTTTTAGGAAAACAAGGTTTTTAGAACTGCTATTAAAAAAAGTAATTGCATACTAAACATCTCAACTCGAAAAACATGCCGAACAATGTTTGGAAAGGAACCAAAAAAAGCTTCTCGGTGCCAGGAATTTGAATCCATAGCCGAAAACTAAATTTTTTGTTTTTAGTGAGAAGTTGTGGCCAAAAAACTGGAAAATTGCCTGGGTCCGATATCAATTAGGGGGCTGGATCCGTGGTATTTATGCACAGAACACCTTTCTGAGTTAGCGGCCTTCGGTCGTGCTTTACATATAAAACCTCAGCCGGTCCAACTCCGGCTTCACGATCCCCGGTTTTCCTTCACTTTTTGCTTATTTGCATCTTTGATTGCAAATTTCTCACAAATCCCGGATTTCGGATTCACATTCCTGGCACCAAGACGCGTCTTTTGGTATCCTTCCCAACATTTTCGGAATTGTTTTTCGAGTTGATGTGTAAAGTATAAAATTGTCCTCTCAAAAATTATTGGAAGATGTCTTCCAATTTTTTGATATTGGAGTTCTTCAATAGTAATCTTTTGTATACCTCATCGGACCACCTTCAGCTTTTTATCGACGAAAATCACGACACTATCGCTTTGGCAGTATGTACTCCAAGGAGTAATAACATTGGAGTACATTGAAAAGTATTCTGACTGTATTTACTCTATGGAGTAGCAGAAAAAAAGCGAAGGTTGGAATAGGCGGTCCAGTCCTAGGATATCACAATGTTAATTGGAGCACAATTTTTATATGAAAAAGGATTACATTTGGAGTATTCTGATGCTCCAGTTGGAGTACTCTTTGGATAGGAAATAGAGTACTCTCGATTTTTGCAGGGACAAATACGTATAAATTTAGTACGAAACTAAATTTACCGGATATCTAACACCTACAAACGACCATTAAACGAGGTGTAAAAGTAGGTCGCCTCCCAGTTGGTGCACCCTGGGTAACGCTAAAAGACCTACATAGCCTACACGGCTAGTTTCTTGTATTGCCGGTTCTACGAGAACGGTACCAGTACTTGTGCTGTACCCATCGTGCCGAAACGACCGGGGCCGTTTTCTTATATCGACCCGGCCAAGAGCAATACACTCGGGGTGACCCTGTCTGACATTTAGGCAGGGCTACACCTCGCTACAGCAACAACAACAACAACAACAACCATTAAACGAACTACATACGAAAAGCTGAAGATTTGAATCTTGGCTTACCAATGGCTGGTTTTCATAAGGTCAAAATGACTGATCTCAAGAACTGACACAACTGTCACCATGTCAATTTGGTGCCTTTTAAACTGGCATGAAAATTCGCATTTCAAATTCTGACGGTAAAATCAGCTTTGCGCAATTCAAAGCACACACTTTTGCCAATATGTTGGCAAGCGTTGAGAACTCCGCTTGAATCGTTTTCATTGGTTTGAAAACATTTGTTGTCATATTTTGACTGATAGTACATTAAAACTGCACCATATTTGGCGAAAATTTCAAGTCTGGCGCTTTTTTTCACACAAATCTCATTTTCCAAAATGGGAACTTCACAAAATTTGACCTAATTTCCCACCCGACCAACGCTCACGAGAATGCTTTAGTTTTCGAAGCTTTAGTAATAATTTTCCTGATAAATGTATCGAGAATGGGTTCCGCAAAACTATCGTGAAAGTATTACATGTCGCCCAGTTTGTGGCAGCAGAGCTCACTTTCTCGATATCCGTTTGCGATCAGTTTACGACACTTTATAGCTATTGAAAACGGATCGCAACCGAATAAATTTTGGATGTGATTTGCTATCGAGAAGGTACCTAAAACAGTATCGAAAACGGGCACCAAACTAATACATTTTCGATGCGTTTTGCTATCGAGAAAGTACCTAAAAATGTACCGAAAACGACTCGACAATGTTTACTATATCGATAAGTTCCACCGCGTTCCACATTCAAATTTAATACATATTTTTTGGTAATTTATTATATTTTATTTTAATTACTTTAGGATATAATTTACATATATATGTAGTTTTAATCACAAATATAATACAAATGGATAGAGGCATAATGAACAATCCACAGTCACAAGTAAACACAACTGTGCATAGCATCATATCGTTCTTACAGGGTAGGTACTATCTACAGCAAAGTCGATAGAAGTGGCAGCCACTTTTGAAGCAACACTGTCAAAACCGATCACAAATGTCAGTGAAGCAGCACTGTGGGGACAATTGAATTTGGCAAATTGGATTTTGCAAAATTATTTAGTAAATAGTAGTTAAGCAAAAAGTGTTAAAAATATTAAAATGGCTTTACGTTATACACAACGTTTGTTGCAAAATCAATTGCCTTTTATGGCGCGAGTAAGTAATCAAGATGAAGCAAATGCAGGAAGCAATAAAAACGGCATATATGCAAATGAAAAAATTACATAAGAAAGTGCAGAAGAAAATTAATGAAAATTATTACTTTGTAATTTATAGGGATACCCGATGCTGGTAACCAAAGAAAAGTCCGAAGACGTAGCACACACTAAATCCTCACTGCAGAAGAAATGGACGGTATGCTTGTAGATTAGATTAAAGTAGTTAAAAAATGTAAACCGAAGTGAGGTTAATCATTTCCTTCTCACTTTCTTTCCGCTAGGGACAAGATATACCATCGGCACAATATGGTGGACGTCATGCAGCTACTATGCTACCCGGTGGCGGTATTGGTCCTGAACTCATGCACTATGTACGCGAAATTTTCCGATTCGTTGGTGCTCCAGTTGATTTTGAAGTAATTGAAATTGATCCCTCAACTGAGGGTAACGATGACTTGGAATATGCTATCATGTCGATTAAGCGTAATGGTGTCGCTATTAAGGGTAATATTGAAACGCAATCACATAGTTTGGAGGAGGTCTCACGTAATGTAGCTATACGTAATGAACTCGATTTGTATGTAAATGTTATTCACTGTCGTTCATATCCTGGCATCCCATCACGTCACAAGAATGTCGATATTATTTTGGTGCGACAAAATACTGATGGTGAATATGCCATGTTGGAACATGAATCTGTACAAGGTATCGTGGAGAGTATGAAAGTTGTTACGACGGAAAATGCCGAACGTGTAGCACGTTATGCTTTTGAATATGCTAGACAAAATAATCGCAAAAAGGTTACCACCATACATAAAGCTAACATTATGAAGCTGTCTGATGGTCTTTTCCTTGATGTTGCCAAAGCCGTACATAAGGAATATCCCGAAATTGGACATGATAATATGATTATTGATAATACATGCATGCAAATGGTATCAAATCCGCATCAGGTAAGACAGAAATTTAGTTAGAAATTGTTGTTGTTTTCGTAATTTAAACCAGCATATCTGAATCACATAAGCCAATACAATGAATGGTTTCTTATAGGTCGTAATAAAAAAATATATATATAGCTTTTTAGAGCTATCACCTAGAGTTATTCGCTCTTATCTCGAAAACTGTTTGAACGAAGCAATCCTCTTCTGCGAAAACAACAACAAATTGCTTCCTATGCAAAAATTCAAATGCTAATCTTTAATTGTTGCCTTTCTTTTCAGTTTGATGTCATGAACATGACCAATTTGTATGGCTCCATTGTATCAAATGTCATTTGCGGTTTAATGGGTGGTGCTGGACTGCTTTCAGGCGCTAACTACGGCGATCATGTAACACACATATACAAAATATCGTACCGTTTCTGCCTTAACCTCGTATCTACAAAAAAGAATAAGTAGCATTTCAAAAAACGTAGAAAAGCAGCTGAAATTCTCAAGTTTTGCATACTAAAAATGTCGATACAAGGAAATGGATCGTACAAACAATATAACAAAAGCCACAAAGGTTTAGATATTTTACCAAGCTGATTTTCGATTCTTATTTCTCGATGTCTTAAGAGAATTTCCACATAAAAAAAACGAGTTTTCTGAAGAAGTGTAGTTACGAGGTTAAGGCAGAAAGGCGACGATATACCATAGCTTCAATTTTAGTTAAATAAAAATACCTAATATTTGCTTTTCGGCTTATTTCTAGTTCGCTGTCTTCGAACCCGGTACCCGTAACACTGGCACAGCCATAGCTGGCAAAAATATTGCAAATCCCGTTGCCATGATAAACGCTAGCATTGATATGTTAAATCATTTGGGACATAAGGAACATGCACGTGCCATTTCGGATGCAGTTTACAATACTATTGTCAACGATGAAATACGTACGCCAGGTGAGACTAATATTAGACTTAGATATGAAAGGCGAAGAGTAAAAAGGAAGCGGGTTTTTCATGCCAGTGAAAGGGAAACTTATTGAATGTTAAAAAAAAAAGTGTTAAGAAATTGTTCAGTAATAAAGGTAGACCATTGTTTTTTTTTTTTTTTTTCATTTAAAAAAAGAAACGGTTTTTTTATTTAATTAAAAAAAAAAAACTATTTGTCTACTTATGTACCTAAAAAATACTGAATACACTTAGCCTTTCATATGTGTTTTAAGTAAAATTTATAATTTTTTTTTTCTATTTTTTTCCTCTAGACTTGGGTGGCAATCATTCCAGCACTGATGTCGTAGAAAATATACTCAAAATCTTAGCTAAGAAACGCGTGAACTGGTAAAGCTTTTGCATACTGCTATTTACTTTTATAAAACTGTCACTTGTAACTGTTTACCAACGTTTTGTACAGCTGTGACAAGTTCATCTAATATCAATTTATTTTTTACTGCTTTTTCTTGATAATGTACTTAGTTTTTTATACTACAAAAAAACCCCTAGCCTTTCAATGCATGCATATAAACTATACAAATATTTTTGATTGTTATACAAAGCGAGTCATATCTATAGTTACTAGTTTTGTTAGTTCTATAGTTAATAAATTAGTAACATTTTTCTTAAACAAATTTATTGAATGAAACTGCGCATTGAATGGTTAAAAATGATGCATACTTTATTTCTAGTATGTATTATAATAATATATATATATATATTATAATATCTTTTTACGCACTTTTGTATTTACGTATTACAAGTTATATTTTGTCATATTTATTCAACTATTGTAACGTTATAATACGTCTTGTTATATTATTGTGATTAACTTTTTCTTTAAAATGTGCCTCATGCATAAAATATGAGCATTTGTTCAGGCGAGTAAAAGGTGGCTGCTTTGTTATTTTTATAAAAACAAAATATCTAGCTTTTACTCAAAAAATCGCGTCTGAGCAAATGCTCGCCTTTTATGCATGAGGTCTAATATTTTTGTATACTAATTACAACTAAGAAACTTGCATATTTTCCACAGCCTAACACGCTTTTACTAATAATTTGCTATTGTAGCATTTTTAGGTCGAATGAAACCTTTTTGAAAGGAAGTGAAACCTTTTACAAATGAAATGAAACTTTTTTCAACTCACTTCTTTTGAAAAAATTTTAAAAAGGTTTCACTTCATTTGAAAAAAGTTTCATTTGAATTGAAAAAGGTTTCACTTCATTTCAAAAAGGTTTCATTTGACTTGAAAAAAGTTTCATTCGGCCTGAAAATGCTATATCTATCTTTCTAGCTTGTATGCAACATTTTTTTAATTGCTATTCTAAGCTAACCTTTTCTTTACAGAGTTATCAGTTTTTTTTTACAGTATATAGTACCGTTCGCATTTACATAGTGTAACTCAATTTACTACTACTAATATTTTGACTTTACTTTCTTGTAGTATCGTTAAACAGTACACGTCTTGCTACAATCCACACAAAACACATATTTTGTATACGTACATATCTTTCTAAATGCACAACTTAAAGCACATACCAACAATTTAACAAGTATTTACTACAGCGTGCTGTACCTTTGTTTTTCTACTACATTGGTTTTTGGTAGTCTTTATTTTGTTAACAATTTGGCCTCTATTTCAAAATTATATAAATACCTTTCAATGTACTTTTATCAAAATTATGCAAATTTTTAACACAAACCAAAAAAAAATACCTCAACTCTACTTTCACGCTGCTCACTCCTGCTCACATTGTACCCGATATATCCGTCTAACTGCCAAACCAATAACATAAACTGATTATGTGGGATCCCCAACAATGTAACGCTATTACACCAAACAGGCCACAAGGAGATTAACGTGTTTGACTATAAAAATCCAAATTCAAATTAACATAAAACAGTAACAAACTTACATATATGTAAAACTTAAAAAATTCGTTGAATTATTGTCGAAATTTGACTGCTTTTCCATATATTTATACAATAATTATGTTATGTTTATTTATATGTTTTATAATTGTAAGCAGCTTCAATTTCCACAGCAACTAAGCTAATTGGCAAAGTGAAAAAAAAAAAAAAAAATTATTGTAAATCCAAAATTTTATGTATCCAATTTGGAAATCCAAATCAAGAGCCTATCCAACTAAGCAGCAAAATGTTATTATGTTTAATGTCAAATGAGCCCCGCTTCTTTGTGCAACAACCTCAAATCGTGTGCGCTACTAATTCAAAACCACTTGGCCAAGTCCTACTGTAAATCCCCGTGTTGCGTGTAAGGCGTATGATTGATGTGACAGGTAATTTCAAGAAATGTGTTTATACCTTTTCCAAGTGTACGCCCAAATGTGTTTCAGAAACTGTAAAATGTATGTACTTCAGAAATCATAGACCAAAAATAATTGCCGCTCATCGAATAAGAAATATAATAAAAAAATATTTTTAATTTAAAATGTTTCAAAATGGACAAAAAACTATAAAACAAAATAAACTTGTGTCAAATCGATCCATTAGTACGACTTTAGGCTTCTATTGCCACGATCTCAGCACCACCTAGCGGGATTTTTGCAAAAAAAATTATTTATGCTAGTTATAAATATTCCGAGTTTCATCCAATCTGACCAGAAATGCAAGTTTCGGTTTCGGTTTTGTAACACAATTCGGTTTCGGTTACGGTTTCGTTCTTCAAAATTTTTTTCCACGTCGGCTTCCAAATTAAAACACGAACCCAAAAAAGTTTTACTACTACAAAACTTTCCAAAACTTAGTTACGGGCTGTCGAAGTTCGAAGTTGGACCTTTCGAAGATTTGGTTTTCTAATTATTTTGTTTAAAATATTGAAAAAGGGTAAATGTGGGCGTGACCTTCTTGCTCCTCTTACTTGATTGATGTACTTTCTTTTTATTTGAAAATGTACTTTTTAAATTTTTTAAACAAAACTATTAGAAAACAAAATTTTCGAAGGTTCCAACTTCGAAAGTCCGTAACTAAGTTTTGAAGGCTAACTTAGAATACCGGGGAAACCAATTTTTTTTACTTATTTCTTAATATCTCTAAAAAAAGGTGCTTGGTTCAATACCCAGCCCTGCAAAATAAATTTTAAAAAATTGACTACTTTTTCCAATAGAAAAATATTTAAATGAAATAAATCGTTAGAATATCGATCTCGTAAATTTTTTCGATGCCTTCATACAGCTAAATCTAAATTTCTTCTTTCGGAATTTGATACTGAGGTCTTAACGAAGCTATTCAGGGTGCCCTTTGGTAAAATAAAAACTATATAAAAAAATTCAAAACCGTTTGGAAGCGGTTCCGGCTTTTGAAACGGTTTCGGTTTCGTTCTTTTTCAGATCAAAATAACGTTTTCGGTTTCGAAATATGAATCGGTTGTAATCGGTTACGGTTACGGTTTCGTTTTTGGTTTCGAGAAAATATTCGCGCACAAATACCTCCAAAGCGACCTTATAAAAATATTTAAAAAAAAGCGGTCATCGCGGTTTCTGAAATACGTTGGACTGTTCTGAAGATAATTTTACGGTTTCTGAAGTACATTTGATAAATTCTGAAGTACACCTGAAAAAGGTATAGTATTTACTACAAGATCTTTTCATCATTTATTTCTCTTTTTTCTTACAGATTCTGCAAAAATGCTACTTGGCGCATGCGACCCACAAATTTGCACAACAACAAACAAAATCAATTTGCTAGCATATCCTTCTTTGCTAGCTCATACATATACTGACTATTTAGCTGCAGTTTAACTATGCAAATATATATATATTTTTTTGTTTGATTATTTAAGTCATTTAGCTTAGCTACAATAGTAAGAAATTGTTGACTATCATCTCCTTATATTTTTTAAAATTGTACTACAATATTTAACGTATTCAAAAATTTATTTTATTAATTTATTATTCTTTTAAGCAAAAAAGTTGTTAAACGATTATGTTTCCATATAAACGATGCCTTTGCAAAACCAGCTCATCTGAGTATACTTGTAAAACAGCATGCGATACGTTTAAAATTTACGATATTTCATTCGTGTTGACTACTGCTCGTTGGGCGGTTTAGCAACGGCATACATTAGAATATTTGCAAAACGACTATTAAATTGTTAAAATCTGATACGATAAATTAAGATCAAGGATTGTGCAAATAAATACATATTTAACTTGTAAACGTGCTTTGGAATGCCTGATTTCAGCGTTAATTGATGTGTAATCAGAAGTGGAATCATATCATCGGTTCGGCCTCAAGCCGCTACATCACGTCGTGAAGAATTAAGATTATTCGTCGCCATGGTAGCTGCCTTGAAAACCCACAAATCAGACGGCTGGAAGATTAGCACAAACATGCCAAGTGGGAGGAACATAAGAGATTTTGCCACCACGATTTAATCCAAAACCGAACGACCAAATATCGGAATAGGGTTCCGTCGGACCGGAAGAATGCCATCTCAACCACGTATGTAGCTTAAGAATCCGATTCTCCTCTGCTAATCCTCGCAGTTTCAAAGATGTTCCGAGGATTATCTATGCGTTTGTTATTGCTTTGTGGCTCGCATCTCCTTGGGAAAGGACAAAGAAGCGCTGCTGGCAACGAACAAGGCACATTGGGAAGAAATGCAGTCCTGCTAGATGGTACTAAGGATTTCTAGAGGGGGCTTTCCTCCACCGAGGATGTAAATGCTGAGCATAAAGTTTTTCCTGAACTGCCGCTGATCCGGCACCATCTGACACACCCGTTTGATGCGCGTAGTCATAGACGGGTCCTCAACGACGCACACTGTGCTGGTATGTATATACATACGTGTCAGGGGTTTATTATCCATCCAATCTGATATAGCTGGATAATAGAGTCATCTCATGTTGTTGTTGTTGTAACGAAGTGTAGCCCTGCCCAGCGTGTACTTTTCCTTAACCTAAATTGTCATCAATTTCTTCTAACGGGAGTCCTAGGAAGTCATCTCATCCATTCTGGAGTCATTCGGGCTCAACTTCATTCTGAATATGGGGGTGAGGCTTTTCGGTTTGTACACCATGCGTGGTGTCAGACCTTGAATCGGGGCCTCGGCCCAAGACCGAATATACATGTGTGACGCGGTGTCATACCCTGCAAGAGATATCCCTGCTTTTACTGATAATGGCAGATCTAGAGCAAAACTCCATAAAACCGAAAATTACATGCGTCAGTGCGACATCGGATGGTACCATTTGGCACACTCCCAAATCTAAGGCCCACTTGGCGGTTTCCAGTCAGATGGTTTGCCAAATCGGTTGTATTAGGGCGTACTTTTCCAGATTCTTAAAGGTCACCGAAAGGGGCGAGATGAGATAATGTGTCTCCAAACGGGCTGACTGAGAATCAAAAGGCCTCCCTAGCATGGGTAAATAATATCCTCGCCGTAGAGAGAAGCGCGAAGGAAAAGGAAGAACGGACCACCTTATTTATGCGGTCCTCAACAACTCTGAGTTGATATTTTACCAGTCAACTGGAAGTCGGTGATGATAGGTTTGTGTAGGGTCTACGATAATTTCCTACAGAAATATCCTGACCCGTCATCCGGGATACCAAAAGTCAGGCCCCTGCACCTGAGGGTAAGATAATATAACACTGCGAGTTAGGGGTTTAGAACATGTCCGTGGTAAGTATGCCTGTCGTAAGAGGCGACTGAAATCCAACAAAGTCGGGCGAGTATCACAAGACGCTATCCACCGGAACGTTCCAGATTCATATCCGGCAAAGGACTCTTCAACTTCCGTACAACCTTCTGGTCAGTCATGCAACTTTTTATAAGTGGATCATCCGACTAGGCAGGACGAAGTACTGATACAACAACATATACCTGTCGTAAGGCATACGAAGGTTTAGGGACAAACAAATTGTTCCCACTGCAGTAGGGGGAGTTCCAGAGGGTGATACTACCGGATTCTTACAGGTAAAGAACTTCCCATATCGGCAAAAATCCAGACCCCGAATGCTTTTAAAAAGAATTGATTTGAAAAGTTTATCGAGTTTCAGGTTCAACCTTCAAAGTTAAGCCTAAAAGTATGAAACATGGAATTAAAAAATCATCTGGAAAAGTGGTTAGGTTTACAAAAACAAATCAAGTACACAAAAATAAATCTGAAGTATTAAGGTCCGGTAGATCCAAAATCTGCTCCGTGCACAAATCAGGGCTACCGAATTTCCTCTTATACGCTCCTTCACACAAAGAACAACGCATCATTTATTTTTAAGAAACACTTTATTCAAGAATGTTATTGCTGGCATTACAACATTCTTACAACTCCCACATGCATCATCGTTTACACAATTTATGCACTCGCTTCCTTCTCCTCGCACAATTAAAACATATAAAATTATGTTCTTAAATGTATAAAAACTAAGGGTACTTAACTACGTATCAATATCCAATACAATATTTAGAAACGCAGCTTTTGGAAGAACCACTTGTTTTTGCCTTCTTTGTATGTCGATTCGAATTTGACGCGCGTTTGGAAACGATGTGTCTTCTTCTTAACGGGATCCTTCAGATCTTTTGGTGATAGTTTATCAAATGAGATATCATGCACAGCATAACGTGTGGGCATCAAATGATTGTAGTTTAATACCTTGAGGAAAGGCTTTATCTTGGACTTCTTCTTCAACTTGTTCTTGCCCATTTTCTTGGTTACTTTACGTGGATACCGATCAATGCCGGCGACGAGTGCATGTCCGAATGGTTTCTCCGGTGTTCCGTCATCTGACGTTTTCACAATGATGGCCTTGCGACCGGCGTAACGTCCACTAAGGACGATTACGATTTTGCCCTGTTTCATAATTTTCCTCATCTTGATGGCTGTTGTGGTAAGCAGGTAAAATAATTTGTTGGTGCAGCAGCGGGTATAGGTAGATGGAAGATACATGAAAATAGAAAAGAAAAATACATGATTAATTTCGTGCACAAACAACAAATATATAACATCTTAACAAATATTTGGTCAATCATCACGCGAACTACAACAAATCACATGAATACCAAGGCAGATCACTTAAAGCAATTTTGTTTTCATTAATTCACTTGCTTCAGTTTAGCATTGACGCAACAAACTTTAGCACTTTTTATTTGCTTATATCAAACGCATCGGTCAAAATAAAGCCACCACAATCTCCACCGGAGTTTCTACGAACATTATATTAACTGCTTTTCAAGTGATTTCTGCATATTTCACATGATTTCTTGGATAAAAAATTAATTTCAACAGAATTTCCACTTACAGGTCTTATGGCTGACCGGATATAGAGAAAGAGAAACGGGTTGACATTTCGCACGTCACTTTGACATTTCCAAACGTCATTTTATTCAGCAATGCAGCCCTTTGTCAGCGGTAAAGAAAAGCATTGCCAACAACGAAGAATCGTACACAATTTTTTTTGCAAAAGCTAAAGGCCGACTTAAGCTAAAGATACACCTAGCGACACGACGCGACCAAATATTCTTTGTCCCTGCGGGTAAAGGTGATGGCCCAATGCACGCTTGCTTTGCTGGATTTGCCTCGAGAAATGTAAAATTCTTTTGAACTCTACTAAAATGTATGAAAGTTAGCCAAGTGGCAGCTTTACTTTGCTTTCTTGAAACGCTTCAAAGCGTCGAATAGCCCAAATCTCTAATTGACAGCGCTTTGCACGCTTCACTGTTTGGCTTGTTGTTGTCTTGTTTGTCTCCTCCTGTATTTTTGACCACTTTTGTAGCTTCTATTGGGCCAAGGAAGCTTTAAAAGGAAAGCAAGGTAAGCCTAATAATAATATTATAAGCCTAGGTAAGCAAGGCAAGCAAAGCAAGCGTACATTGGGTCATCAGCTTAAGAGGTTTAGAATATGCCCGAGGTAGGTATACCGGCAGTAAGAGGCGACTAATATGCACATAGGTAATGACGTGCTAACTCGATGGTTGATCTACGGATATGATGCCTCTCACCTCTCGTTACCCATCTTCTCCTTCCTCATGGATGGAAGGATGACATGACCAGGAGGGTTCCACTGGTCATACAAAATCGCTACCACGACCTGAGCGGGACGCGCCAAATGCCATATTTGTCATGCAGCCCTTGTGGCGCACTGCCATTACCATTACCATTTTTACATAACACTGTATTACCATTATTACACACACCACGAACCTATCGAAAGGTGCATTTTTTTTCATATAGAAACACTTCATAACGAAATCGTTACGAGCCGTGCGATAAAAAGACATTCGTTAATTTAACGAAAAGATACCGAAACGCGCTACAGAACCTTCGGAGAGTGTTTTTGCTGTTAACAACAACAACAACTACTACCAAATATTCTTTGCATGTGTTCTTATGGAGCACAGTACACCTAGCGACAGCAGCCCCACGCGACACAACATGGTTGATCAAATAGGCAACTATTCGGTCACGTCGCGTCGTATCGCTAGGTGTGCCCGTACTTTTATACGGGTCAACTTTTTTCGTCCTTCTGCCTCCCTCAACGGCGCACCCAGCTCTTCTTAAAGGTTCGCAAATGTTAGAAAAATATGAGCCTCCGAAATAACAATATATATTAGTCCCTTATGACTCCGATTTGATGAAAATTATGAGCCGTATGCTGAAACTGTTCATTTAACAAAGCAATTTTGAAACAAATTTTCATATTTTCTCTATGAAATTTGTCGTGATTTTCGTCGATAAAGGCTTATTTACACGGGTCGATTTGTTGGTCGATTTTTATCGAATCGACCCGTGTAAACAGCAATTCGATCGATCTTCCTTGTATTTAAGGGTTGAACACAAGTGGCGACGGCGAGTTAAGCAAATTAAAACCCAGCGGCTTCACTGGCTAGTACACATAGTGCGAAGGTATTCTTATGGGCACCCTCCGGTGGAAGTATAGGAAGAGGGAGACCACCACCTTGAAAAACTAAGAGGGAATCAACGCAATTCAGCAGGTCGCGGAATTCGCCTCAATAGGAATTACACTAAGGGCCACTTGCATAAAAGCCGATAACGCCTAATCGGTGATTAACTTGACAGCTAACCATACAAAATACGTCAATTCAACTCCGGTTAGTCGTTATCGGCTTTAATGCAAGTGGCCCTCAAGCAACTTTTCTTACTACGCGGCGAATTCCTTACCCGCGACCTGCTGAATTGCGTTGGTTCCTCTTATTATTTTCAAGCCTCTTTGCCACCACTCCGATAGCAAAACCAAGTATGGGAAAATCTGAGAACAGGCGGTGTCTCCAATTGGCGCCAGTTGGCTCAACAAAGCACTGACTGGAGAAACATGTTGGACGGCCAAAATCGCTTAGGCGGTTAAAGGCAGTGTACGAAAATAAACTTTATTTTATAGTACTATTTTGTACTGTTTATTACTTTCATAGTTCAATACAAAACAAAATCCAAAAGCTGAGTGCACTTTGAAAACTGTAAAATACATTTTTTGAAATTTACATCCAAAATAAAAAACAAAATTAAAAAAATATTTTGTTCTCTATGAACATACATTCAAACACTAATATTTTTCTTCAATCAATTGAAAAGTTTGTGTTTATAAATTTTTCTTTGTTGGAATTGTCACAAACAAAAAGCAAACGTTTCCAAAAAGTAATAAACTGTACAAAACTTAAATGACATGCTACTCGATGAGCAAATGAAAAGTATTTTGTACAGTTTATTTTCGTACCCTGGTTAAAGGTATTTGAAGTAAGTAATTCGTTGTAATTTCGATGCCTACTCTAAGCCACAGCAACTTTTGGTATTGCAAATCACTGATTTGTGATTTTGTTTTCACCATAGCTAACGCTGGTTGGCAGGGACTTTCCTTTAGCACTCGGTTAGGTTTCACCCTATTTTCTCATTCTCAATAAGGGCGGATTTAGGTGATGACCCAATGCAGGCTTGATTTGCTTGCATTGCTTACCTAGGCTTACCTTGCTTTGCTTCGAAAGCTTCTATGGCCAAATAGAAGCTTCAAAACCTGTCAGAAATACAGGATGAGACAAACAAGATAACAACAAGACAAATAGTGAAGCGTGTAAAGCGCTGTCAAATAGAGATTTGGGCTATTCGACGCTTTGAAGCGCTTCAAGCAAGCAAGGCAAGGCTGTCACTGGGCCCACTTTCAGACATTTCAGTAGAGTTCAAAAGAATTTTGACATTTCTCGAGGCAAAGCAAGCGTGCATGGGGCCATCACCTTTACCTTGCTTTGCTTTGAAAGCTTCTATGGCTAAATAGAAGCTTCAAAAGCTGTCAGAAATACAGGATGAGACAAACAAGACAACAACAAGACAAATAGTAAAGCGTGTAAAGCGCTGTCAAATAGAGATTTGGGCTATTCGACGCATTGAAGCGCTTCAAGCAAGCAAAGCAAGGCTGCCACTGGGCCAACTTTCATACATTTCAGTAGAGTTCAAAAGAATTTTGACATTTCTCTGAGCAAAGCCAGCAAGACAAGCGTGCATTGGGCCATCACCTTTTCTCAACTAGCTGTCAACTTAACGCTCACTTTAAATTTTATCGGGCAGTTCATCCTCCTGTTAAATAAAGGGCAAATGAACTGGCTGTTAAACTGACATTGAATTGACACTGAACTTTGACGTTAAAGGGTCGAATACATAAAGCTTTGTTAACCTCGCCTGACATTTGCTACCTCAAAACTTTGCGTCCAACTACAGAGGTATGCTACAATGAACGCTGCGACGCTTCTCTTTTATACATTTGTTTTCGTTATTTATTTCTTTGTATTCAGAGTTTTTTGGTTATTATATTAATTTAATAGAGACAAAATTAATTAATTATTATTTCCTTCAACTTTTTATTCTCCAATTAAAGCAAAGTCATCAACATGTGATTGTCAAAGCAAGCAAAATTTGAGAGTTTGCCTAATTTTAACCTTGCTTCAACTTTGAGGTCTCCACTTTGCCATGCTGCGTTTAAATACGTATACTGAACTTTTCTGTCAAAGTCAAAGTTTGAGGTAAAGTCAAAATAAAGCTTTATGTAACTGACCCATAACAGGCAATCGAGAAATCCGCCCTAAATCCTATAAGTTTAACGACGAAAATTTTACATAGTTCAAGTAGTTCATTTTAAATTTGACACTAGCTCCCGCGATCACTTCCCAGATCTAGTTCAGTGAACTATCTAGTTCATGTACTACCCAAGTATACATCGCTGGCTTTTCAACGAACGGTCCTATTGTCAGATTTGTTTGAACTTTTTGTTTATATTCGTGAGTGTTAATAAAAAAACACACAATTTCTTTTGGTTGAAATTAAAGTTGTACAAACACTATCTATTTTCTATTTCATTGGCTGTCCATTGAAAATTATAAGAAGTGCACTCCAACTATTTCCGACATTCAAGCTTTCAATTGCAGCGCGTAAAGGAACCAATACACAATGAAGTTGAATTGGCAGGATAAGTTCGTTTTCCATTTAATAAATAGAGTTTATGATGAGGAGTTTGTGTGGAATAACAATCTACCGGAGTTTAAGCAAAAGTTCAAAAAGCAACAATTTTTTCGCGACCTAGAAGACGAAATGAACACCATGTTTACAGCCAATGTTCCATTTCAGTACGGTATGTTGAGATTTACATGAACCAATTTAGGTGATATTTTATAAAATTGTTTGTCTTATTTTTAATAGATGAAATTATGAGCAAATGGAATAATCTCAAATCGTACTTCGTTGCGGAGAAGCTGCGCGTTGATAATGCCAAGGAAAGAGGTGTTGGTGAAAAAAGTTCTTGGAAGTTTTTCGAGGCACTAGAATTTCTTTTAGTGGTCAAGCAGCAGACAACGCCTGTAAATAATTTGAACAAAAGAAGTCTGCAGGTAAACAGACACAGTTCTCTATGGATTCGCTCTTCACTTTACTTTAACGGTTAAAGTTTAACCATTCTGTTCTTGCTACTAATTTTGAATATTATATATTGTTGCAGTTTCTCAATCCCTTGGAGGATGCGACGAATCAGTCGGTGGAGTACATGCCACACTTGATAGAAGAAGAAAACGATACAAAATTTTCCAATTCAACATTTCAGGGTTACTCTCAAACTAGTACTAAAAGCATTAATAGTATCGATCCCCTACATGGCACCAGGAAAAGATGCACTACTGATTTCAATGGTTTTAATATAATTTCGGCCATAAGCCTTGCTTCGCCGTCACCTTCCACTGAAACTGAAAATAGCTGTGAAATAGTTTCCAATGCAGCAATTATTCCTGAATCAGTTTCTACTAAAAAACGACGAATTAAAAACGAAGACGATTTAAATGAAAACGTTTCTGCCTCCTGTGCTGTATCTAAAAATGAAAAGGCAGCAAATACTTTTCTAGCCTATATTGTTGAAGAAATCGCTAAACTTGATCCAGATCTACAACTTAAAGCAAGAAAAGATATGCATAACATTTTAATCGATTTGCAAACGGAGCAACTAAAACGAAATGGCTAATGCCGCTAGCATAGATATGTAAACACAAAAAAAAAGAAACGGTAGACACGGGTATCCTAAATGTCTCGCATTCCTTTTAAAGCTGTAAGCTTAAAGGCTTTGGCCCAATGCACGTTTTGCTGGCTGTGCCTGGAGAAATGTCAAAATTCTTTTGAACTCTACTGAAATATAAAAAAATAATAATAAAATAAATTAAAATAATAAAAGAAATTAAAAAAAAAATAAAATAAAATGAAAATAAAATAAAATAAAATTAAAATAAAATTAAATTAAATAGAATAAAATAAAATAAAATAAAATACAATAAAATAAAATAAGATAAAGTGAAATAAAATAAAATAAAATAAAGTGAAATAAAATAAAATAAAATAAAGTGAAATAAAATAAAATAAAATAAACTAAATAAACTAAAATAAAATAAAATAAAATAAAATAAAATAAAATAAAATAAAATAAAATAAAATAAAATAAAATAAAATAAAATAAATAAAATAAAATAAAAAAATAAAACAAAATAAAATAAAATAAAATAAAATAAAATAAAAAATAAAATAAAATAAAATAAAATAATATTAAATAATTTTAAAAAATATAATAAAATAATATAAATCAGACTGTTTTGGTAAATTTAGTAATTTAATAGAAAAAAATTGAATTAATTACTATTTCCTCGAAATTTTAATTCTTAAATTAAAGCAAAGTCATCTACATCTGATTGTCAAAGCAAGCAAAGCAAGCTCAATTTGAGAGTTTGTCAAATTTCAACCTTGCTTCATCTATGAGGTTTTCTATTTGCATGTTTCGTTGAAACACGTATACTGAACTTATCTGTCAAAGTCAAATTCCGAGGTAAAGTTGAAATAAAGTTTTATGTTATTGAGCCTCACGGTCATCCCCTTTAAGCCCCAATTACATAAAACTTTGTACGATCCACGAATGTAAAGCGAAGCCCAATTTTGGAAAATGCTCAAAATCGAGGCGCGCATCTGTCAAAGTTTCACAAAGTTTTATGTAATTGGGGGTAAAGATTCGTTTCCAATTTACCTTTTTCCTTACCAATACCAAAATTAAAAACTAACCCCCATAATCATAAAAGATAAAAAAGATCTAATAAGCTGCTATAATTCAAAGTTTGTATGGAAATGTCATTTTAAAAAGCTTTACAATTTTTTTTTTATTTTTTATGAATAAGGGGGTAAGTTTTTGGATACTACTACGAATACATTTGGGATGCTTCTACCTATTATAGAAAAAAAAAAACTTTCATTACTTCATTGTACATTTTAATTTTTTTCTTTTTTCACTTGGAAAACTATTTTAATAATAGATACATACCGCACACCTAGCTCTAATTAAACAGCGATAAACTAAAAAAAAAACAAAATTTTCAAAAAACTTTAAAAACTGGCTGCCTCTATAGCCATTTTCTCGTTTAGTATTGTAGCTATTAGTGAATAGAGTATACAGATCGGTGGGTATTGAATGGGAGAGCGCGGTAGAATGCATATGTAGCTCAAAATTTAAGATTTTGGAATTAGCTCCCTTTAGATCTGGGTGTGCCACATCATCCCCTGTAAAACGTATTCGTAACTTAAGTTAAGTTATTAGACTGTTATTGTTATTTTAATTTAAATAGTTGTGTATTTTTGATATAATCGCTTGAACTAGTATGTATGTACAACTAAGCTGTTCTAAAGGTTGAAATACATAGAACTTTGCAACAACTTTAACAACATTTTATTTCGCTTTACGTTTCATAAACTTTGTATAGAAATGACAACTTCAAAGTTCTATGTAAATCGGTATCTAGTATCTTTAACTTTTGGGTTCAATCCTTCACATAAATTTTTCTTTGAGTCGGTATTTTTACCAGGATAAGACTGAAAAGAAATCACCATAAGTTACTCTTTCATTGGGTTCATATATTTACGCTGCCTCGATAAGCTTTTAAACAATTTTTATATTTATTTCTAGCTAACCCGGCAGAAGTTTTCCTGCCAAAAATTTATTTGCCTGCATGTATCCTTATCATTTAACCTAACCCTATCTCTTATCTCAGAGTGAAGTAAAATATAATTATATGCTATCGAGGAAGAGACGTGATCCAAAAGGGACCCCAAAATGATCTCAAAATTACCCCAAAACGATCCCAACATGACCTCAAAATGAGTAAGAGTAGGTCGCCTCCCCGTTGGTGCACCCTGGGTAACGCTAAATGACCTACATAACCTACATGGCCTACACGGCTAGTTTCTTGTATTTCCGGTTCTACAAGAACGGTACCAGTACTTGTGCTGTACCCATCATGCCGAAACGACCTGGGCCGTTTTCATATATCGACCCGGCCAAGAGCAATATACTCGGGGTGACCCTGTCTGACATTTAGGCAGGGCTACACCTCTTTACAACAACAACAACCTCAAAATGATCCCAAAATTACTCCAAAATTAATCATAAAACTACTTTAAAATGATCGTAAAATTATCCCAAAATTGATCACAAAACTACCCCGAAGTTATCCCAACATGACCGAAAAAAGATGAACCCGAAAGAGTCCCTAAATGATTTCGGGATTTTAAAATGACAATCTTTCGGTGTTATCTCAGTTATCGTTCAAAAAGGTCGGAAGAGCTATCAAAAGACGCGTTTAGACCTTGGTATGCATAAAATCCATTTTTTTGGCCCACCCCATTGAGCAAGTCTTCTGAAGAGACTAATTGATCCGTTTTATGCTTACGCGGATATTGTCGGCCACATTCCCTTTGATCCCGAAATTGATCCCAAAATCATTTCAAAATTACCCCAAAATTGACCCCAAAATGTATCCCAAACTTACCCCAACATGATCTCAACGTGACCCCGAAATGATCCCAAAATGACTCCAACATGATCCCGAAACAGTACCAAAATGAGCCCAAGATTACAAAAAAATTGATCGCAAAACTACCCCAAAATGATCCCGAAAGAGTCCCAAAATGATTTCGGGATTTTGAAATGACAATCCCGTGGTTCCGGGATCTTTAGGGATTATGTTAGATACCGTGCAAAAAGGTCGGAAGAGCTATCAAAAGACGCGTTTAGACAATGGTATGCATAAAATCGATTTTTTTGGCCCACCCCATTGAGCATGTCTTCTGAAGAGACTAATTGATCCGTTTTATGCCTAAATGGGTATTGTCGGGCATATTCCCTTTTATCCCTTACAGGTACGATCGCGGACAACTATCTTTCGAATTCAACCGATGATTTTGTGCGGGGGTGAGCACTGGTGAGCTTTAATACCTTTTCAGACTGGGTACCGTTTTCATCATCCACGGTTAATCGTTTTTAATTATAAAAATTATTTTTATTCCGAAAATTCTTTAACGAGAGAAACTTGCTTCGCTTTTAGGAAATGGTTCAACATGTTTTGATGCAGAAATGTCTTCTCACTTCCGGCCAAAGTAACGGTAAAGCAATGCAACGTTTTTTCCCCCCAGCACTCAGTGAGTTTTTTGCAAAAGTCAAAATTAATTTTTACTGCAAGCAGAAAGTGCAACGGCTGTGAAAGCAATAAAACAAACAAATATGCATAAATATAATTGCAATAATTAAAAAAAGAGCAAAATAATAATGTAATGGCAAGGCAATGCACAGTCAACGTCAAATGCAAAAACAAAGCGCGAACGGGGTCGGCTCGGTGCATTATGATGGTAAAAGTTTGTTTGGTTGGTTGCATTGCCGCCATAAGCCGTGACCTTAATTTGTTGATGCTGCAAGGCTAAAACAAACGGATATTTAAACAAAAATGGTGCTATCGGCTCGGGTGTGTGTTAATTTGTGGTGCTATATGGCGGCTGTTGCGTGGCACGCTTGGCTGTGGTCGTCGCATTGACCGCATGGATGAATGAAAATATACTAAATATGCATAAGAAAAAGTAAATGAATGAGAAAATGCTCGGCGCCTGTGGTTAACAGTGAACGCAAAACCAGGCTCCAACAAAAATTGTTAAACAACTCTCATTGAGAGTGTTCCATGAGGTCTGGTACATGGGAGTTCTTTTCTCTAAGATGGTTGGAGTGTTAAAAGGTGTTCACTGGGCAATGGGAATCGACGCGGATCTACTGCGTTCAATATAAAAAAATATTGTTTTTTGCTTCTTCTGTAAAATTTTTTATATGTCAGTTAGGGCCTTTCTGAATTAAGGTAGCGATATGTGATACGTACCTAAGCCCAGGAGATGTGGCATACCAAATTGGAAATGTTCTTAGTTCAGAAGTGGAATATCAAATTAGAAATTTTCTTAGTTCAGAAGTGGAATATCAAATTAGTAATGCTATGACCTAGTTCGAAATGGCTGTAATCTGTATGTCATAAAACAGGTAGAGCCTATAAATTTTCGCATCGCTTAAGAAACTTTTTGAGCAATATATCCTGTTGAAGAAACTTCCGGATTGTTTATTTATTCAAAAGCTAAATTATAATATAAAAATTATAATTTAGCTATAAAGCCATAACAACGTGGGCCTTAGGCTAAAACCCCTCTATATTGGTATGTATGTATGTCAGGAATTCGAGAAGACTGTGAAGGAATATATGTGATACGTAAGCCCAGGAGATGTGGTAGCAAGTATATCAACTAGTCTGGCGGCTCTTTGATTCTAAGACTATTCACTTATGGGTTGCCACTTGGGGCGGTATACAGGGTTGCCACCTATCCCAATTTTTTTTAAATATAGAGCTAGATATGCCAACATGGGTATCAAATGAAAGGTATTTTCGGCCGTATGTCAAATATCATGATTTCACACAGGTTTGCCACTTAGGGCTGCCACCTAACCTCAATTTATTTATTTTTTCGTATCTCCCGGGGAACTGCTTGACCGATTTGGATAAAATTTGGCATATCGACAATTTGATTCATTCTTAGATTACATAGATAGGCATTGCCACTAAGGCCGGTTTACTGGGTTGCCACCTATTCAAATTCCTCTTTTGGCTCAAACTGAAGTTGTCTTACCAAAATAAAGCCTTAACGCCAGCCGGACTCGAAAAATAGGTAAAATTGTATTATTCTAACTATGCTACTTATTCTAACAAATTTGCCCAAATTTCTTTTTCTAGTTTTCCTCTGGCTATTTAATATGCAACAAAATATACTACGAATAAGTACGTTAATGGTATAGCAAAGTCTTTCTCTCAGAAATAGTCCTTTGATGATAAATGCGGCTAATGTGACAGTGAAGAAAAGAAATGTAAATGAAATTATATTAGAATGTTCGCAAAGAATTTGTAACAAACGGAAAAAAGGCGGAAATTCGCCATTACTATGAAGATTTTTATGTCAAAGTATGGCACAAAAAAAGAGGAAAGAAATGCTAAAGGAAATGGCACAAATACGAATAAGTGTGTAAATGCTTCGTTTAAAGGCGTAACAACCGAAATGAGCGAAATATTTCAAAAGTACCTTAAGACGCGACGGAATGTTCATGTATTTAGTATTTACATAAGTAAGAACTGCAATCCATTTAAATGTTTGCCATGTTTTGTTAGCCTTTTTGACTTTTTTTTGAAGAAACTTTAAAAGTATGCAATTTTACAAATTGTATCAGAGATACCGGAATGTGAGAAGCTTGAGATGCTGGCTAACAGAAATGATGCTGAAATTCTATGAAAAGATCCGGCGGATGACGGAAGGTTTTAAGACCTGGCAAGATCCTGTAGGGACAGTAATGGCGACCTGGTAACCGACGTACAGAGTGTACTTAAATTATGGAGCGAGCACTTCTCCTCACTGCTAAATTGCGAGGGAGACGTCGAACCTGATAACCCAATCCCTGACCATGGAAAAGTCGTCCCACCATCTGACTATGATGAAGTGAAGATATATCCCGGCTCAAAAACAACAAAGCACGTGGAAAAGACGGACTACCCGCCGAGCTGTTCAAACACGGAGGCGAAGTGCTGGTAAACAGCATGCATCAGCTCTTATGCAGAATATGGTCAAACGAATGCATGCCTCCGGATTGGAATTTAAGTGTGCTTTGCCCAATCCACAAGAAAGGCGATCCCGCTAACCGCACCAACTACCGCGGAATCAGTCTTCTTAATATCGCACATAAGGTTCTTTCTAGCGTGTTGTGTGAAAGGCTGAAGCCCATCGTAGACAAACTGATTAGACCTTATCAGTGTGGCTTTAGATCCTGGAGAATACCCATTATAAAAGAATCGACACACACCATCTCTTTGTCGATTTCAAAACCGCTTTTGACAGCGCAAAAAGGAGTTGTCTGTATGCCGCCAAGTCTGAATTTGACTTCACTGCAAAGCTTATACGGCTTTGCCAAATGACTTTGAGCAATACCAACTGCTCCGTCAGAATCGGGAAGGACCTCTCTGAGCCATTTGAAACCCAATGAGGCTTCAGACATGGCGACTCCCTTTCGTGCGATTTCTTCAATCTGATGCTGGAGAAGATAATTCGAGCAGCAGAGCTAAATCGCATGGTACAATCTTTTACAAGAGCGTGTCTTCTCTGGACTGGATGAGTAAGCGAAAAAAGTGGGTCTTGCGGTCAACGAGGACAAGACGAAGTATATGCTGTCATCAAAGAAAGAATCGGCAGCCAAGTCACCGTTGATAAATACAAATTTGAAACGATGAAGGACTTCGTCTATTTGGGAACCAGTATTACCACCGAAAATAATATCAGTCTAGAAATCCAACAAAGAATCACTCTTGCCAACAAGTGTTACTTTGGACTATGTAGGCAATTGATAAGTATGTAAAGTCCTCTCTCGACAAACAAATAATATATAAGTCTCTCATCATACCAGTCCTGATGTACGGCTCGGAATCATGGACAGTGTCAAGAGAAGATGAGATGGCCTTGGAGTATTTGCGAGAAAAGTTCTCCGGAAGATTTATGTTCCTTCCCGTGATGCCAACGGCGAGTATCGCAGAAAATTTAACGATGAGCTGTACGAGCTTACGCAGACCTGACCATCAGCGTATTAAAGCTCAAAGGCTCCGCTGGATTGGTCATGTTATGGAACAAAGAAGCTCCAGCAGAGAAGGTTTTCCTATCGACACCCGAATTCGGAAGCAGAGGAAGAGGGAGGCCTCGACTGAGATGGAAACAACTAGTGGAGGATGACTTGAACTCCCTTGGAGTTTCCAATTGGCGGCAGTTTTCGCTAAAAAGGAAAAACTGGCGTGCTTTGATACGAAACGGCAAAAATCGCCTAGGCGGTTAAGCGTCAATAAATGACGCAAGCCAAGATTAGATTGGATCAGAGATATCAGCAGATGTCCGCGACTTTGTCTGCGAAACTTGGAAAAAAGGAACATAAATACAGTTTTTTTTTTAATATCTCAACTCCTGCGCCCCCTAGCGGGTTTATTTTTAGGAACACAGTTTTTGTTTTATATGTGCGAAAAATGAACAGAAGCGGATCAAAAATAAACTTGCAGCGCCAACTAGCGGGGAAAAGTATAGTCTATGTCTAAGAAAAAGACGGAAAAGCGAGTTGCTCCTCCCAGATTTTTGGAATCAAAGAAATTGAGAGGATGTGGAGAGGATGCTACACTGTGGTTATTTTTACCTAGCTCAACAGCCGACCCTCGTACAATACAAAAGCCAGCGGAATGGCAATAATCGTAAGCTTAAAGCATTAAATTTTAATAACAGTACTCAATTTATCAATAAGATTGTTGAATTTAAGTTGACACGCCGAAATTGCAAATAGACGGCGTAAAAATTAAATATTCATAAGCAATAGTTAAGTGGTGGGGGTACACATTTACTTGGACCTTGCTGTGAATAAGTATCCTTTGACAATATCTTGTACATACATACATTCCTAGTTAAGTGTATATTAGACTGGTAAAAAAAAAAAAATGATGTCTTCGAAAACTGTTTTGATATTTTTCCTCAGAATAGCCCAGACGAGGAAAGGAAAGGCGGTTGTCGTGGTGTAGCGATAGTGTGCTCGGCCAACTACCCTGGGCATTCGGGGATTTCAACTCGATAAAATCACCATTAAAAACCCTGCCTGAAAATATCTGCGTTGCAATACGGCCGAAAATATCTTTCATTTGATACTCATATTGGTATATCTTCCTCAATATTTAAACAAACATTGATTTAGGTGGTAACCCTGTAAACTGTCCGAAGTGGAAATACCCAAGTAGAAAGTCTAAGAACGCAGCAAACTATCTATATGCGAAATTTGATTCAAATCGCTTCAACAAATCCCGACATATTGGTCGAAGGAATAAATAAAATTCCGTTAGGTGGCAACCCTGCCTGTAAATATCTTCGTAGGTATGGGACCGAAAATACCTTTCCATTGATACCCATATTGGCGTGTCTTGTAGAATATTTGAAAAAATTTGTTTAGGTGGCAACCCTGTAAATCACTCAAGTGTCAACACCGAAGTAGAAAGTCTTAACCAAATCGTTTTAGCTGTTCCCGAGATATTGGTCGATATACCAACCCTGCTTGCAAGTATCGTCGTTGGTATACGGCCGAAAATACCTTTTCTCTGATACCCAAATTGGCATAAATTGATCAATATTTAAAAAAATACATACATACTATCTATGGAAAAATTTTACTTCCACAGTGCTGGTACGACATCTACTGGCAGCTAGCAGCACCAAAAGTTTTCATTTCCGTCCCCTTTTTTATTTCCTATTCAAATTTCACGCGCCATAACAACATTGCATCGCCGCCTAAGAAGTTAATTTCAAAATATTTTTTTGTTTGCCCAGTCTAGTGTATATGTATGTATGTAGTGTGTGTATTTATTAAAGTGACAGAACGTTATGAGCTCAACACGAAATGAACCAACGTTGAATTATAAATGAGCCGCAAAGTGGCAAAACATCAAGCACGAAATTTGCGCTCTTCAAGTATAAGGCAAATGGCAACCGAAAAAACCAACTTCAAAAATTTACAGGAAATAAAAGCAACGAAAAACGAAAGGAAACAAGCCGACAAGTTGGAGTGGTTATTCCGGACAACAATACTAAATGCAAATCAACTGCAGACCGGAAGTGATGTTAGCACTTCAAAACTATACATTCACAACTACAAGCATACAAATTAACATGCATACATATGTATGTATGTAAGTATGGACGAGTAAAAGCACAAGAGCCTGCAACAGTTTTATCTAAGGACGTGCTGAAGTTAAGCTTACTTTTGTTATTTGGCATTTTTTTTTTAGTTCCAACTGTATACGTGCAGTCAGCTGTTGCAATAGTAACAACAATATGTACAAAGTAAAGTTGGCAGCAAAATGTTGAGTAAAAGCGCCTGCAAGACTATTAACATTGCAGCACTTGCCTAAGTGGTAGAGAGGTTAAAACGGTGCACTGGTTATGAAGTATGAGCTGACATTGCATGAAAGTATGTGGGGTGTGCTATGTGTTGGGCAGTCTTCCAAGTGCTTTAGAAGCAACAAAGTCAGTGTTCAGAAAAAAAAAAATTATAAAATGAAAATAATTTACCAAAAAAAAAAAAAAATGTGCAGGCGCACTTGCTTTACACTAAAAACTTAAACAACAGCAATTCATAACAAATGCGCCACGCCTCTTCATGCTCATACACGACGCTTAAATGCATTCATTGCTTAGCCTTTACACTAGGCACTTTGCGTTTAACTCCTTCGGCTCCTTACATTTACTTCTCATGGAACTAATGTTTTGCTGAAAATAAACGTATATAAATAAATTTAAAAAGTATAAGGTATATCGGGAGGAATTTTATTAAAATAAAATAAAAAATAAATACAATAACTGAAATAAAAGAAATTAAAATAAATAAAGTAAAAAAATAAAATAAGGTAAAATAACAAAAAAAAAAAAAAAAAGTAAAATAAAATAAAACAAAGTAAAAATAAATAAAATAAAGTTAAAAATAAAAAAGTTAAATAAAATAAAACAAAATAAAAATAAATAAAATAAGTTAAAATAACAAAAAAATGAATTAAAAAAGAAAAAAAAAAATAAATAAAGTTAAATAAAATAAAATAAAGTTAAATAAAATAAAATAAATTAAAAAAAAAAAACACAAAGTAAAAAAAAACAAAATAAGAAACAAAAAAATTAAATAAAATAAAAACAAAATAAGGTAAAATAACAAAGAAATTAAATGAAAAAGTAAAATAAATAAAAAAAATTAAGAAAAAAATAAATGCAAAAATAAAAAAAATAAAATAAAATAAACTAAACTAAAATTAAATAAAATAAAATAAGGTGAAATAACAAAAAAAAAAAAAAAATTTAAAAAAAAAATAAAGTAAAAAATAACACAAAGTAACAAAAAAAAAAAAACAAAATAAAAAATAAATAAAATAAAATAAAATAAAAAAATAAGATAAAATAAAACACAATTAAATATGTAAAATCAAATAAAATAATATAAAAAAAATTAACTACAACCAAAAACAAAAATAAACTGAAATGAAATGATAATAAAATAACAAAAAAAAAAATGAAATAAAAAAAATGAAAAAAATAAAAAAAATAAAATAAAACAAAATAAAATAAAGTAAAACAAAATAAAACAAAACAAAAAAAAAAACTAAAAAAGGAAATAAAAAAGGATGAAATAAAATGAAATACAATTAAATTGGTAAAATCAACTAAAATAATATTGTATTATATTAATTGTATTATTAACTACAACCAAAAACAAAAATAAACCGAAATGAAATGAATATGAAATAAAACCAAATAATGTAAAATAAAATTAAAAACAAAAAAAAAAATTAAAATGAAAAAAAAATAAATAAAACAAAAGAAAAAAAATAAAACAAAAATAAAAAAATAAAATAAAATAAAATAAAATAAAATAATATAATAATATTATGAAAACTATTAAAATAATGTAAAATAAAATAAATTAGATAAAACAAAAAAAAATTAAAAAAAAAAAAAAATAAAACAATATAAAATAAAATGGAATGAAAAAAAAAAACAAACT
Organism: Campiglossa producta; assembly: GCA_964058755.1. NCBI lineage: Eukaryota > Metazoa > Arthropoda > Insecta > Diptera > Tephritidae > Campiglossa > Campiglossa producta. The sequence continues at coordinate 159,544,089 of CAXKVI010000001.1, forward strand.
AAAAATGAAATAAAAGAACAATAGATAAAATACCACAAATTAAAATAAAATAAATAAAAAATGAAAAGAAATTTAAAAAGAGAAAAAAAAAAATAAAAAAAAAAATTAAAAAATATCAAAAAAAAAAAAAATAAAAAAAAAAAAATAACATTAAGTAAAATAAATTAAAGTAAAAAAAGATTCAACAAAAAAAAAAAAAATAAAAAAATAAAATAAAAAAAAAAATTAAATAAAAATACAATAGAAAAAAATCAAATGAAATAAAAAAATAAATAAAAAAACTGCAACCAACAAAATAAAGAAAAATTAAATGAATATGAAATAAAAAGAAACTTATGTAAAAAAAATTAAAATGAAGAAAAAAAAAAAATAAAAATAAAAAAAATAAAAAATTAAATGTAATTAAAGCAAAAATTAAATGAAATAAAAGAAAAAAAATTTTAATTTAATATAAAAATACAACATAAAATAACAAAACAAAATTTAAGTAAAATGAAATCAAATAAAATAACACAACATGAAATAAAATAATGCAAAATATGATTTAGAAGTCTCATTTAACAACCTATATTAATAAAGTTTCCTTCACTTAGAAAAAAGAAAAGTAATCGTCTTGGTGTCCTATGTATGTACCTTAGGGTGATTCAAAAAAAATGTCCACTTGGTCTTACCCCCTAAAAAGTTAGGTATTGATGAGAAAATAAGCCTTGCAAAAAATTAGTGCTCTAATTCAACCCTTAGGGGTGGCGATTTTTTTCGCCCTTTGCCATACATTTTTTCAAAGTGAATTTTTTTTCAAAATATTTTTACATACTCTTAAAGTTGAAGCTTCCAAAATGGTAAGCCATGTGCGATTATCTTAACTATTGAAATAATTACAGCCATTTAAAAATGACTGAGTTTTGTACTATTGCACACACATACACAGTAACACGTATAAAATCTAGTAAATTTTAAATGGCTGTACCATTTTGGAAGCTTCAAAGCATCAACTTTAAGAGTATGTAAAAATATTTTGAAAAAAGTTTCAAAAATTAAAAGAAAATTCACTTTCAAAAAAATGTAATTTTTCCCCATATAAAATGTATGGGAAAGGACGAAAAAAATAGTCACCTCTAAGGGTTAAGATAGAGCGCTAATTTTTTGCAAGGCTTATTTTCTCATCAATACCTAAAGTTTCAGGGGGTAAGACCGAAAAAAACAAATTTTTTTTAAATTTGAATCACCCTAATGTACCTACATACTCATTCATACTTACATACTATGAGCCGTTTAAAGCATAAGTTGTAGGGGAAATGTGTTCTATATAATACGCTCACGTGACAACTCCTAGCACCCATAGAAACCCAATAAATAGCAGAACTAACTTGTGAAATCAAGGGTACCCCCTATTAAGAATATTTTAGATTGAAGTTTTAAGCTTTTTTGAAGAGTATTTATTTTCAAGCATTTTTAAACATTCTCATAGTTTTCAAGATGGAAATCCTGATGCTGGTAACTGAAATAGCTACGATAAGCATCCGAGTTGTTTGGACTATCATCGCCTTGTTCACTAGCGTAAGTCGAATAGGACAGTTTTAGTTGGAATGAGGGATTCAAACTTTGAATTTCAAAGTTAAGAAAAATTTACTGAAAATTCTATCTCCTTAGAATTCATGACGAAGTGAAAGTAGTAATGGCTACAAAGTGTATTTGAGTTATAAAGGTAACTCTTCATTAAAATCACGGCAGCTTGAAAATCTTAATTGTCTATCTGTGCATAATTGGGTCAATATATATCATATCTACCAGCAATATATGTATGTGAATAAACTGCAAAGCAAAAATGTAAAATATTAGCTTTCGTGCGTCACACCTACGGCTAACTAATGTCTTTCCTGCACATTTTCATATCGGTCAATTTACACAGCTATCATTTTGCTTGCAGGCCAATTGACGTTACTCACCTTTCTACTGAGAAAAAAAAAACAGCAAAAAAATATCACTGCGAAAAGCTGTCATCCCCTGATTTTCCTAATTCCCTTTTCACTTCCTTGCATGCCTTTTCTATGTCTGATGCTGTAATTGTTGGTAGTGCAGTTTTTACTTCATAAAGTTCTTACTAATTGCAAAACTTTAATCTATGTTGAGCCTAAAAGCTGGTACTCATATTTCTTCATTTACTTACGTTTACTTACACATTTGCAGTTGCAGTCATAAGCGGTTTACCCAGCGAACAAAAAAAAAAAAAAACTATAAAATAATAAAAGTAAAAAAAAATATTAAAAAAATAAAATAAAATAAAAAAATTAAATAAAATAAAGAAAAAAAATAGATAAAATAAAATAAAATAAAATATAGAAAAATATGTATATAAAATGCGGTTAGGTGGCAACCCTGTTTGAGATTTACGTATTTGGAATACGGTCGAAAATACCTTTAATTTGATACCCATATTGGCATATCTTGATCAATATTTAAAAAAAATTGAGATAAGTGGCAACCCTGTGAACTGCCCCAAGTGGCAACATCCACGCATATAATCTTAGAATGAATCATACTATCTACAATGGCAAATTTTATCCAAATCGGTTGAGCGGTTCCCGAGATATAAGAAAAACGCTTACGCCTGAAAGTCGGCCACAATTTCTATTTCCGTGCCATAACTTCCGTTTCATCGTCATCCATTTTCTCAAATTTTACTCTCAAACAAAACTTCATATCGCCGCCTAAGAAGTTAACTTCAAAAATAAAATATAATACAATTAAAATACAATTTGTAAAATTTTTTTATTACTTTTATATTTTATTTCATTTTATCAGACATTAAAGTATATTTTTTTCATTTCAATACATTTTAATTTTCCATAAAAAATATACATAGATTATATAAAATAAATATGCCAAAAAATTGTTAACTGGGTTGTTAATTGCTTTGCATTTATCTAAAATTTTTCTTACATTTATCAAAATATCAGTAGCCAATTACTAGTAAAAGCAGGTTCAAATGGCACTCCTAGCAAAGCATGATTTGCGGATAACCCAGCTTCGAGTGCTATGTATGTATATATGTCGCCCATCCATATGTCAATGGCATAATTCGAAAAAGCAATTAACTAAGCTTACGCACACCCATTTAGTTACATTTGAATATGTAAGACGCTTGACCCAAGCATCTGTCGACAAAGGTAAAAAGCAGAAAAATAAACTTTCTATGAAGTGTAAGGGTACATTGTGGTAGGTGATGGAGAGCATTCAAACATATGCACATATGAGGGCACACACATGACACACACACACACACACACACACACACACTTCACACTTCGAAGCTTTTGCAATACAAATTTCTGACTGCAATATTACGATATTTCGAGATTATTGAATGCAATTCGTATTTTATACATTTATCACAGTTTTGTGTATGTGTCTGTATATACGAGTGTAATGGACTGCTACGGCAGATAAAATAGAATTTATGCATCTGAAATTCCTCATTTTGTGCTGAATGTAGGTTACATACTTGTAGTTCATCTCAAACACAAAATTGAAATTTGAAAAGTTTTTTGATGTGACTATTGCAGTAAATTAAAAGAAATAACAGCTTTGATGCTGATGTATGCTTCTTCAGATATTTTTGAATATTCAGTAATGAAAAAATTTTGTTTGCTATGTCTACAGCTGTTTGAGGTGGTCACAACAAAATGAAAAATACCTTTGTCGTACGTGTCGTATGAGTAACATTACTGTGTTGTATATAAAAAAATTGCCAAAAATTAGCAAGACTTCCTATGAACGTTTCCTTTGATACCCATATTGGCATATTTTGCAACATAATTACAAAAAATTGAGATACTTGGCAAAACGGTAAGCCGCCCCAAGTGGCAACACCAAAGTGGACAGTCTTAGAAAACGCATACTATCTCTATGCCAAATTTCATCAAAATACGCCAAGCGGCTCTCGAGATGGTACAGGATATACAAATACATATACTGCGATAAGGTGGCAACTCTACTTGAAAATATTTTAGTTAGTATGTCGCCGAAAATACCTTTCATTTTATACTCATATTAGCATATTTTGCTTCATAATTAACACAAATTGGGATAGGTGGCAACCCTATAAGCTTCCCCAAGTGGCAACACCGAAGTGGGAAGTCTTCGAATTAATCCATCAAACGGTTCTCGAGATATTACCGGATATACAAATATACTGCGATCAGAAGGCAACCTTAGGTGGCAACCCTACTTGGAAATATTTTAGTTGGCATGTCGACGAAAATACCTCTTATTTGATACCCATATTGGCATATCTTGCTCCATAACTAAAATCGAGATAGTTGGCAACCCTCTAAAATATACAAATATACAAGCTTAGCTAGTTTAAAGTTATAAGATTTTATTTTATTATGTTTTATTTAATTTATCTTATTTGATTTCAATTTAATTTATCATCAAATATTCAAATTTTATTTTTTTTTCATTTTATTTTATTTTATTTTATTTTATTTTATTTTATTTTATTTTACTTTATTTTATTTTATTTTATATTATTTTATTTTATTTTATTTTATTTTATTTTATTTTATTTTATTTTATTTTATTTTATTTTATTTTATTTTTTTTTATTTTATTATATTTTTTTTATTTTATTCTGTTTTATTTATTTTATCCTATTTGATTTCAATTTAATTTATCATCAAATATTCAAATTTTATTTATTTTTTTCATTTTATTTTATTTTATTTTATTTTATTTTATTTTATTTTATTTTATTTTATTTTATTTTATTTTATTTTATTTTATTTTATTTTATTTTATTTTATTTTATTTTATTTTATTTTATTTTATTTTATTTTATTTTATTTTATTTTATTTTATTTTATTTTATTTTATTTTATTTTATTTTAATTTATTTTATTTTATTTTATTTTATTTTATTTTATTTTATTTTATTTTATTTTATTTTATTTTATTTTATTTTATTTTATTTTATTTTATTTTATTTTATTTTATTTTATTTTATTTTATTTTATTTTATTTTATTTTATTTAGAAACAAAAATACTCAATTTGAAAATTGCAGTTGTTTTTAAAAGCCAAAATAAAGTCTTTAGTAGCGCTATTAAAACGTTTGCATGTAATTCTTTTTGTAATTGTAATACGACCGTGAAAAGGAATCAAATAAAAAGTTAGTTTATCTGGTTTAAAAATTGAGGCACCACATTTTAATATGTCCCTCTGTGTGCATACTGTTATACAATCAGTGTGCGGAATACACGATTATGCCATGAATGACAGCAGGTGTCATTCCACGCGTGTCTTTTTTGTCCTTGTTCTCTTTGCCGTGCAGAGCTCATAAAAGTGTAAATTCTTTTGGGAAATTAACAACAGGCAACTCAATGAATTTTCAGTTTAATACGCAAACTGTAATGGCACAATGGAAAGATAAAAAAATCGACATTAAAAAAAAATTAAAAATAAAAACTGTCTCGTTCCGTACACACACACGGCAGGCAGATAGCGATAGTTGCGAAAACGTAGCATAGCCAACAGGCGCTCTTGTTGTTGACTCTGCCATGACACTGACAATTTGCTATTGCTCCTCTATGGCAAGCATAAAAATTACTACACCTATAGCAGCAGCGTGCACACCGGTTTTTTAAACTGCGCCTTCTGCTATGCAACTCCATACTCCCTACTGCAGCACACACATACGAATGTGCACATTGAGATCTCACACCAACAATGAGGTATGCGTAATTTTGTTCATACCTGCACGTGTCATCTTTGTCAACAGTCATCGTTGAACACAGCGAGTACACATTAGAGTTGGCAAATAATTGATAATCACTATCTGGATAGTGAGCGATTGGTTCCTCAACATCGATATTGTAATAATACATTTACACAGCACCAAATTTGCCTAAATGAGTCATTTCGACATCGTTCATAGTGCACGACCGCGATGCTTTAAACATATTTTATTTTATTTTATTTTATTTTATTTTATTTTATTTTATTTTATTTTATTTTATTTTATTTTATTTTATTTTATTTTATTTTATTTTATTTTATTTTATTTTATTTTATTTTATTTTATTTTATTTTATTTTATTTTATTTTATTTTATTTTATTTTATTTTATTTTATTTTATTTTATTTGATTTTATTTTATCTTATTTTATTTTATTTTATTTTATTTTATTTTATTTTATTTTATTTTATTTTATTTTATTTTATTTTATTTTATTTTATTTTATTTTATTTTATTTTATTTTATTTTATTTTATTTTATTTTATTTTATTTTATTTTATTTTATTTTATTTTATTTTATTTTATTTTATTTTATTTTATTTTATTTTATTTTATTTTATTTTATTTTATTTTATTTTATTTTATTTTATTTTATTTTATTTTATTTTATTTTATTTTATTTTATTTTATTTTATTTTATTTTATTTTATTTTATTTTATTTTATTTTATTTTATTTTATTTTATTTTATTTTATTTTATTTTATTTTATTTTATTTTATTTTATTTTATTTTATTTTATTTTATTTTATTTTATTTTATTTTATTTTATTTTATTTTATTTTATTTTATTTTATTTTATTTTATTTTATTTTATTTTATTTTATTTTATTTTATTTTATTTTATTTTATTTTATTTTATTTTATTTTATTTTATTTTATTTTATTTTATTTTATTTTATTTTATTTTATTTTATTTTATTTTATTTTATTTTATTGTATTTTATTTTATTTTATTTTATTTTATTTTATTTTATTTTATTTTATTTTATTTTATTTTATTTTATTTTATTTTATTTTATTTTATTTTATTTTATTTTATTTTATTTTATTTTATTTTATTTTATTTTATTTTATTTTATTTTATTTTATTTTATTTTATTTTATTTTATTTTATTTTATTTTATTTATTTTATTTTACTTTATTTTATTTTATTTTATTTTATTTTATTTTATTTAATTTTATTTAATTTTATTTTATTTTATTTAATTTTATTTAATTTTATTTAATTTTATTTTATTTTATTTTATTTTATTTTATTTTATTTTATTTTATTTTATTTTATTTTATTTTATTTTATTTTTTTTATTTTATTTTGTTTTATTTTATTTTGATTTATTTTATTTTATTTTATTTATTTTATTTTATTTTATTTAATTTTATTTTATTTTATTTTATTTTATTTAATTTTATTTAATTTTATTTAATTTTATTTAATTTTATTTAATTTTATTTTATTTTATTTTATTTTATTTTATTTTATTTTATCTTATTTTATTCTATTTTTTATTTTATTTTGTTTTATTTTATTTTATTTTATTTATTTTATTTTACTTTATTTTATTTTATTTTATTTAATTTTATTTAATTTTATTTAATTTAATTTTATTTAATTTTATTTTACTTTATTTTATTTTATTTTTTTTTTTATTTTTTTTTATTTTATTTTATTTTTTTTTTATTTTATTTTATTTTATTTTATTTTATTTTATTTTATTTTATTTTATTTTATTTTATTTTATTTTATTTTATTTTATTTTATTTTATTTTATTTTATTTTATTTTATTTTGTTTTATTTTATTTTATTTTATTTTATTTTATTTTATTTTATTTTATTTTATTTTATTTTATTTTATTTTATTTTATTTTATTTTATTTTATTTTATTTTATTTTATTTTATTTTATTTTATTTTATTTTATTTTATTTTATTTTTTTTATTTTATTTTGTTTTATTTTATTTTGATTTATTTTATTTTATTTTATTTATTTAAATTTTTTTGATTGATTTATTTTATTTTTCTATTTTTTGAAGTTAACTTGTTAGGCGGCGATGTGAAGTTTTGATTGAGAGTAAAATTTTGAGAAAATGGATGACGATGAAACGGAAGTTATGGCACGGAAATAGAAATTGTAGCCGAATTTCAGGCGTAAGCGTTTTTCTTATATCGGGAACCGCTCAACCGATTTGGATAAAGTTTGACATTATAGATAGCATGATTGATTCTAAGATTATGTGCGTGGGTGTTGCCACTTGACGCGCTTCACAGGGTTGCCACCTATCTCAATTTTTCTTTTAAATATTGAGCAAGTTATGCCAATATTGGTATCAAATGAAAGGTATTTTCGACCGTATTCCAAATATGTAAATCTCAAGCAGGGCTGCCACCTAGGGTTGCCACCTAACCGCATTTTATTTATTTTTATTGATATCTCGGTAACCGCTTGACCGATGTGGATAAAGTTTGGCATTATAGATTCATTCTAAGATTATGTGCGTGGGTGTTGCCACTTGGGGCGCTTCACAGGATTGCCACCTATCTCAATTTTTTTAAAATATTGAGCAAGATATGCCAATATGGGTATCAAATGAAAGGTATTTTCGACCATATTCCAAATATGTAAATCTCATCCAGGGCTGCCACCTAGGGTTGCCACCTAACCGCATTTTATTTATTTTTATTGATATCTTGGTAACCGCTTGACCGATTTGGATAAAATTTGACATTATAGATAGCAGGACTCATTCTAAGATTATGTGCGTGGGTTTTTCCACTTGGGGCGGTTGGTTGCCACCTATCTCAATTTTTTTTAAAATATTGAGCAAGATATGCCAGTATGGGTATCAAATGAAAGGTATTTTCGACCGTATTCGAAATATGTAAATCTCAAGCAGGGCTGCCACCTAGGGTTGCCACCTAACCGCATTTTATTTATTTTTATTGATATCTCGGTAACCGCTTGACCGATGTGGATAAAGTTTGGCATTATAGATTCATTCTAAGATTATGTGCGTGGATGTTGCCACTTGGGGCGCTTCACAGGGTTGCCACCTATCTCAATTTTTTTTAAATATTGAGCAAGATATGCCAATATGGGTATCAAATGAAAGGTATTTTCGACCGTATTCCAAATATGTAAATCTCATCCAGGGCTGCCACCTAGGGTTTCCACCTAACCGCATTTTATTTATTTTTATTGATATCTCGGTAACCGCTTGACCGATGTGGATGAAGTTTGGCTTATAGATAGTATGATTTATTTTAAGATTATATGCGTGGGTGGTGCCACTTGGAGCGGTTCACAGGGTTGCCACCTATCTCAATTTTTTTTTTAATACTGAGCAAGATATGCCAATATGGGTATCAAATGAAAGGTTTTATTTCATTTTTTTGGTTTTATTTTATTTCATTTTTTTTGGTTTTATTTTATTTTTTCTAATTTTATTTAATTTTTTTTTATTTTATCTACTCTTATTTATGTTGATTTTTGTTCTATCTAATTTTATTTTATTTCGTTTTTTATCTTTTTTAATCGATATTCTCTACGAAATAAACCACTAGTAACGATAGTACCATCGATATTTTGCGAACTCTACGCCCCACAAACGTAGCTAAGTATGTATGTATGTATGCGTGTCTGTCAATTTGAGCCTTTTCATTGAGCCGTTGGACGGAGTGACAACATGGCAAAGCGTGACTTTTTGTAAAGCTCAAATAAAAAGAAATGCTGGAAAAAACGAAAGAGCAGCACTATTGAATTCACTGAGGATATTAACTTTTGCTCTTTGAATATATATACGCCTAAATACATACATACATACAGAAACCCACATTTTTACACGTGTCAACAGCGGCCAGAAAAAAGCTTATTAAACTACTTGACAATGTGGTATGTGAATGGAATAAGTAAAACTTTTTAAACATCAGCAATATCATTGCCGTAACTATGCCCCAAGGTCAAATAACTGTACATATAAATATGTTGAATTGACGTAAATTTGCATGAGTTTGAATATAAAAATTTAATGTTAATGGTTGTAATGAACATTTGGATTTGCTTACATGTGTTATTTTCGTTGCTAACAAAACACTAAGAATTTTTTAATCTTTTAAAATATTTTTTGTTTTATACCATCTCTACCTACACACATCCTCTTTGTAACACAAATCGGTGTGCTTTTTGAGGGCATCATATATTCGTTCAGTTTGGTTATCAGTTTGTGGCTCCGATTAAAGCTCTATCAACTCTTGTCGTCTACTTTTGAAAATAATGTCAACTAGATATGTCAAGTTCCAAGAAATTCTATTAATTAAATTTTGCCACAATTTGTTCTATCACATGTAACATGCCTGAAAGTATGCAACAGCTTGCTTAGTGTCATTTGCAGGCTTTGACATTTCATTGAAGAAGGCAAACATTTCAATAATAACATAACTAAATACTTATGTAGTCAAGTTTAATTCCTTTGTACGCATATCGGTAACATATTTTTGTTT
>CAXKVI010000001.1:159562082-159567082 GCA_964058755.1 Campiglossa producta
TAAAATAAAATAAAATAAAATAAAATAAAATAAAATAAAATAAAATAAAATAAAATAAAATAAAATAAAATAAAATAAAATAAAATAAAATAAAATAAAATAAAATAAAATAAAATAAAATAAAATAAAATAAGATAAAATAAAATAAAATAAAATAAAATAAAAAAAATTAAAATAAATTGAAAAAAAAAAAATAATTATAAAAAAATAATTTTTGTTGTTTACGATGATTGATCCCTGATGATGATTTCAGACTGAAATCGAAATATTGGCTGATCAATTCAAATAAAACAAAAGTATCAAAAGAAAAATTTAAATTATAATTCTTTTCATTATTGGCCTAGAGCTCGTAAATGAAATTATTTAAGAAAAAAAAAAAAATTAAAAAATTAAAAAAAAAATTAATTAAAAAAATTGAATAAAATAAAATAAAATCAAATAAAATAAAATAAACTAAAATATTATTAAAAAAATTTAATTTAATAAAATACACATAATAGAATAAAGTTTAATAAATTCTTCTTCTTGCCGGCCTGAGGTCAAGGGTCTTTCGAAAGTGAAACAAACGTTTCGTTTTTCAAAATTTATTTCGGCTGCCTATGGTATTCAGGGTACAATTGAGTGACTAACTCCACGTCAAGCGGGAACGACGTGTAAATAATTATACTCTGAAGACCTTACCGTAGGCAACCGAAGTATATTGGTGAAAAACGAAATTTCTGTTTCATTTCGAAAAGAATAAAACAAAATAAAATAAAATAAAACAAAATGAAACAAAATAAAATAAATATTAAAATAAATTAAAAAAATTATAAAAAAAAATTATTTTTGTGTTTACTATGATTGATCAGGCATAGTCCCTGATGATGATTTCAGGCTGAAATCGAAATACCGGCTGATCAATTCAAATAAAACAAAGGTATCAAAAGAAAAATTTAAGTTGTAATTCTTTTGATTATTTTAAAATTATTTAAGAAAAAAAAAATTAAAAAATTAAAAAAAAAAAAATTAATTAAAAAAATAAAATAAAATAAATACAATAAAATAAAATAAAATAAAATGAAATAAAATAAAATAAAATAAAAAAAAAATAAAATAAAAAATGTAATAAAATAAAATGAAATAAAAAAAATAAAAAAAAATTAGATAAAAAAAATAAATTAAAATAGAATAAGACAAAATAAAATGAAAAAAAAAAAAAAAATAAAAAAATTATATAAAATAAATTAAAATAAAATAAAATAAAAAAAGACTAAATCCACGTCCAGCGGGAACGACGTGTAAATAATTGTACATTGGTGAAAAGTGAAACTTTTGTTTTATTAAAAACTCAAAATGGCAAGAAGAAGAATTTGTTTGTTAAAAGTTCGCAAAAAAAAAAATATTAAAAAATTAAAAAAAAAAAAATAAAATAATTTAACCTTAAAAAATAAAATGAAAAATATATCATACAAACATTTTAATATCATGCTACAATACAATATACTCAACGTTATGCATCTAACACATTTCAATTTTATACAAAAGAGAGGCAATCAAGGATAACACAAAGCGAAGTACGACAAGAATTGGCGATAAATTGGCTAAGAGAAAAAACATATGCAAATACTTGCATACATAAATTTCTGTGTAAACAACTCAAAATTGAATCGTAAATTCTGTGTAACAAAGTCATCAATAGCTCAAAAGAGCATAAAGTGGTTTTTACTTAATTTTACTGAGCGTAGCAAAAGCACACGTTGCTAACCGCGAAGAACCATATTGTTTGCAAATTTTATTAAGCGCGTATAAATTGTGATGCATAGTAAGGGGAACGATAATAAAGTGAACAAATGTAAAAAGAAGAAAAAACAAATACAAAAATTGGCATGAAAGGTTGCGCTGGCCGGGTTGCAGCTATGTATGTATATCGATTTTCTTTCTCCATAAAATTTATGAAAGACAATGGATGACCAAATAAAGTAAAGAAAATTTTTTTAAATTTTCAATGGCAACCTTAATAAAGAACTACATATATAAAAATGAAAGCAAAACTTAGCAAAAGTAATCAAAATTTTAGTTCAAGCATTTGGCAGGACGCGCCTTTTTTATTTTACAGTAAGTTTCAAAGCAATCAACAAAATTCCCATATGCCGCAACAAACAAGCAATTGTGTAATAAAAATGCAAAAAAAATTACATTGCCAATGCTCGTAGTCATAATAATAACAAAATAACAAATGTAGCTCATCAATATTTACGATGACCGTAGAATACAAATTTATGACACTACAAAAGATAAATTCCTGCAGCATTTTATTTAACATTGAAAAGTTGCCACTTTACGCTGATGGTGGCTCTCGTTTAAGCGTTGACACGAAATATGATTTTTTTTTTGTTTTTAAATTATGCGTAAATTTGAATGATACTAACGAACAAACGACGCTGATCGGATAGTGCAAATTGAGTCATAAAAACGCCAAATTTTAATAACAACATAAACAATTTTTGTTGGATCGTTGGTCTTTGAAATGTACGTATGTATATTGATTGGTAGGGATGGTATAGATATATGTACATATATTAACACAAGGGAAGTAATAATCAAAGTTACAAGTTGATTAAAAAAAAAAAGATAAAAATACAAAAAAAATTCAAAAAAAACATAAAATAAAATAACATAAAACAAAAAAAAATAAAAATAAAAAAATAAATAAAAATGCAACAAAAAAAATAAAAATAAAGAAACATAAAATAAAATAACATAAAACAAAAAAAAAAAATAAAATGATATCAACTAAAGTAAAAAAAAACTAACTTAAAAAAAAAATAAAAAAAAACAAGTAAGGAAGTCTAAGTTCGGGTGAAACCGAACATTACATACCCAGCTGTGCACATAAAATGCTGTTATTCTTTGTTTTGTATACCTAGTTTCGTAAATCTATCTCACACCGTTCTGAAGTTGTTAGCAGTCGAATTTAAAAATTACTTGACTCATAAGTGGGCGGTGCCACGCCCACTTTCCAAAATTTTGAAAAAATTATGTAAAGAATATGAAAGTTGATGTATGTACCAAATTATATTATTATAGCGAAATCAGTTAATTAGATATGGACTTTTCAATATTTCCACCTCCTTTCAATATAACTTTTATGAAAAAGTAGGCGTGGTCGCGAAGCGATTTCGTTTATTTTCTATAGCTGAATTTACCACAACAATAGTATGTCCTCTACGAAATTTCGTTATACTAGCATAAACTGTTCTGAAGTTATTAAGAGTCAAAATTTTAAAATTTCTTCAAATATACGTGGGCGGTACCACGCCCCCTTTTCAAAAATTTTTATAAAATCGGCCTTAGAACATCTAAATCAATACATATTGCAAATTTTATCATTGTAGCTGCTTCTAATATTGAATTAACCCATTTTATACGTTTTTCGAAATTTTCGATATCGAAAAAAGGGGCGTGGTTATGGTCCGATTTTACCCATTTTCAATAGCAATCTATTCTGAACCCAAATAAGTACGCATGCCAAATTTGGTGAAGATATCTCATTATTTGCTCAAGTTAAACAAAAAAAAAAAAAAAAAATAAGAAATAAAATAAAATATGAAAGTAAATGAAATAAAATTAAAAAAAAAAAATCTAAATAAAATTAAATAAAATCAAATCAAATCAAATCAAATCAAATGATATAAAAAAAGTAAAAAATTAACTAGTTAAAATAAAGCAAAATGCAACGAAATAACAAAAAATTAAAATAACAAATTAATAAGATGAGAAATAAATCATAAAAAAAGAATATAAACAAAAAACAAAAAATAAACTCACATAAAATAAAAAATTATTAAAAAATTATTTAAAAAAAAAATAAAAAATGAAACAAAATTTAAAAAGGATTATAAAATAAAATAGACTAAAATAGTATGAAATAAAAAATAAAAAAATTAATAAAAGAAAAATGAAATAAAAAACATAAAAAGAAATAAAATAAAATATCAAAGTAAATGAAATTAAATAAAAAAAAAAACAAAAAAAAATCAAAATAAAATTTATTAAAATCAAATAAAATAAAATCAAACAAAAAACAAATAAATAGCTTAAATAAAATAAAATGATAAGATAAGCAATAAATCAAAAAAAAAAAGAAAAAAAATTTAAAAAAACGAAATGAAATAAAAAAATGACGTGTGGCACTCAGGGACTGCCGCGGTAAAGCTATATCACTTTGCATATCACTTTCTATCAACTTATGCAATTATAATATTTACGAAAACTCAATGAGCATATTTCTGACTTTAGAGCAGTACAGCCTTAACCTGTTAACAGTATAGCCTATACAGCTCCAATTTTATGTACAACGTCACACTGTTAGTAAAAAAAAAAAAAACTAGTGGCGGCGATATACCAACAGGTCATCATAACCTCTAACGAGATTTCTAGCCGAGCTTCTCTTTCCAACTTGTGGTGTGTTGCCTTTGAGTTTTTCCTACAAGTTGGTGGGACCTACAGTTTTTTGCCGACTCCGAACGGCACTTGCAAAGCAAATGAATTTTTTGCTGAGAAGCTTCTCATGGCAGAAATACACCCGGAGAGTTTGCCAAACTACTGCCGAGGGGCGACCCCGTTTAGAAAAATTCTTTTTCTAAATAATTTTGGATGTTACTTTTGCCGGGCATCGAACCGACACGACTTGGTGTAGAAGGCCGAACACTTAACCGCTACACCACGGCGGCCCCCAGACCTGTTAGTAGTATATCCTAAATGTAGGAAACGCTTACAGATCCAATTTTATGTAATCGGCCTGCTGCTAACATCAACGCCTAAATGTAGGCAAGGCTTATATTTATTTTTGTCAAGTTATGTTGCTAACGCCGATCCTTTTAACATTGAAAAAATTCCGTTACTACGAACTTTTTTAGCATTAACATTTTTTCATTTCACTCCCACCGCCAAAGCCTGCGATAA
This sequence comes from Campiglossa producta, assembly GCA_964058755.1. Classification (NCBI taxonomy): domain Eukaryota; kingdom Metazoa; phylum Arthropoda; class Insecta; order Diptera; family Tephritidae; genus Campiglossa; species Campiglossa producta. The sequence goes on from CAXKVI010000001.1 coordinate 159,567,030, forward strand.
AAACTATGCAATAGCTTAAAAAAATTTTTATTAAATGAAAATAGAAAAAAAAA
>CAXKVI010000001.1:159577082-159587082 GCA_964058755.1 Campiglossa producta
ACCAGGTTCATATTCGGCCAAGGACTGTCAATTTCGGCATCACTCCCCAAAACCTTCGTGGAGTGTTTTTGATGTTAACAACAACAACAACAACATGCGCAGTGTAGAAAAGTGGTTGAACGATCACGGCCTCCAACTGGCCACAGCCAAGACAGAGTACGTGATTTTAAAGAAAATAGGATGCCAACAATCATTAGCACGACCGTTGTGGATCAACATATAGAGACGCGCCACTCTACGAAAGATCTAGGGGTGACGTTGGATAATAAGCTGACCTTCTCGGAGCACTTAAGAAGCTCCTGCGAGAAAACTATTGCAAGTGTGAATCGGCTGATGGCAAACAATGGCGTCCGCCTCAGATTCTATACTGTTGCACGGTGCAGAAGACTGGGGTAGACACAATGAAATTTCGGAAGTGTCGGGCCGCTGTCACCGCGGTCCAAAGCAGAGGGGCCCTGAGAATCGCCTCAGCATACCGCACGGTCTCCGCAGATGCTGTTCTGGTCATTGCGGGGACTCTACCAATTATGACGTTCGAGCCAAGATACGTAGAGAATTTGCTGCAAATCGATCCGGTGGTGCCAACTAAAATGGAGAAGTAGTGCTACTGGAGGGTAGGCCAGGGTATTACTCGCCGAACTGGAATTATTATTTAATCGGCCTCATGGAGAAGTCGACTTCTACCTGATCCAATTCTTAAATGGACACGGTTATTTCCGTGAGAATCTCCACTGAAATGACAAGATTCAAACCCCGAACACCGTCTTCTGTGAAGCCATAGGCGATGAATGCGAGCAGTTCGCTCAAGAAAGAAGGTGGCAAGATGATCTGCGGAAACGCTAGATGGGTTATAGTCGTGCGATACGCGAGGAACGTCCTCCTTGCGAAACGGGAAGATGGTTGTTTATTCAGTTAGCCTGAGAGTAGCCACAGGGCTCATGTAACCTGCTTCCTTACCTGAAGTAATGCTAAGCGCGGTTCCAGGTTTTAGTGAGGTATAATTCAATATAAGAAGGGAGTAACGAGGGCTTAAGCTCGGTTAGCGCATAAGGCATTTCCTCCTCCCACGAACACAAAACAACACAAAAAGCAAATCTAGTGTCGCATAGTAAATATGCAGCTTTTTAAAATTTCTTAAGTTCGAAAATCCTCAAAATTCCATTTTCATGTTGTCAAATTTGGAAAGTATCATTTTATTAATTCTGCAATCGTGTGAAAGAATGGCGTTGCACACACATTTCGAGCATAAAAACACACCACATATGCTCCCTAAAATATGCAAAACATGCTCAAATGCAAGTTCATTTAGACTTCAAAAGCAAATGCAAAATTTGAATGCGTCGCATTGTTGTTGTTCCTGTTAGTATTGGTTAGCTTCGTATGGACCAGTAAGCCAACGATCAGCATCGAGTATGCATATGCCAGTATTTATGAGTATCTGTGGTAAAATAGCAAAAATAGCTAATCCATATGAAGTTGCTATATTTACAAGCATTGCACATGCTACATGACACCGAAAATTTTGTTAGAAGTAGATACTATAACGTGAATGTGTAAGGGTTTCGAAGAGGGTCAGACGTTTGCATTTGGCTACATATTTCATTTGTGCACAGTTGGTATGGCCCTTTCAATATGTGTTTTACCACCCGCAAGTTAGCACAAATTCAGTACTCGCACATACCTACGTCACGCATTCATGCAAATATTCGTTGCATACTTTTATGCGCGCTTGAATTGAACTTTCGATCGAAAAGCAGTCAGTAAAATGAATGTTGCTGAAATGGTGCTACTCATGCTGTTATAGTAGATGCCCTCGCACTTGCAGGTAGGTGCTTCGTATATCCAAATTTACATACATATGTACATAGCTGAGCGAATATCGATATTATAGCAAATATATACGTTCATCTGAACTGAAGACCAATAAACATAGTAAAGTAGTATGTGAATTTAATGGAGTTTAATTTAATTTAATTTATTTTTGTTTTATTTAATTTAGTTTTGTTTGATTTAATTTAATTTAATTTTTTTAATTTAATTTAGTTTAATTTAATTTTATATAGTTTTATTTTATTTCACTTTAATTTAAGTTAATTTAATTTAGTTTAATTTAATTTAATTTTTTTAATTTAATTTAATTTAGTTTAATTTAATTTTTTTAATTTAATTTAATTTAATTTAATTTTTTTAATTTAATTTAATTTAATTTTTTTAATTTAATTTAGTTTAATTTAATTTTATATAGTTTTATTTTATTTCACTTTAATTTAAGTTAATTTAATTTAGTTTAATTTAATTTAATTTTTTTAATTTAATTTAATTTAGTTTAATTTAATTTTTTTAATTTAATTTAATTTAATTTAATTTTTTTAATTTAATTTAGTTTAATTTAATTTAATTATTTTAATTTAATTTAATTTAGGTTAATTTAATTTAATTATTTTAATTTAAGTTAATTTAATTCAATTTAATTTAATTTTATTTAATTTAGTTTTGTTTGATTTAATTTAATTTAATTAAATTTTTTTAATTTAATTTAATTTAATTTAATTTGATTTAATTTAATTTAATTTAATTTAATTTGATTTTTTTTTTTTTTTTTTTGTATTCGCGGGAGGAGGAAATGCTTTATGCACTAACCGGGGTTAAGCCCTCGTTACTAGATGCTCTAGCATCGGGACTCTCCGAGTGTGGGACTCCCTTCCTATGTTAAGATATACCGCACTAAAACCTCCCACGGCCCGCGCATTCTTCCTTACCTAGGACCGCGCTTAGCATTACTTCAGGTAAGGAAGCGCGTTACGTGAGCCCTGTGGATACTTCACGCTAACTGGCTAGACAACCGTCTTCGCGTTTCGCAAGGAGAACGTTCCTCGCGTATCGCCTCACTATATCCCATCTTGCATTTTCAGAGGTCATCTTTCGAATGACACTGCCTGGGGAAAGCTCGCCAATTGTCTCTTCCACCCGCCTTCTTTCTTCAGTGAATTGCTCGCATTCGAAAAAGGTGTGGCGTACATCGTCTATGGCTCCACAGTAGGTGCAGTTCGGGGTTTGAACCTTGCCCATTCTGTGCAGGTACTCACGGAAATAACCGTGCCCCGCTTAAGAATTGGGTCAGGTAAAAGTCGACGTCTCCATGCGGCCGATTCAGCCATGGTTCCACTTCGGGGATTAAAACCCTGGTCCACCTTCCAGCAGTACTGTTGCTCCATTGTAGTTGTCACCGCCGGATCGATTCACCTCGCGCCTGCGTTGCAGCAACGTCTCTACGTATCTCTGCACGAGTGTCGTACATCATTTTTCTTTCCTCAGCGAGGAGGTATATCGGTATGGTCCCCGCAATGACCAGAACAGCGTCTGCGGAGACCGTGCGGTATGCTGAGGCGATTCTCAGGGCCCCCCTGCGTTGAACCGCGGTAATAGCTGCCTGGTACTTCTGGATTTTCATTGCATCCGCCCAGACTTCTGCACCGTACAATAGTATAGAATCTGAGGCGGACGCCAGCAACTTTCTTATGCATGGCTTTGGTCCACCTGTGTTGGCCATTAGCCGACTCAGACTTGCGATGGTTTTCACAGCCTTCTCGCAGGAGCTTCTTAAATGCTCCGAGAAGGTCAGCTTGTTGTCCAATTTCACCCCTAAATATTTTGTAGAGCGACGCGTTTCTATCTGTTGGTCCCCAACAGTCATGTTAATGAGTGTGGGGATCCTTCTTTTCGTTAGGATCACGATCTCTGTCTTGGCTGTAGCCAGTTGGAGGCCGTGATCATTCATCCACTTGTCTACACTACGCATCACTTGGTTTAGTTTAAGCTGTGCCAGGTCGCAGCTTCGTGCTGTTATTACGGCAGCCACGTCGTCTGCAAAAGCAACTAAAAAAGTGCTTTCTGGCATCTGCATTCGAAGAAGGCTGTCATATGTAGCATTCCACAGGTCAGGGTCGAGCACCGACCCTTGTGCTGCCCCACCTGTTAGCTTCACCTTTCTTTGACCCTGCGTCGTTTCATAAATTAGCCAGCGGTTTCTTAAGTAGTCCCTCAATATATCTAACAGGTATATTGGGACCTTGAAGGAGCGTTCTAATGCGTCAAGCATGTCCTCCCACCTGACAGAGTTAAAAGCATTTTTAACATCTAACGTCACCAATAGTACTACCGGCCTTGCTAGATGGCTTGCCGTCTCAGCCTTCCGGACCGCATCTACGACTTCGGCTATGGCGTCTATTGTGGAGTGCCCTCTCCGAAAGCCATGTTGCCGGTGTGAGAGTCCACCCTCATCTTCTATGGCTGCTGTTAGGCGTTGCTTTATAAGGCTCTCCATCATTTTTCCCGCTGTATCGAGCATACATAGTGGGCGAAAGGATGATGGAGAGTTTGGGTCTCCTTTACCCTTCGGTATAAGGACGAGCCGTGCTGTCTTCCATCTGGCGGGGAAGACACTTGCCTGCAGACATTTGTTGTACATGTGCAACAAAAGCTCTGGACAGCTATTAGCAGTTAAGCTGAGTGCCTCCGCAGGTATTCCGTCGGGTCCTGGGGCTTTTCCAGCCTTCATGCTACGCAGGGCTACTTTGAGCTCTTCTTCATTGAAAGGTACCACGTTTCGGTCATTTCGTGGTACATGTTCCTCTTCTCTAGAAGGTTGCGTGAGGAATAGCGTTTCCACGATATTCTTCATGCGATCCTCGTCCATTATCTGGTTTGGTGGACGAAGTTTCTTCATCACTATTTTGTACCCTTGTCCCCAGGGATCTTGATCGACTTCTTTACAGAGCGTTTTCCAGCATTTCAGCTTGCTTAGTTTTATGGCGACGCCGAGGGCTTTTTTCGCCCCCTTGTATTCCTCCGCTCTTTCAAGAGCCTCGGATCTACCACGTGCGCGCGTCGCCAGTCTTCGCTTTCTGTGACATGCTTTTCGCAGCTCCGCGATCTCACTATTCCACCAATATACCTGCTTCTTGCCTCGCCACGTTCCTATGCGTGGCATAGAGGCGTTGCAGGCGAGGCGCATGCATTGCATGGTCTCTTCGACCGTTGCATGTGGCGAGCCAGTGCCATCGGTTATCCGACTGGAATTCGCCAGCACTGTTTCGAGAACCTGATGGCGTCAACTTTAGATGCATCCCATCTACGATTTTTGTGAGACGCGTTCGCTGCCAGTCTCTGACCAGGATCGTTGAGTTGGAAGGTGTTGTAGTTGTGGTCGCTGCCAGTAAGGTCCTCCATCACTCTCCACCCAATCGCGTTTGGAAAGAGCCTTTCCGAGACAAGAGTTATGTCGGGAATGGAATACCCAAAGCCCGGGCGTCGATATGTCGGGGTCGTGCCCGTGTTCAAAACTACCATACCGAGTCGGGCTGCCATTTCTAAGATCAGCTTTCCCCTGGTATTAGTTTGGGGCATTCTCCATTCTACTGCTCTAGCGTTGAAGTCTCCAGCGATGACCAGGTTTCCAGTTTGGTCCCGTATGTCGTCTTCTAACAGCTCAAGCTTTTCTCTGAACCTCTCTATGGGGTCGTTTGGGGACAGGTAACAGCTTACGAGCGTAGTTTGTGCCACAGTCACACGGACGAAGCCTTGTCCGGCAGAAGGATTAGTGCCGTTTACGTTGGCGTCCACTATCTAGATGGCAGCGGCACCAGATTCATCGACGTACCAGTTGTCTCTGCTCTTGTAGGGTTCGCTGATGATTGCGTAGCGAATTTGGTGATCAAGCACCAGCTGGTCTAGCAGTTCGTCAGCTAACCTGCATCGATTCAGATTTACTTGAATCAGGCTGGTCATTGGACCGAAAGCTTGGCTTTCGCGGAAGCAAGTGCTTCTCTAAATGTGCTACATGCTCCAGTCCCGGGAAGATGGTCGAGTTTTCCCGTTGTGCACAAGTAGCATTTTGCCTTTTCGGTACAGGCTGATGCTTTGTGGCCAGAGTTTCCACACTTCCAGCACGCGTCCCTCCTGTCGGGGCCGTTGCAATCAGACCGTCGGTGTCCGTAGCCGAGACACTTGTAACAGCGTTGCACTTCCGCACGCTGCCTGATCCTACATTGGATCCACCCGATGGGGATTTTTCCTTTTTTGAGCAGTTGGCTGCCCGGGCCTTCGTCCACTTCGACAACAGCCTTCTTTTGCTCTCTCTGGTTTGCTCTGAAAAGAGAGACACGGATTTGGCCTGAGCTTTCTCCAATCTCTTTACGAACGGCCTCTTCTATTTCCTCTGCTGTTTTGAGACAGTCCATGCCGAGTACCTCCAGCTTTATACGCTTAGAGATTTGCTGTGCTTCGCCAACTTCTCCTACCGCACTACTCCCGTGATACAACAAAACCAAGTAACTAGTTTTTTCAAAATGTTGGGAAATTAAGGATTTGCGTAGCAGCCCATATCTTCGTCAAATATCAATTTTTGTATACAACTTTTTTAGTTATGAAAAGATAAGACCCCAAAGTTTTTTTAGGCACATGCGCAGGAAATTTTGTTGACGTAGTTATGGATTTATTGACCACGATAAACAGTTACAGAGTTTTAAAAAAACACGATTTTTTCCTTTCATACAAGAAAAAATTTTTTGTAAGAACAAAACCAAGCAACTTCCAAGTAACTTTGATTTTAGTTTGTTACGATTTTTGGCTTTCATACAAAAATAATTTTTGTGTATCGACAAAACCAAGCAAGTTGATAGTTACTTGGGTTTGTTGTGCACTTTCATATAAAAACGAGATTGCATGCCGGAAGCAAATTCTTTTTATTTTTTGGGTCTCACACTAAATTTTCCTTGTTTATCTCATCGATAGTCGAAATACAAAGGAGAAACACTCTTGCCAACAAGTGTTACTTCGGAGTAAGCAATTGAGAAGTAAAGTCCTATCTCGATAGACGAAGATCACGCTATATACATAAGTCTCTTATCATACGAGTGCTAATGTACTGCTCGGAATCATGGGCAGTGTCAAGAGAAGATGAGGTGGCCCTTGGAGTATTTGAGAGAAAAGTTCTCCGGAAGATTTGCCAGTGATGCCAACGGCGAGTATCGAAGGAAATTTAACGATGAGCTGTACGAGCTCTACGCAGAACTGACCATATTGTAGCGAATTAAAGCCCAAAGGCTCCGCTGGATGGGTCATGTTATGGGAATGGACAAGGAAGCTCCAGCCCAAAAGGTTTTCCTATCGAAACCCGAATTGGGCAGCAGATGAAAGGGGCGACCTCGACTGAAATGGAAAAAGGAAATATTGGCGTGATTTGATACGAAGCGACCAAAATTGCCTTGGTTTGATATATATATATTCTAGATTCTCACCATCAGGCAAACCAAGATTACACCTCCCGGATGGTGGGCTGCACTTGAGGAAAAATAAGCTCTTGGCCTGCGTCTGACTCAAGACTAAAAAGTTCTCTTGCACTACCATTACTTTCAGATATAGTATAAACAAGTAAGGAAGTCTAAGTTCGGGTGAAACCGAACATTACATACCCAGCTGTGCACATAAAATGCTGTTATTCTTTGTTTTGTATACCTAGTTTCGTAAATCTATCTCACACCGTTCTGAAGTTGTTAGCAGTCGAATTTAAAAATTGCTTGACTCATAAGTGGGCGGTGTCACGCCCACTTTCCAAAATTTTGAAAAAATTATGTAAAGAATATGAAAGTTGATGTATGTACCAAATTATATTATTATAGCGAAATCAGTTAATTAGATATGGACTTTTCAATATTTCCACCTCCTTTCAATATAACTTTTATGAAAAAGTAGGCGAAAAAGTAGTTTCGTTTATTTTCTATAGCTGAATTTACCACAACAATAGTATGTCCTTTACGAAATTTCATTATACTAGCATAAACTGTTCTGAAGTTATTAAGAGTCAAAATTTTAAAATTTCTTCAAATATACGTGGGCGGTACCACGCCCCCTTTTCAAAAATTTGTATAAAATCGGCCTTAGAACATCTAAATCAATACATATTGCAAATTTTATCATTGTAGCTGCTTCTAATATTGAATTAACCCATTTTATACGTTTTTCGAAATTTTCGATATCGAAAAAGGGGCGTGGTTATGGTCCGATTTTACCCATTTTCAATAGCAATCTATTCTGAACCCAAATAAGTACGCATGCCAAATTTGGTGAAGATATCTCATTATTTGCTCAAGTTATCGTGTTAACGGACAGACGGACGGACATGGCTCAATCAAATTTTTTTTCGATCCTGATCATATTGATATATGGAAGTCTATATCTATCTCGATTCCTTTATACCTGTACAACCAACCGTTATCCTAACAAAGTTATAATACCCTGTGTACAAGTACAGCTGGGTATAAAAAGACCCTACTTCTCTGGCAAAATGTGTTCTGGTTCGCCATCTGATGCTGGGCTGAAATCACATAATATTCCCTAGCTTTATCCCTGCAATAATTTAAAAATTATCTCAAATACTTATCTTATAGCAATAAGATAAATCAAGCATCTTTAAAAGTTACTTGGTTTTGTGAAATAATCACATACATTTTTTGAGGAAATTCAAATAAGTCTTGATTAATAACTGAGTTTTAATGGTTTTTGCATTAATAGGAGATCGAAACTAAGTCAGAATCTTAGAGTGACGATAAGAAATTGATTTCTAATGATTTTTTGTAAAAAAAGCCTAGTATTTGTTGTAAAATTTTCAGTTATTAAAAAAAGAACACGAGTTACTTGGTTTTGTTGTGAAATAAATTCTCGATTCAGTGCATTTTAAGTTACTTGGTTTTATAACTTTTTTAGTTTAAGGTACTTAGAAACAAGATAGGAAGAAACGGATCGATGTCCCTGATAGATTTTTTTAACGGGATTCCGAAAATTCGTAGAACGACGAAACCAAGTAACTGACACTTACTTGGTTATGTGATGTCACGGGAGACTACCGATGGCTTCTATAAAGGCCGGTTGGTCACTGCACTGCGCGGTTTCGATTAGTACGCTCTTGGTCTTGCGTACTGACCGTATCACCGTACCGGTTTCGTCAGGCCGGAGCTGACATCGGATTGCTCCTAGAACTTCGACTTAATTCATTTAATTAAATTTAATTTGATTTAATTTTAATTTATTTAATTTAGGTTTGCTTGATTTAGTTTAATTTAATTTAATTTAGTTTAATTTAATTTAATATAGTTTTATTTTATTTCACTTTAATTTAAGTTAATTTAATTTAGTTTAATTTAATGTAATTAAATTTTATTTTATTTTATGTAATTTTACTGAATTTTATTTAACTTAATTTAAATTAATTTCATTTCATTTCATTTAATTTTATTTAATTTTATTTAATTTTATTTAATTTTATTTAATTTCATTTAACTTTATTTAATTTAATTTAATTTTATTTTATTTAAATTAATTTAATTAAAATTAATTTAATTTAATTTAATTTATTTTAATTTTATTTTGTTTTATTCTGTTTTATTTTATTTTATTTTATTTTATTTTATTTTATTTTATTTTATTTTATTTTATTTTATTTTATTTTATTTTATTTTATTTTATTTTATTTTATTTTATTTTATTTTATTTTATTTTATTTTATTTTATTTTATTTTATTTTATTTTATTTTATTTTATTTTATTTTATTTTATTTTATTTTATTTTATTTTATTTTATTTTATTTTATTTTATTTTATTTTATTTTATTTTATTTTATTTTATTTTATTTTATTTTATTTTATTTTATTTTATTTTATTTTATTTTATTTTATTTTATTTTATTTTATTTTATTTTATTTTATTTTATTTTATTTTATTTTATTTTATTTTATTTTATTTTATTTTATTTTATTTTATTTTATTTTATTTTATTTTATTTTATTTTATTTTATTTTATTTTATTTTATTTTATTTTATTTTATTTTATTTTATTTTATTTTATTTTATTTTATTTTATTTTATTTTATTTTATTTTATTTTATTTTGTTTTATTCTATTTTATTTTATTTTATTTTATTTTTTTCCATTTAATTTATTCCA
>CAXKVI010000001.1:159592082-159594582 GCA_964058755.1 Campiglossa producta
TTACTTTAATTTATTTATTTTTATACATTTTTTTTATTTTGATTATTTATTTATTTTACTTAATTTCAATTTATTTAATTTTATTTAATTTAATTTTATTATATTTTTTTTACTTTATTTTTTTTTTATTTAACTTTATTTAATTTTTTTTTGTATATATTATTTTACTTAATTTAATTTTTTATTTTATTTTATTTTTTCTTATTTTATTTTATTTTATTTTATTTTATTTTATTTTATTTTATATAGAGCTAGATATGCCAATATGGGTAACAAAAGAAAGGTATTTTCGACCGTATTTCAAATATGATAATTTCAAGCAGGCTTGCCACTTAGACGATTTACAGGATTGCCATCTATCCCAATTTATATATTTTTTCGTATATCTCGAGAACTGCTTGACCGCTTTGGATAAAATTTGACATATAGACCATTTGATGCATTCTAAGATTATATCCATGGGCGTTGCCACTTAGGGCGGTTTACAGGATTGCCACCTATCCCAATTTGTTTAATATATATGGCTAGATATGCCAATATGGGTATCAAATTAAAGGTATTTTCGGCAGTATTTCAAAAGTGATAAATTTAAGCAGGGTTGCCACTTAGGCGGTTCACAGGATTGCCACCTATCCCAATTTTTTTTAAATATAGAGCTAGATATGCCATTACGGGTATCAAAAGAAAGGTATTTTCGACCGTATTCCAAATCTTATTACTTGAAGCAGGGTTGCAACTTAGGGTTGCCACCTAACTGTTATTTATTTATTTCTTCCTATATCTCGGGAACTGCTTGACCGTTGTGGATATAATTTGGCAAATTGACAATTTGATTCATTCTAAGATTATAAACATGGGTGTTGCCACTTATGGCGGTTCACAGGGTTGCCACTTATTCCAATTTTTTTTTTAATATAGAGCTAGATCTGCAAATTTGGGTACCAAATAAAAGGTATTTTCGGCCCTATTACAAATATGACAATTTCACTCAGGGTTGCCACTTAGGGTTTCCACCTAACCGCAATTTACAACCCCTTTTACAACTCTCCTTCCCATCTTTTTTCGCTCTCACACTATCTCTTTCCCTTTCTCTCTTCATTCCCCTCTTTCCTTCTACCACGCCCCTCTTCCTCTACACCCCATTCGTATTGGCCCCTGTTAATTTAGGCATGATCCTACACACGTACCGAATTTGAAGGAAAACGCAGCATGTATAAGATATTTTCGAATAGATCGGTACCCTGGTCTACCTCTCGGAAGTAAGATATTGTGAATCTAAACCTTTGTCGAATACACCTTATTCATATTTCGTTATTTCTAAATTTAAGAAGTTAACTTCTTTCACGTGTCCTGGCTACACGGGGTTTTTTAAGTTATATAGGAGCCATATTTAAAATTTTTCGAACCTCAAAAACTACCTAAAAATTTGGAAAAATCTGTCATTCAAAAGAGCTTTTCAGTGTGTTTTAATGCCAAGAAAGAAAAACAGCCAGTTTCGGTGACGGCAAATGCATCAGGTGTTGGTAATAGCAACAACAACGCTGACACTTCATTTGCACAAAAACAAGCATTTAACAAGAAAAGAATGAATAACTTGAATAAGAAAATACGAAGAAAAAAAGACCAAAACTTTCACATTTGTTGCAGCGTTAAAAGTTCCAATTTTGTCCTTTTCCGTGTTATTTAATTCAACTTTAGCTCGAAAAGACATGACTTTGCATAAGTCATGGAAAAAACGTTTGTTTATGTATATGTCACACTCATTCACACATTTTACTTAACTATTATTGCACTGTTCTACCCTTATTCCTAGTGACGTGGTACGTTGACAGTTTTGTTGGAAAACCATAAGACTGGGCAACTGGCTTGCATTCAATTTCAATTTAAGATAAAAGCGAACTGTATAGGGGAGGATTGTAAAGCGAAAACTAAATGAAAATAGTGTTTCTTTGCTCGCGAAATTGTTTAAAGAATGTAGACAAAGCTGGAAAAAATCAGTAAAACGTGTGAGAAAATTGAGAAAATTATGTTATCAAGTAAGGATTTTTACCCAATATGCGCTTGCTAATAATTTTTTTAACTTTTACTTCCTTTTTTGTCTCTATTTAGCTGAAAAGGTGTGACACGGCGTATAAGTAATGCTTTGATCCAAAAGAATTGCGTTGGTGTTACTTTTCATGTATGCTCTCAGAGATTACTTCCATCAAAAGCATTGATTGACCTTCATTGGAAACTTCTAGAATCTAGACATCGCAAAAAATATCTGAGAAAAATTACTCACATAAATATTTCTCAGAAGCCTCAATTTATTAAATTGATTCTCAAAACTTAAATTACAAACAGAAAACGACAACATCAGCACACACACACACCCATTTTCAATCACAAACCACGCCTTGTAGACTTTACCAACCCACTAATAGTTTACAAACCAATTTTTCCTGGGAGTGCCATAATGTTCAACAGACTATAAACTATCAAATTAGTAACTGCACACCCT
>CAXKVI010000001.1:159597082-159602082 GCA_964058755.1 Campiglossa producta
CGCCATTGTATCCAAGTTTTATCAGCTTCAATCTGAATCACGATTGTTCAAAGCTGCCATAACTAGGTACGTTTAGATTTCATTCGCACAGGAAATCGTTGACCAAGCGGAAATCAAATGAATCGGTTAATGAGAAAATCACAACCAAGCGAAAATCGATAGGCTTGTTACGGACGAAGGGGTAAATATATTGAGTAAGCATGCATTTAGGTGCATACGGCACAAATGTATCACAACCAGCTTAGCTCTTACGGTCAAATGCATTCGCTCCACGTATATGCTGTATCAAATTGTGCAAATTGGCAATGCGAGCACACGCTTTTCTTGTTAATTTAGTTTTGTCAATATAGCAAAATTACTAATTTAAAAGTTTTTGTCTATAGTTTGCAGCGTACAAATTTGACAAAAGTGTAAAATTTGTGAAAGAGAAAAATTAGTTGGATTATATAAAATTGCTGCTAAATAGTTTTTGCTTAGAAAGTTTTATTTTTATTTTATCAATTATTGCTTTAAATGTTCAGTTTGGCGTATTAGCTTGGCATACACGTTCAGCTTGAGAAAAATTTTGTGACGCACATTGGCTCAAATAAGTTTCACACAAACTAACTGGAAACTTATGAAATTGGACTAAATTGGAAACTTAAAAAAAAAATTGGTTTATTTCAAAGTTTTAATATATATGAGCGAGCGACTACCTGCTTACTCTTGGGTGCAATAATTAAATGGACAAAGCGTAAAACTAAATTAGAAAATAAGTTTATGTTGAAGCGTCCACGTGATAGAAGTTAGCTTCCTAAATTGACAATAATTATGACTTGAATATATATTAGATGGGAGTATTGAAGTGGCGGAATCTTTGACCAAACTGTTCTTTGCGTGGTTTTGCATGTCTTTCTTGCCTTTCCTTTTCTCTCCTTTCCTTTCATTTGCTTTCCTTTCATCTCCTTTCCTTTCCTTTTCTTTATTCTCCCTTTCTTTCCTTTCCTTCCTTTCTTTTCCTTTCCTTTCCTTTTCTATTATTTAATTTCATTTTATTTAATTTCTTTCCTTTCTTTTATTTTTTGATCTTTTCTTTTCCTTTCTTTCCTTTGCTTTTCCTTTCCTTTATTTTCTTTTCTTTTCCTTTTTTTATATTCTTACCTTTCCTTTCCTGTCCATTACATTCCTTTATTCCTTTTATTTTCTTTTTCTTGCCTTTCCTATCGTTTCCGTTTATAACCTTAGATTTAGTTTCGTTTCGTTTGCCTTCACTTTATTTCTTTCTTTTCTTTTTTTTTTTTCTTACCTTTATTTCCCATTAGTTTTATTTTCCTTTCCTTAGCTTTCTTTTCCTTTCCTTAGCTTTCCTTTCCGGTCATTTCCTTCCCTTACCTTTCCTTACGTTTCCTTACTTTCTTTCTTCTCCTTTTCGTAACTTTTAGTTTTATTTCTTTTCCATTCATTTCCTTTAATTATTTTTTTTCCTTTCCATTCCCTTCCTTTCCTTATTTTTTTTTTTTATTTTCTTTTTTTTCATAGCGTCCTCTTCCTCGCCCTTTATTTCCGTTCTTTTTCTTTTTTTCCCTTGCTTTGTCTTTCTCTATTTTCCTTCATTTTTTTAATTCCTTTACTTTCATTAGCATTCCTTTCTCTACCTGTACTTGCCTTTGATTTTTCTCTCTTTTCCTTTCCTTAACTTACCTCTCCTTTATTTTCCTTTGATCCATTTCTTTCATTTCCCAATCTTTCATTTATTTTATACTTTTATTTATTTCATTTTGTTTTACATATTTTTATTTATTTTATATTCTTTCCTTTCCTTTCATTTCCAACAAATTTCTTTTTTTACTTTCAATCACTTTTCTATTTCTTATTTTACTTTTTTTAGTTATATAAATTTTCCTTTTTATTTTATTTCACTAAGTCTAGCCACGAAGGGCTTTGTCCTTTTTTTTTCAAAACATCATATCTGAGCAAGCATTTGCTTCTCTGAATACCCACGCACAGATTTTGTTTTTGTAAACACTGTTTGTACCTACGCTCAATAAAATTGACGGACTAGCTCATGTTTATTAATATTGCCAACAAAACAACTCGCACTCGGACTCTCCCCAACTGCAATGAATGTGTACCTACATACAAACATAACAGCGGCTCTATAAAGTGAATGCGTGTTTAGCACTTGTAGTGGTGTGACTTTCAAATCATATTATAATTAATTTTTTTTAATTTTTGGTTTGTTTTCGGCCACCCTGCTCGGCGAGACATATCGATACATACCAAATTTTATATACCTTAGAATTGTGGTTATTGCAAAAAAGGGATACAACTTTTAAGCATTGCGCATTTATATATTATAGATAATTCTAACCTAATCCTGGCTTGCGTCATTTATTGACACTTAACCGCCTAGGCGATTTTTGCCGTTTCGTATCAAAGCACGCCAGTCATTCCTTTTTAGCGACAACTGACGCCAATTGGGAACCCCAAGGGAGTTCAAGTCATCCTCCACGTGTTGTTTCCATCTCAGTCGAAGCCTCCCCCTTCCTCTGCTGCCCAGTTCGGTTGACGATAGGAAAACCTTCTGAGAATGATTCTTCGTTGGATTTCTAGACTGATATTATGTTCGATGTTAATGTTGGTTCCCAAATAGACGAAGTCCCTCACAGTTTCTAATTTGTTACTATCACCGCTGGCTTTGCTACCAATGCGCGCGGTCGCCGATTCTTTCTTTGATGACAGCAGATACTTCGTCTTGTCCTCGTTCACCGCAAGACCCACTTTTTTCGCTTCCTTATCTAGTCAAGAGAAGGCAGCGCTTACCGCGCGGTTGTTAATGCCAATGATATTAATATCATCGGCATACGCCAACAATTGCACGCTCTTGTAAAAGATTGTACCATTGCGGTTAAGCTCTGCTGCTCGAAATATCCTCGCCAGCATCAGGTTAAAGAAATCACACGAAAGGGAGTCGGCCTGTCTGAAGCTTCGTTTGGTTTCAAATGGTTCAGAAATTTCCTTTCCGATTCTGACGGAGCTGTTGGTATTGCTCAACGTCATTTGGCAAAGCCGTGTAAGCTTTGAAGGAAGCCAAATACAGACCTGGCGGCATATAGGCCACTTCTTTTCGCACTTTCAAAAGTGGCTTTGAAATCGACAAAAAGATTGTGCATGTCGATTCTCTTATCATGGGTCTTCCCCAGGATTTAGCGTATCGTGAATATCTGGTCGATGGTAGACTTACCAGGTCTAAAGCCACACTGATAAGGCCCAATCAGTTTGTCTACGGTGGGCTTTAGTCATACACTCGTCCGACCATATTCCGCTCTTCGCCTCCTTGTTTGAACAGCTCGGCGGCTAGTCCGTCTTTTCCTGTAAATGATCCAGTTCTAAATTTTAAAGTGGTCCATAAATAGTCCCAAAACTACAACAAAGTGATCCTTGAGTGCTCCCAAAATGAGCCCAAATTGATTCCAAAATGGTCTCGAAATTACCCCAAAGTATTCTTAAAGTGACTCCAAAGTGGTCCCAAAATGGTCCCAAAGTGACTCTAAAGTGCTCCCAAAATTACCCCAATAAATCCCAAAGTAATCCCAAAGTGACCCTAAAGTGCTCACAAACTAAGCCCAAATTGATGCCAAAGTGACCTTAAAGTGGCTCCAAAGTGATCCACATACATACAAACGAGTATGAGTTGAATCAAGCGATTGACGCAAACTTTTCGCTGGTATATCAAATCAAATGTTATTGCAAAGCAAATCAAACCAAAGAGCGCTGTGTATGAGTCCGATGACATGTTCGATCCATACACATGGCGATTTATCTACCACATCAACCTTGGCCTGTATATGAATAGATCAGATTAGTTGCGTTTGACTACTTTATACGCACTTAATACTCCAACGGCTGCGGATATATTCGAGTCACGGAAAAGTTATCCGATGCTGACCTCTGATACATACCTGCAAGAAAAAAAAAGAGAAATAGAAATAAGTTAGAAATTATTTAAATATATTAAAAGTAATGTTAACAAGTTTAAGCTTTATTTAATTTATAGTTGCTTCAAAAAATCACCTATAAAATGAATTTCGCAAAACAAAAATATCAAATACCTTTGATTTGACACTGACATATTAGCATACTTGCCCTAAGTGGCAACACCCAATTGGACAGTCTTAAAATCAAGCATACTATCTATACGCCGAATTAATTCGAAAGCGGTCAAGTAGTTCAAAATGATCCCATAATGAATCTAAAAAGATCCCAAAATAACCCAAAAAGGATCCCAAAATGACAACAAAATGACCCCAAAATGATCCTGAAATGCCCGCAAAATGATCACAAAATGACCTCAACATGGGCCAAAAATGACCCCCAAAACTATCTCATAGTGGCCATAAAATGCTACCCAAAAATTATCCCAAAATAAACCCAAAAAGCCCCCTAAGTGATCTCAAAATGTTCCGAAAATCACCCTAAAATTATCCCAAAATGATCACAAAATAATATAAATATAATCTCAAAAAATACAAATACAATGCGGTAAAATGGTAACTCTGTTTGGCAACCCTATTTGAAAATATTTTAGTTGGTATGTCGCCGAAAATACATTTCATTTGATACACATATTGGCATGTCTTTCTACATTATTTAAAAAAAAAATTGAGATATGTGGCAGCCCTGTAAACCGCCCCAAGTGGCAACACCATAGTGAACAGTGTTAGAAATCGCATATCTCTATGGCAAATTTGATAGAAATTCGTCAAAGGGTTCTCGATAAGAAGGCATCCCTAAGTGGCAACCCTACTTGAAAATATTTTAGTTGGCATGGATACCCATATTGGCATATCTCGGTTCATAATTTAAAAAAAATTGAGATAGGTGGCAACCCTGTATACCGCCCAAGTGGCAACCCCCAAGTGCGGTAAGGTGGCAACCCTACTTGAAATTATTTTAGTTGGTATTTGGCCGAAAAAAGTTTTCATTTGATACACATATTGGAATATCTAGCTACATAATTT
>CAXKVI010000001.1:159607082-159619582 GCA_964058755.1 Campiglossa producta
TTATGTAGTGTAATGTATCGCTAGCAATGTAACATAATTTTGAGATGGTTTAGTCCGGAGCTAGCGTAAGTTTGAGTTGTGTAAATTTATGTTGTTATGATTTCTTTCTTGCTGACAAATTTCGGGACATTGATTAATTGTTGTTATTTTGAACAACACTTGAATATGAATTTTTACCGAAGTATACACACAGAAAAATTTGCATCTAAAATCAACACTATTTGTACACTTTTTCAGATTATTATTTTTTAACACTAACGATCATGTTATTTTAACATGAAGCGCATGTTGAATAACTTCACTTCGTTTTAAATTAACATGACTTCCTGTTAAATCAACATTAATTCCTGTTAAAACAACACTATCTGCTCATTTTCTCTTGCAAATTTAAAAGGATCTTTCTTTTTAGTTTAACATGGAATCAAGAAAATGCCTCTCTTGTATTAGCCTGCCTAAAATATTAAACAATTGGTCATGTTTCGTTGGAAAAATATAATTGCCTAATGCCGATATGTCGAATGAAAAAGTTGGGACGCTTTAACTTGATAAAAAAAAAATATAACAAATACGTATGAGGATCAAACTTTTTCACCTAACAATGGTCATCATAAAAAATTTAAAATTTTTCATTTCAATTTTTAAATTATAAGCTTTTTCGGCGAATGATTTTGTACGCTGATTGTTTGGTAAGTTGTTAAGTAGATTTAATACCATTGAAACGGGAAGCTTAGGGACTCAAATACAAATATTTTGCGACTTTTGACAAAATATTTGATTGAACAATAAATTTCAAATGAGAATCATAAATGATGTCAAAGCCGATTTAGGTTAAGTGATAGAGTGTGAGCTGAAAGCATTTTCAATTTTTTTTTTAAGTAATGAGATTAAAACATTTTTGTAGAAAGGGAAACAAATTTCATTGGAATAACGAATTGTGACAGTATTAAAATATTTTCATTCACGGTATATTACACAAGGTTATTATTGTTAACAATCAATTTTTAAGTGCTTTGAAATTTCTCTAGCAAAAAGAGTCAAATTAAGAGCAAGAGTAAGATAGAGAGTAGGAGTAAGAGTAAGAGGAAGAGTAAGAGGAAAAGTAGGAGTAAGAGTAAGAGAAAGAGTAGGAGTAAGAATAAGGGTAAGACTAAGAGTAAGAGTAAGAGTAAGAGTAAGAGTAAGAGTAAGAGTAAGAGTAAGAGTAAGAGTAAGAGTAAGAGTAAGAGTAAGAGTAAGAGTAAGAGTAAGAGTAAGAGTAAGAGTAAGAGTAAGAGTAAGAGTAAGAGTAAGAGTAAGAGTAAGAGTAAGAGTAAGAGTAAGAGTAAGAGTAAGAGTAAGAGTAAGAGTAAGAGTAAGAGTAAGAGTAAGAGTAAGAGTAAGAGTAAGAGTAAGAGTAAGAGTAAGAGTAAGAGTAAGAGTAAGAGTAAGAGTAAGAGTAAGAGTAAGAGTAAGAGTAAGAGTAAGAGTAAGAGTAAGAGTAAGAGTAAGAGTAAGAGTAAGAGTAAGAGTAAGAGTAAGAGTAAGAGTAAGAGTAAGAGTAAGAGTAAGAGTAAGAGTAAGAGTAAGAGTAAGAGTAAGAGTAAGAGTAAGAGTAAGACTAAGAGCTAGTCCCATTTTACATCAGGAAATTTTCGAACTCAACTCTTCTCGCCGTTCTCTTTTGTGTTTTTTATTTGTCAATTTTTCTTGAAAGCAATTATAAAACAATATACTTGCGAACAAGCAGGAGTGAAAGAGATAACAAGAAAAACATGAAACGAGTTGACGATACTCTTTCAAGTGTACTCTTCCCCTCTCTTCTCACCCCCTTCGCCTATTTCGTGGCAGAGTTGAATTCAACAGTTGCCTGGCGTAAAAGTGCACTTAGAGTAAGAAGGTGGCTTAGAAAAAGTGTAAAGGTGGAAGACGGAGAGGGAGAGGAAGGGCGGGAGGGAGAAAACAGACATCCCCCAAACTTGAAGAACTCTTTTCAAGGAAGGGGGGATTTCTCGTTATATGAAATGATAAAGTAAACAAAAATGTGTATGTTTTTAAACTTTTTTCAGAAATTTTCTATAATTTTTAATTTTTTACTTTTATTTTATTTTATTGAACACGTATCTGCCAGGCCTGTGTTTTTCCTACTTTCATAAGTCAATCCTTTCAAGCTGCTACTGTGTTTCGAATGTTTTTTTTTTTTGTATTATTATTTATTTAATGAACAAACATGTATCTACGATAGAATGTAATATTCCTATCATACACAGGCATTGTTCCCATTTCCAGCAAAAAAAAACATAGTTTTGCACGCCATTTTGCAAATTCACTTCAAATAACTAACCATATTTAAGCTTATCAACTGTCAATGAACTGACACACATTATTATTTATGCACGGATGATAAACATATTAAATGATGCACAAATTTGGATTCTTCCCCAATGTATGTATGTATGCTTGTATCTAAATTCTAACTCAATGAATTTCATAATACGCTGAGTCAACAATATTTGCTCATATCATATCAGCCAAAAATTTCTCCCTTCAACAACATCAACAATCTACTCGACTGACAGTTTAATGCATGAAATATTATTTATGATTTTTCGTGGAAGCTGAGAATTTTTGTGTAAAAGAGAGCTTGTTCAGCAAAACTTGGAAAAGTATGTGAAGTCAGTTGGAGCGCTATAATACAAACATACACGTATTATATTAGCTTACTTTCATTTCTGTCGATATTTATTTATTTATGTTATTGTAACCTCTTGCTCACAAGGAGGCATGCTATCTTATAATATGTCCCCTGAGAAATGTCAAAACAATAACTTTTTTTTTGCTAAATCAATATTTTACGCTAAATCTCAAACTCCCAGAATTAATTTTCACATTGAGGTTTGAGGTAGGCAATTTTTTCTTTATCTTTTCTTAACGACTTTAATTGAATTGAGTTGGCTTCGAGGAAAGTAGATATATAAGATTTTCTTGGAGGTACGGTGATGACTTTGTTTTATGAAATTTTGTCGTATCTTTGTATATTTGTATGTATGTATATCCGGACTATCTCGCGAACCGCTTAACCGATTTGGATGAAATTTTGAATATAGATATAAGAATTGATTCTAAAGCTATCTACTTGGGAGTTGCCACTTGGATCGGTTTACAGGGTTGTCACCTATCTCAATTTTTTTAATTATGGAGCAAGATGTGCCAATATGAATATTAAAAGAAAGGTATTTTCGGCGACATGCCAAATAATATATATTTTCAAATAGGGTTGCCACCTAGGTTTGCTACCTTACCGCAGTATATTTGTATATCCGGTACTATCTCGAGAGCCGCTAAACCGATTCGAATGAAATTTGACATGCAGATAGTATGATTGATGCTAAGACTATTCACTTGGGCGTTGCCACTTGGGCGGTGTAAAGGGTTGCCACCTATCTCAATTTTTTTTAAATTATGGACCGAGATATGTCAATATGGGTATCAAATGAAAGGTATTTTCGCCGACATACCAATTAAAATATTTTCAAGTTGGGTTGCCTCCCACGGTTACCACTTCACCGTATTGTATTTGTTTATTGTCCATTTGTGGGATCACATTTGGATTATTTTAGGATCATTTTGGGATCCTTTAGGGGTCACTTTGGGATAATTTTGAGGCTATTTTGGAGTAATTTTGGGATAATTTTTGGATAATTCTGGGATCATTTTTCGGTTATTTTGGGTTAAATTTTGGATCATTTTGGGAACGTTTGAGGGTATTTTTGGGTTCGTTTTAGGATTATATTAGGTTTATTTTGGGATTATTTTAGGATCATTTTGGTATAATTTTTGGGATAATTTTGAAATCATTTTGGGATCATTTAGAAAACATTTTGGGGGCATTTTGGAAACATTTTTGGATCATATTGCGATCGTTTTAGGGTAATTTTGGAGTCATATTGGGAACATTTTTGGGTTGCTTTGGGTTCAATTTCGGATAATTTTGGAAACATTTAAGGGTCGTTTGGGATCATTTTAGCATTATTTTAGGATTATTTTAGGGTCATTTTGGACTAATTTGGAATCATTTAGGGATAATTTTTGGATAATTGTGGGATCTTTTTTTTGTAATTTTGGGTTAAATTTTGGATCGTTTTGGGAACATTTGAAGGTATTTTTGGGGTCGTTTTGGGATTATATTAGGATTATTTTGGGATTATTTTAGGATCATTTTGGGATCATTTTTGGGATCATTTTGAAATCACTTTGGGATCATTTTGATCATATTGGGATCATTTTAGGATCATTTTGGATTCATATTGGGAACATTTTTGGGTTGCTTTGGGTTCAATTTCGGATCATTTTGGAAATATTTAATTGTCTTTTTGGGGTCGTTTTGGGATCATTTTAAGATGATTTTAGGGTCATTTTGAGATCATTTTGGGTAAGTAAAGCTAACGCTAAATTGATAGCACCAAGCATGCGCGGTCACCCAGGTACTATGTAAATTGAAGACATGCATGGATGAAGGGGGTATGTCCCATTCTCACTCAATTTCTGTTTTCGGCATTGGTGAATAGTTTTTTTGCAGATCTATATTTCTGTCTTATCAGAATCTGCCTATCGTGAAAATTGTAGAAGATAATTCATGGATGAAGGGGGTATGTACACAACTTTTCAATATGAATTGTGGAAGACGGGGGTATGTTCCGATTTTTTCATATAAAACACTAAATATAAACTTATGCTTTTTATCGCATATTATGCAACGTCTTTTATGGCTTTGCATAATTTTGTTGTCAGTTTTCCATAAAGATTCGAAAAAACCTCAAATGTTTAAGCAAAACTTTAAAGCTGATTTTCTCGTTTCACTCAAAATGCGACATACCCCCTTCATCCATGCATGTCTTCAATTCTGTTTTCTCATAAATCTTATATTCTTTAGCGGAAAATCCGCAATAAAACTTAAAAGCTCATCCCTATCAAGAAAACTGATTTCCTACATGCATACCTATGCAAGTAAATATTATGCAATGTTAGCAAAACAAACAAGGTAAACGGAAATTAGGAGAAAGAAAACAAAAAAAATAAAAACGGGAGTAAACACAAAGTCTTTGACTTGAAAGTGAAAAGTAAAACTGAAATAAAAAAAATCTTAAAAGGCCCCGAAGCATCTCGGCATCGCAACGAAGCAAATTAAAGTGTAACCACATAGCAGAAGATACACCAACGACAAGTGTGCACAATATTTATATACTACTTTGAACTACTACGAAATGTGCACACAACTACAACTACAGAAATATATAAGTTTGCTTTTAGAAAAGTTCCAACTCATAAGTTATATTAGTTATAGGAGGTATGAGTATTTACAGAAGTATATCCTTATATGTGCAAATATGTACGTATGTACTTATATATATACACAAACAGTCAACAAGAAAAATCTCAAAGGAATAGCAGCACTTGCTGTGAAAAGGATACAAATTCCAAAAAAGTGTCGATTGAACCTTAGATGAAGTATACAAGCAAGCAAGGCAGTATAAAAACGTTTCCGGTGTTTTCCTTTCCTTTACATCTAGGACATGAAGTTGGTTTTGAATACAACCAATCAAAAAATTCCAAAGGACATTTCATCACATGCATGTGTAGTTTAAGATTACCCATGACAACTTCAGAGATACCCAATTTTACTTGTGCAAAGGAACTAAAAGGAGTTTTTACCGTACGAGTATGAATTGAAAATAACTATATTCAGAAATTTGGGATGAAATTCCTGGAGAGGACTATCCATAGAATTTGCACTACGCACAATTGCTCCACTCCCTGGAGCCCTTTCCTAACTCCTTAAATTTTTCTTTAATAGCAAAAAAAAAAAATGTTACGTATACGTCATGTCACTTTTAGAACCTTTTGTAATTTCATCAAGTGGGGCAAATTTTGGCAACAAGTTTTTTCTGGAATCGATAGAAAATATTGCAAACTTTCTATTCATTATATTTAGAAGGTGTAGCACGCTGTAGCACACAAACATTTTGCCTATACAAATTAGCAAAGCTGACATTTATGAAGTATCATTTTTTATGATTTATATTTGTTTTAATATTACTTAGTCCCATTAAAACTCTTTTAATTCTGCTTTATGCCTAAAACTTTCAACATTAATTTCGATTTAAATCTTTCACACATCCAAAATTTTCTGTAAATACTTACCGCAGGTATTATAGTTAGTTAACACAATATGAAGGCATGGAGTTTTTTTAAATTCAACTTAAGCTCTCGCAATATCTTAAAAGCCTTTAGTTATGTGCTCCCCTGGGGTGTTGATATATTTCAGTTTGAGTTGAACTTATCTATGTGCGCACAGTGTTGTATTTACATACATACTTTATATATGATTGTCTGTTCAGTATAGTCAGTGAGACTAAGTTTGACACTCGCTTTGCGCGATATTTGTTTATTTATTCGTTCTACTTTTTACGACTCCGTTGAGCTTAAAAGCTTTGAACTTCAAATCGTAACATACTAGCATTGAGTCATGTAAAATAACACATATGTTAGGTATGTATATATGTGTATGTGTATGTGATATCTGTAAAATCGCGAAATGTACTAAATTTAAAGTCAAACAACATAGTGAAACTAACAACAATTGTACACACCGACTTACATACTAAAGTTAAAACAAATAGCCAGGTGTAGTCTTTTAGGTTAAAACTATCAGACGAAATCAACGAGGGGTCAAACGAAGCTCGAAGTTGGTTAGACATTGCCAAAGCTTCTCTGATTAGAATGACCGAAAATATCTGTATAGATATTGTTGAAAAATGGCCCCTGCTGAAACCTCAAACAAGGCAGAAAATTACTACATAGTATACAACTAAATTTTTCTGGATGAAATCATACTAGTTAAAAAATACAAAATTCATTCCTTTCGTTTTCTTCTTTTTTCTCTTATAATACACAGGTGCTTTTTCGTGATACGGTAAATACAAATAGTCGCTGCTTTCTTAAGATAAACATAAAAATAAAGGCAAATGATAAAATAAGGAGTAAGTCATGAAAATTCTGATTGAAATCATACTAGTCCAAGTTTAATGCTTTTTGTACTAGTATGTAGCTAGTATAATTCATACTAGTCCTTTTTGAACTAGTATGGGGATTAGTTCATTTTATGGAAACCATACTAGTCCAGGTTCAACTAGTATGGAGCTGGTATTTTACAACTAGTATAATTCTAGTAGTACCTGGGTGACCGAGCTTGCTCGATGCTATTGATTTAGCGCTAACTTTACTTACCCAAAATTATCCCAAAATGACCCTAAAATTGTCCAAAATTATCCTAAAATGATCGCAAAACGACCCCAAAAAGACACTTAAATATTCCCAAAATGATCCGAAATTGAACCCAAAACGACCCAAAAATTATCCCAAAAATTATCCCGAAACGACACTAAAATGATCCCAAAATGCTACAAAAATGATTCCAAAATTACCCCATAAAACCCTTAAATGTACCCCAAATGATCCAAAAATGCCCGCAAAATTATACAAAAATTATCCCAAAATGACCCCAAAACGACCGCAAAAAAGACCGTCAAATGTTCCCAAAATGATCCAAAATTAAACCCAAAATTATACGAAAATGATCCCAAAATTATAGGAAAATTACCCAAAAATTGTCCCAAATTAATCCAAAATTGAACCCAAAATGATCTCAAAATAGCCCGAAAATTATCCCAAAGTGACCTGTTAATGATCCCAAAATAATCCAAATATGACTCAAAAAATATACAATACGGCAAATGGTAACCCTGAGCGGAAACCCTGCTTGAAAATATTTTCGTTGGCATGTCGACGAAAATGCCTTTCATTTGCTACCCATATTGGCATATCTCACTCCAAAATTAAAAAAAAAAATTAGATAGGTGGCAACCCTGTACATCCCCAAGTGGCAACGCCGAAGTGGATAGTCTTTGATGCAATCATACTACCTATTTGCCAAATTTCATCCAAATCGGTGAAGCTGTTCCCGAGATATGTAGTACCGGATATACAAATATACTTCGGAAAGGTGGTAACCCTTCTTGACAATATTTTAGTTGGTATTTCGCCGAAAACACCTTTCATTTTATACCCATATTGGCATATCTTGCTCCATTATTTAAAAAAATTGAGATAGGTGGTAACCCTGTAAATCGCCCCAAGTGATAACCCCGAAGTGGATAGTCTTAGAATCAATCCAACTATCAATATTCAAAATTTTTGAGGCGGTTCCCGAGATAGTCCGGATATACACACAAATATACAAGTTTAGCTCGTTTAAAGCTATAAGATATCATGACTAGTAGATGACCGGTATGTTCTGGTCGAAATCTGACAACTGACATTTCGTTGGACATCAACACGTAAAAAATACCAGTTGCTTATATGGAAAAAAGACAGAACGCTGAATAGTTAGACCCAGTGCACCAACTAGTTGTTAAATAGTTTTCAACTAGTTGCTTTCGCTGCAGGGGTATTACAGAAAGACGAAAAAGGACAAGGGATATAGAGTGAGTGTGAGAAAAGTGCGCCAGTATCTTCTTCCCTTCTGTTGTTGTATTAGCGACAAGAAACCACTCAAGAAGTTTTTTGGAAGTGCTGTCGAAACTGCTGTCCTTTCCGAGAAGTCAAGTTTTTAAGCAAATCAGACTGTAAATATGTATGTACATATATTCGCCACATCCCCAATAAAAGGCTGACAACACAAAACAAAATAAAATTAAAAGACAAAATCACAAAAACCAAAAGGAAATTCGTTTAGCAAAGTTTTCCACTTTGCGAGAGAAGACCAGAAAGATCCCACAACAAAAATATCACAAAACCCAAACTAATCCAAAAAGTTATTTTCCCTATTAACCTATTCGCAAAAGAACGGTTATACTTTCGGTCACTTCAAAAGTTAACAAAAAATTGTTGCCCTCTGAAATTGCCAAGTTGCTGATCAGCAATTGCGGTTTAGTTGTAAAAGCAAAAATAGAAATACAATAATGTGTAATTATCGGTGAAGAGCGGGCAAAAGGGAATACGTGGAAATGATGTTGTATAAAGCAAAACTTTTTACATCTTTCCAATTCATATACTTTTGGGTTAGTTTTTTTTTTTCTTTATTTAATTTGTTATTTGGACTTTCAATGACTTTTTCTTTTTCGAAGCATTATTCTTGTTGTCTCTATTGTGTAGTTAGTATCGTGCTCGTATCAGTAATCAGGCGCTTTGTTAATATGCTAAAATAAAGTTTTACATAGTAAATTTATAACAATGATAAAAGTAGATAGCAAAGGAAAGCAATTATTTTCGTTAGGATACGCTGCTTAGAATACTTTTGTTGGTATGGATTTCGTATAAATTATTTATTTCAAAGTATACAATCGGTGCTATTTTATGAACTTTCAAGAACTCTTTCCATAATAATTGGTAATAATTGTAAAAGGTTAGGGCGATTGATTCTCTGTATTTTCCCTGAGCATAACAAACAAATGAGAATATATTAAAAAAGGAAAAAATATGTGGGTCATTCCATGTCAAATCGACACATTTTTTACTTCACCCCCTTCGATTTCGCTAAAAATTTGCAATCTTTTTCTACCTCCCGAAAGACATATTTCAGAATTTTTTCAGAATTTTTTTCCCCAAATCCAAAAAATTTATGAACTTTAAAAAAAAGCCCAGATATGTATATAAATTCTTTTTCGAAAAAAACGTCCGACCCTTTTTTATTTTTATTTTTTTTTTATTTTTTTTTTAAACTCCAACTAATTCTGCAATAAGCTCCTCTAATAACAAGATGTGCCGACAATCGCTTCTTTTTTTTATTTGATTAAAACAAAATTTCATTAAAAGGTTATATAAAATGAGCCAAAGTTGAAAAAAAATTTTTTTTCAATTTTCGGCAAATCTTGTTATTATTTAAAAAAAAATAAAATTAAAAAGGGTCGGACTTTTTTTTCGTAAAAAAATGTGCTTTTAAAAATTTTGTATTTTTTGTTTCCGAAAACTAAATTTAAAAAACAAAAATTAAAAAAAAAAATTATCCCAAACGGAAGATTTTGGAAAAAGTTACAGCATTTAAAAAAAGTTTTTTTTTAAAACTTCATAACTTTTTTTTATTTGGGTAAAAAAATTCTGAAAAATGTCTATCAGAGGGTAGAAGAAGATAGCAAAATTTTTAGCGAAATCGAAGGGGGGTCAGGTATAAAAAATTTTTCGATTTGGCATGAAATGACCCATATATATTTGTATATCCGGACTATCTCGGGAACAGCTTGACCGATTTGTGTAAAATTTGGAATATAGATAGTATGATTGATTCTAGGATTATCCACTTGGGGGTTGCCACCTGGGGCGGTTTACAGGGTTGCAACCTAACTCATTTTTTTTTTAATTTTGTAGCAATATATGCCAATATGGGTATCAAATAAAAGGTATTTTCATCGAAATGCCAACTAAAATATTTTCAAGTAGGGTTGCCACCTTTCCGCATTATATTTGTATATCCGGTACTATATCGAGAACCGCTTAACAGAATGGGATGAAACTTGGCATAGAGATAGAATTACTGCTTCTAAGACCACCCATTTGGGGGTGGCCACTTGGAGGCTTACAGGGTTGCCACCTACATATATCGATTTTTGAAATTATAGAGCAAGATATGCCAATATGGGTAACAAATGAAAGGTATTTCGCCGACATACCGAATAAAATATTTTCAAGTAGGGTTGCCGCCCAGGGTTACCATTTTACCGTATTGTATTTGTGGTGTATATTTTTGCGATCATATTTGGATTATTTTAGGATCATTTTGGGATCATTTGTTTTGGCGCTATTTTGAGATCATTTTGGGTTCAACTAAAACAATTATTAACAAATAAAAATAAAATAAAATAAAATAAAATAAAATAAAATAAAATAAAATAAAATAAAATAAAATAAAATAAAATAAAATAAAATAAAATAAAATAAAATAAAATAAAATAAAATAAAATAAAATAAAATAAAATAAAATAAAATAAAATAAAATAAAATAAAATAAAATAAAATAAAATAAAATAAAATAAAATAAAATAAAATAAAATAAAATAAAATAAAATAAAATAAAATAAAATAAATAAAATAAAATAAAATAAAATAAAATAAAATAAAATAAAATAAAATAAAAATAAAATAAAATAAAATAAAATAAAATAAAATAAAATAAAATAAAATAAAATAAAATAAAATAAAATAAAATAAAATAAAATAAAATAAAATAAAATAAAATAAAATAAAATAAAATAAAATAAAATAAAATAAAATAAAATAAAATAAAATAAAATAAAATAAAAAAAAGTAAAATAAAATAAAATAAAATAAAATAAAATAAAATAAAATAAAATAAAATAAAATAAAATAAACAAAAAAAAAATAAAATAAAAAAATAAAATAAAAAAAATAAAAAAATAAAAAAAATAAGATAAAATAAAATAAAATAAAATAAAATAAAATAAACAAAATAAAATAATATAAAATAAAATAAAATAAAATAAAAAAATAAAAAAAATAAAATAATATAAAATAAAATAAAATAAAATAAAATAAAATAAATTGAAATAAAATAAAATAAAATAAAATAAAATAAAAAAATAAAATAAATAAAATAAAATAAAATAAAATAAAATAAACAAAAAAAAATAAAATAAAAAAATAAAATAAAAAAAAATAAAAAAATAAAAAAAATAAGATAAAATAAAATAAAATAAAATAAAATAAAATAAGATAAAATAAAATAAAATAAAATAAAATAAACAAAATAAAATAATATAAAATAAAATAAAATAAAATAATATAAAATAAAATAAAATAAAATAAAATAAAATAAAATAAAATAAAATAAATTGAAATAAAATAAAATAAAATAAAATAAAATAAAATAAAATAAAAAAATAAAATAAATAAAATAAAATAAAATAAAATAAAATAAACAAAAAAAAATAAAATAAAAAATAAAATAAAAAAAATAAAAAAATAAAAAAAATAAGATAAAATAAAATAAAATAAAATAAAATAAAATAAGATAAAATAAAATAAAATAAAATAAAACAAAATAAAATAATATAAAATAAAATAAAATAAAATAATATAAAATAAAATAAAATAAAATAAAATAAAATAAATTGAAATAAAATAAAATAAAATAAAATAAAATAAAATAAAAAAATAAAATAAATAAAATAAAATAAAATAAAATACGTGTATTCAAATATATAGAACGAAAAAAAAAAATAATAGGAAACGAACGAAAAGGCATCGACCTACAAAAACTTATTCAGTTTGAAAATTGAAGTTCAATAGGTTTCCTGTATGAGCTTTATGAAACCCCTTAAAATTTAGTATTCTGAAACAGTTTAATTCTTCATCGCTTAAATCATTGGTGCACAAAAAAAATTTAATTGAGGTTCAATCCATTTTATTGCACGCAACAACAAACATATAAAATTTAAATACGAAAGTGTCTA
>CAXKVI010000001.1:159629912-159632412 GCA_964058755.1 Campiglossa producta
AAATTTAGATTTTATTTTAGTTTTTTGATCAAATTATTTTATTTTGTTCAGTTTTTATACTATTTTATCAAATTCTGTTTTTTTTTTTTAATTGACTTTATTTTCCTTTATTTAATTAAATTTAGTTTACTTTAACTTTTTTATTTTAATTTGAGTGATACTGATTTTTTCTTAATAATTTTTTTTTAAACTTTTTTTCTAAATAAATTTTTTAATTTTATTTGCTTTTTGACTTTTAGTAAATACCGACGGTATTGTGAAGCAATTTTCGGGATTGTATGAAAATGTGTTTTTTGAGAAAAATTTACCCACGCACTGCAGGAACCAGACAAGCCGACATATGTTGCGAAGATACTGGAATTACATCTCTTCATGGACTTTTCCTCCCGGCATTATAATTTTGTACACGTAACGGTATACCGCGGTACTATACCTTTTTCGATATCGAAAATTTCGAAAATCACATAAATTGACATATCTCGGTAGCTGAAGTGGCTAAAATGCTATAATTTTATAGGTGAAACCCCCTGGCCATTCTCTTATGATTCTTCCATAAATTTTTTATAAAGGGCGTGGCACCGCCCACTTTTAGGGGAGGCATTTAACTTTAAAACTGATTACGTTACAATGATGGAATTTGGAACAACACATACTAGCATCGTTGGGAGTATACCTGATGGAATTGGATAAAATCGCTTCCCAACCACGCCCACTTTCGATATCGAAAGCTTCGAAAGCACCTAAATTGATATAATTCGGTAACGGAAATGCATAAAATGATAAAGTTTGGTGGGTTTAAACCCCTGGTAATTCTATTATGATTTTTTGATAAATATTTAAAAGTAGGCGTGGCACCGCCCACTTTTCAGGGAAGCATATTTGAATATTTCACGGGTCATAACTTTTAAACGGATTACGGTAGAACGATGAAACTTGATACAAGGTATACTAGCATACTAGTAGATGTAATTATTTTATTATATATTATGTTATTTTATTTTATTTTATTTTATTTTATTTTATTTTATTTTATTTTATTTTATTTTATTTTATTTTATTTTATTTTATTTTATTTTATTTTATTTTATTTTATTTTATTTTATTTATTTTATTTTATTTTATTTTATTTTATTTTATTTTATTTTATTTTATTTTATTTTATTTTATTTTATTTTATTTTATTTTATTTTATTTTATTTTATTTTATTTTATTTTATTTTATTTTATTTTATTTTATTTTATTTTATTTTATTTTATTTTATTTTATTTTATTTTATTTTATTTTATTTTATTTTATTTTATTTTATTTTATTTTATTTTATTTTATTTTATTTTATTTTATTTTATCTATTTTTTTTATTCTATTTTATTTCCTTTTTTAATTTATTTTTTTACAATATTTTATTCTTTTATTTTTTTGGTTTTGTTGATTACATTTTAATTTTTAATTTTTTTTTTTTTTTTTTTTTTGTATTGAGTTTTCGTGTTATTTTTTTTATTTTATTTTATTTTTATTTATTTGTTTTTATTTTTTTTTTTTTAATTATTTATATAAGTTTAATTTATTTCAATTTAAGTAAATTTTATTTTATTTTATCTAAAAGTATTTTTTTTTTTTGTTCAGTTCCTGGACCTTGCATTGATACAGACGTACTTAACGTGGCTTCGTTTTTAATTTTTCGCCTGACGTTGAAGTTTCCAGGCACGCTGTTACCATCATGGTGCTGATATCCCTTTTCTACATTGTCTAGGGAGGAGTTTGTTAACTTTAATTATACGACAACAACAACCACCCATTGTCCAACTAATTAACAACCGCGATATAAACTTAAGCCTCTGCAGTACACTATTTATTTTCCACTTTACTTTGTAGTAACTGCAAGTAATTAAATATAATTCAAGGAAGTCTCTGCCACAGCATAAAAGTCACGTACAAGTTGATTTTAAAACAAGAAAATAAATTACTTTGCGTTGGGACCATTACGCTGACACTCAAATGAAACATGAAAAGCTGATCAAAGTGAAAGTTGGAAATAAGATAATAAAAGCTTGACTACTACTAGAGCACTATTCTATGACGAAAAGATGTGGCCAATCAAGTTATGCGGTGAAAAAGGTAGAAAGTCGGTATGGGTATAGGGTAAAAAACTGGTATAGATAACAAAGTTGGCCAGCATGAGCAAAATTATCAGGCCTGGAAAAAAATGGAATATAGAAAAGTTTTTAAAGTCAAGTTTGATGAAGAATCACAGACTTGGTGGTGGGTTGCTATCTTGATCTTCTTATATGTAAATGCTCAAGCTAAGAAATTAAGCCTGCTTTATCATCATCATCATTTATTGGCGCTTAACCGCCTAAGCGATTTTGGCCGTTTCGTATCAAAGCACGCCAGTCATTCCTTTTTAGCGATAACGGACGCCAATTGGAAACCCCAAGGGAGTTCAAGTCATCCTCCACCTGTTGTTTCCATCTCAGTCGAGGCCTCCCCCTTCCTCTGCTG
>CAXKVI010000001.1:159637412-159672412 GCA_964058755.1 Campiglossa producta
AACTAGAAATATAGAAGTTATAGAAAAAAAAAACAAATTTCGCTGTTTTTACAGGGTGAAAAAAAAATTTTAAAAAAATTTTTTGAAAACCTCATAAGGTAAGTGTTCAAACTGGGGGGGAACATTTTCAACTTTTTTTGGTGATACGCTCTAATGGGCATGGTTATAGCACTTTTGACACTATTTTCCATTTTCTTGTTGACACTAATTCCATTTAGAAAGCGCTCTATTACCAGTGAGGTGGGGTGCAATGAAGCCATACGCAATAACGCCATATGGCTTTATTTCTCAAACCAAATGGAAATAAGGCCATATGGCGATATTTCCAATTCGGTTAAATCGCAAAGCGAAATAAAGCCATACCGAAAATTCTCTCAAATAAGTAATAAGACCATAATATTGACTTTAAGGAGGTAAAACTTAAAATAAATGGCGAACCCACGACGCGCGGCCGGCTGGGCCGCGAACGCGTATATGTTATGGACGACATACTTTGAAAGGAAGAACTTGATTCCTATACATTGTTGTGAGTAATATTTAGTGTCAATTGACACTATTACCAGTGACACTATTACCTGTCACCATATTTTATACTATCTCAAAAAACTGTGTTTTGGAAAAGGCACAAATTTGTATTCCAAATTTTTATTTTTTAATATGATATGTATAAATTTAAAATCTTTATATCTTTATCTATATTTTGTTGAACTGTGAATAAGTTTTTCTTTCCAATTTGTTAAGTTTACTTTATATGTATGTGTATGTAAACATTATTAATGACTTGCCGATACTTTACAAAATAGAGGTAAATTTTTTACTAATAAATTAATGCAGTTATTATTTACAGATTTTGTATAATACCTATATAATTTTTATATTTTTGACTGTTTTGAAAATGCAATAGGAAATAAGGCCATATGGCTTTATTTCTCAATCTGATTGGAAATAAAGCCGTATGGCGTTATTGCGTACGCCTTCATTGCACCCCACCTCTCGCATGGCTTTATCGCACCCCACCAAGTAATCCTATTTTTGAAGAGTCCAGATTTCAAAAATATACTCCATTTGTCCCAATGCCGAAAACGACTTTTGGCCGTTTTTTTTTTTTAAATTTAGCCCACTGTGCAGTGTAATCTACAAACATATCTACTAACAGATGTATTCTTATTTTTTACATTTCAATTAAAATACTACTAATTAAAATTTCACAAAAAAACGTATGTTTAATAATTTAGTGCTTCGGCGATAACCCAAAAATTATATAAAGAAAAAATGTATTAAACAAAACTACAAACTTTATAATCATAGTTAATTTATCTTAATTTAATTTATATCCTGGCTCCTGCACATGAATGTTCATAAGTTCAAACATATTAAGGTGAGTGCTTTTTCTAACAGAGGATTTACACACAATTCTGAAAATAATAGTACATTTACACCAAAACTGAACACCAAATAACTTTTTATTATTTTTTTTATTTATTGCGGAATATCATTTATATTAATTTGTTGTAATTACTCCCAAAAACAAAATTGTACATCATTTGTTACACGCATAAAATAAAATGCTTTTTAAAAAATTGCTAATTGTAAATGATAATTAAATTTAAATTGCATACGAAAGGCATTAAAGTTACAATTTTTTTTTTTTTTTTTTTTTTTTTTTTGTTTTAATCTGAAAACATTTGGAATATTATGCAAATGCAGTATTTCTGTTTTTAATTGCAAACATTTTGAATGTAGTTTTATATTTTTTCTCTATTTCATTTTTGATTTGATTAATTGCTGTTAATTGCACAATTAGCGGTTTAAATATGTTAAATTTGCACGATAATTGGCTTAAATGCGCAGTCGTCCGAAAAATTTGTGGACAAGTAAAAACGAAATGGACAAGCTTTAAAATGTTAAATTTAATTATAACAATTTTTTATGAAGATTTAACCAAATATATACATATTTATATTGTCAGTTCATTCTGAGCTAGCAGGTCAATTTAACTGATAATCTACTGGATTGTTTTAAGTAAATTATATAGCAGTGGTATTTGTCTTGCGAGTGCGTTAAAGCTTAAATCATCCTATGAAATCAGCTTGTTTTCTTAAGCTTTAGTCGGCTTCATACCTACAGAGAAGTCACCACGTTAACCGGAAACATGAAAGTTGAACCACTTAAACTACTAGTGACCAACAACTCAATTCTATTACCTGCCTGGCTATTCATTGGTTACTTAATTAGAAGTGTGTTAGTAATGAGCATCCTACTAAGCATACAAATATTTTTGATATTCTCTTCCAAGGATAAATAGAGTGTAATTATTTAAATATAAAAGCAATAATTAATAATCTTAAGATTTGCATTCATAACACATTTTCTTGGAGAAACTACTAATCAAAGAAATTTTGTTTTCAAGCGCTGCAAAAGGGTAAATTTTTTGTTGAAAAAAATTACATTTTTTAAGAAAAAGATAATAAATATGGAGCTAATCTATGGTCATAAAAGTTTAAAGTTTACATAAAAAAAAAATTAAAATTTAATTGAATAAAATAAAATAAAAAACTAAATAAAATAGAATAAAATAAAACATAATAAAATAAGATAAAATAAATAAAATAAAATAAAATAAAATAAAATAAAATAAAATAAAATAAAATAAAATAAAATAAAATAAAATAAAATAAAATTAAAAAAATTAAAATAAAAAAATAAAATAGAATAAAATAAAACATAATAAAATAAAATAAAATAAAAATAAAATAAAATAAAATAAAATAAAATAAAATAAAATAAAATAAAATAAAATAAAATCAAATCAAATCAAATCAAATAAAATAAAATAAAATAAAATAAAATAAAATAAAATAAAATAAAATAAAATAAAATAAAATAAAATAAAATAAAATAAAATAAAATAAAATAAAATAAAATAAAATAAAATAAAATAAAATAAAATAAAATAAAATAAAATAAAATAAAATAAAATAAAATAAAATAAAATAAAATAAAATAAAATAAAATAAAATAAAATAAAATAAAATAAAATAAAATAAAATAAAATAAAATAAAATAAAATAAAATAAAATAAAATAAAATAAAATAAAATAAAATAAAATAAAATAAAATAAAATAAAATAAAATAAAATAAAATAAAATAAAATAAAATAAAATAAAATAAAATAAAATAAAATAAAATAAAATAAAATAAAATAAAATAAAATAAAATAAAATAAAATAAAATAAAATAAAATAAAATAAAATAAAATAAAATAAAATAAAATAAAATAAAATAAAATAAAATAAAATAAAATAAAATAAAATAAAATAAAATAAAATAAAATAAAATAAAATAAAATAAAATAAAATAAAATAAAATAAAATAAAATAAAATAAAATAAAATAAAATAAAATAAAATAAAATAAAATAAAATAAAATAAAATAAAATAAAATAAAATAAAATAAAATAAAATAAAATAAAATAAAATAAAATAAAATAAAATAAAATAAAATAAAATAAAATAAAATAAAATAAAATAAAATAAAATAAAATAAAATAAAATAAAATAAAATAAAATAAAATAAAATAAAATAAAATAAAATAAAATAAAATAAAATAAAATAAAATAAAATAAAATAAAATAAAATAAAATAAAATAAAATAAAATAAAATAAAATAAAATAAAATAAAATAAAATAAAATAAAATAAAATAAAATAAAATAAAATAAAATAAAATAAAATAATATAATAATAAAAAAAAATAAAAAAAAAAATAAAATCAAATAAAATGAAAAAAAAAAATTATTTTATTTTATTTTATTTTATTTTATTTTATTTTATTTTATTTTATTTTATTTTATTTTATTTTATTTTATTTTATTTTATTTTATTTTATTTTATTTTATTTTATTTTATTTTATTTTATTTTATTTTATTTTATTTTATTTTACTTTATTTTATTTTATTTTATTTTATTTTATTTTACTTTATTTTATTTCATTTAATTTTATTTTATTTTATTTTATTTTATTTTATTTTATTTTATTTTATTTTATTTTATTTTATTTTATTTTATTTTATTTTATTTTATTTTATTTTATTTTATTTTATTTTATTTTATTTTATTTTATTTTATTTTATTTTATTTTATTTTATTTTATTTTATTTTATTTTATTTTATTTTATTTTATTTTATTTTATTTTATTTTATTTTATTTTATTTTATTTTATTTTATTTTATTTTATTTTATTTTATTTTACTTTATTTTATTTTATTTTATTTTATTTTATTTTATTTTATTTTATTTTATTTTAATTTTATTTTATTTCATTTGGGTTTTCTATTATTTTTTCTGTTTAGTAACCCTTGGCTAAACACAACTGGGAATAAGTGAGAAGCAAGAAATCTGTAAAATGATGCTCATGAACCGAAGCGCAGACATACGTGCATACGTACATCAAGAATGAGAGAAGAAGATAAATTCCTCTGAAATGAAATTGTTGCGTCAAAATAAGAAAACATAAAAAAGAAAGTAATAAAAAAGAAGATGGAAGCTGGGCGATAAGAAAGTACCCACAACATCAATTACGAAGGCGTTGAAAAGTAGTGAAAATAAAAAGGGAAAACAAAACACTTCTGATTGATGGAAATCAATGACAAATGGTTGGTCGACTACTTGGCAGCAGCCCACTCACTGGGATGGGTGGATGAAGATAATTAAAATTTAACGCGCCACAAATGAAAGGCAAAAGCAAAAGAGATTGACGCCTACCAGAATACAAATGTATGTAGATAGTAAATATATATTTTTGGAGCAAATAATTGAAGGTTGCTAAGCGACGATAAATGTGCCACAATAAAAGTGTAAAACAAACGGAGATGTTAAGGGAAAAAGAAACGGCGTGAAGGGCAAAAGCAGGGTATTGACCAAAAGCTACTGCCATTTAAACTGAAAAGCAAAGAAACGAAACAAATTGAAAGTGGGCCAAAAGGGAATTTGTACAAGTTTAAGAATTTGCACAACAATTTGTATCATTAAAATGAATGTACCTGAATGAAAAATGGAAAATGTAAAGGAAACTGTTTTGACTAATTAGGAATGATAAGTGAGTAGCCGAGCTGTAACTGAGTGGAGCAAAACAAGATTTTGCTTGTTTATAATGCCTACAACAAATTTAAATCAATTGTGTGGAAAATCTAATGAACTAATGAAGAAGGATTATATAGAAGGTGAAATTGAAGGTATTAAAGGAAGGTGGATAATGGAAAAAGTATAATGGAAAGAAGGGAAAGATTTGTCGTAATGGAGCGCTAAACTTTCTAGAAAAAAATTTGTTTTAATATTAATATTCTGTGTGAATAAAACAAAGTGAAATAAAATGAAATAAAAAAAAAAATAAATTAAAAAAAAAAATTAAATTTAATGAAAAAAAAATTAAAAAAAAAAAAAAAAAAGGACAAAATCAAAAATAATAAAAAGAAATAAATAAATAAAAATAAAAAAATAAAAAAAAATTAAAATAAATAAAATATAAAAAAAAAAAGAAAAAAAAAAATAAAATAAAATATAAAAGGATTTGCTATAGGGGTTCTTGGAGTGAGTATACAAACTATGTCACGTGCAATTTTACTTAATACATTTTTTTAAATGCAGCTGTGGTTTCATTTTAATTCATTAAGAAATGCTTGCTGTAAAGGCAGATCTTAGGCATTTCTGCACGCATCATCAATCATTACTCCGCTGCCTACCTGTTGTATGAAAAATAGGCATACATATTTACTTTGTTACATGAAAAACAAGTAGCCAACTTAAGGCCTAGATAACATCGTACATACTGAGTAAGCTCCTTCAAAGTTTCTGAACACGTTAAGGCTCAACAGATTATAATGACGAAAACAAATTATTAGCACTTAGCTTCAATCTGATTTTCAGTGGGTAGCAGCTGCACGACGTCATGAGTTACATACAAAATTTATTGTGGCATAGTTTGCTGATTCGCAGGATATGTTCAGCTTCCAGGCAACAATTTTAGTTTACTTAAAAAAAATAAAAGAAAAAAAGTAACAAAGAATTAAGTTAAATAACATCGAATAAAAAAAAAATTTTAAATTGAATAAATTTATATAAAAAAAAGAAATACAAAAAAATAATAAAAAAATAAAAAATTGAATTAATTTATATAAAATTTAAAAAAAAAATACCAAAAAATTAAAAAAAAAACGAAAAAAAAAATAAAACAAAAAAAAAAATAAAATAAAAAAAATAAAAAAAAAAACAATAAGAAAAAATTTAAATTAAAGTAAAAAAATATAAAACAAAAAAAAAATTAAATAAAATAACATAAAATGAAATAAAATAAAATTAGGGACTATTTCCGTATTATTGTTTTCGGGACCACTTTTCCTAAAACAGTACCGAAAAAGTACCAAATTGTTCCCTTAAACCATTCCATAATGGTCTGGAAAAAGTAAGGAAACGATCCCAAAAAAATTAAAAATGATTACAAAATTGTCCAGAAAACCATCCCGAAATGATCCTAAATAACTCTATAAATTATCCCAAAATATGCCCGAAATAATCTCAAAACAGTTCCGAAAACCATAGAAAAATGGTACAAAAAAGTCCAGAAATGATTACGAAAAAGTCCGGAACGTGTTCCGAATAAGTCCGGCAATTGTCCCAAAATGGCCCCGAAAACCATCCTGAAATGATCCGAACAAAGTCCAGAAATAATCAGGAAATAGTCCCGAAATAGTCTCAAAATAGTTCCGAAAATCATCCGGAATGGAACCAAATAGTCCAGAAATGACTTCGAGAAAGTCTGGAACATATCCAGGAAAAGTGCCGAAATGGTCCCAAAATAGTTCCGAAAAATATCCCGAAATTATCCCAACAAAAAGGTCCACAAATGATCTCAAAAAACTTCCGAAGTAGTCCCGAAATAAAATAAAACAATATTAAATTAAATTAAATTGAATTAAAAAAAGTAAAATAAAATAAAATTGAATTAAAAAAAAAAAAAAATTAAAATATAATAAAATAAATTAAAATAAAATAAAAAAAAATAAAATAAAATAAAATAAAATAAAATAAAATAAAATAAAATAAAATAAAATAAAATAAAATAAAATAAAATAAAATAAAATAAAATAAAATAAAATAAACTAAAATAAAATAAAATAAAATAAAATAAAATAAAATAAAATAAAATAAAATAAAATAAAATAAAATAAAATAAAATAAAATAACATAAAATAAAATGAAATGAAATGAAATGAAATGAAATTAAATGAAATGAAATGAAATGTAATGAAATGAAATAACATAAAATAAAATAAAAAGCGATTAAAAAAATAAATAAAATAAAACACAAAAAAATGAAATTAAATTAAAAAAAATAAGAAAAGAAAATAAAGTAAAATAAAATGAAAAAAAAAATAAAATTAATAGAATAAAAAAAAACAAAAATGCAAAAAAAAAAATAAAATGTAATAAAATAATATAGTGAAGGAAAATAAGTTTCAGTTTTGTCTGCACTCAACACAATAAAAACTTTTTTCACTGAACTTATCTCGAGTTTGTTAAGACCAATGATATCGATATAATCAGCATACTTCAGCAACTGTACACTCTTGTGCAA
Source organism: Campiglossa producta (assembly GCA_964058755.1). NCBI lineage: Eukaryota > Metazoa > Arthropoda > Insecta > Diptera > Tephritidae > Campiglossa > Campiglossa producta. The sequence continues at coordinate 159,645,048 of CAXKVI010000001.1, forward strand.
ATTTAGATAGCAGATAAAAAATGTATAAAAAGAAAAAAAAAAAACACCACCAAGTTAACCTTCCCTTCGAAAGTGGACCTTGCAGCTTAGAAATATTGCTCAACAAAAGCGCAATTCAAAAACTAGAAAATCCAATAAAAAAATGTAGAAGCAAACAAAAGCTTAAGACCAAGTGAACTGAGCAACGTCATCAGCGATGCAAGCATTATCACCAATGACAACAATAGGAAAAAGGGATTACTGGTAACTGGTAAGTAAGTAAAGGCAAAATTGATGAAATAAAAAAGATATGAAAGAAATAAAAAATTTATTCGAAAAAATCTTGTCGTATCGTTTCCTGAACGGCGACAGCGTTTGCCGTTATTGCTGATAATGAAATGACATTAACAACGTAAGTAGGCAACAATGGCAATAGGAAATAAGTAAGTAGGTGTATAAGTAAGAAAGAGCAGTCAACATGTACTTAAGCAAAAAGTAGTATAAAAGGGAGCACAAGTGGAGATAGAAAATTGTAAAAGGGCAGACAGGAAACAATACTCGTAGCTGCCATTAACAGTCTGGCTTTATCCACATATCTATCTGCAGGCTGTTTGCGCTTATTGTTTATCGGCAATGCTGGAAATGCAGCTGTAGAAGAGCAAGTGATAGGTCGTGAAAGGATTTTTATTATGATTTCAGAGAATTTATATTTGTTGCTACGTTCTATGGATGTGGTAGAAGTTTGATAGATAAAGATAAGGATATGACTGGATCTCATATTTTATCCTGAATCTCATATTTTCTCACAATATACAACAAAATTAAACTTTAATGCGTTGAATATAAGGTAACCCCGATTACATGAAATCATTTTGAAAAAAAAAATAAAAAATTCATGATTAAATTAATACTGACATTTGTTTAACCGCAAAACAAAATAAAAATTATTGCATAAAAAGCTCTCAATTAAAATAAGTAACCGCAATCCATGTGATTTTGTTAAAACAAATAAAATATATACTTAATCCCAATTAATGGAAATGCTCTTTTCATCCTTCTATTTTTTATCTTTTTTTTGCAGAAATTTTAAACTGTTATGCAAAAGCACAAATATATTAAAATTTAATGAAGTTATTAAGCTTATAACCACATCGCTTTGCTTTTCTAGATGAGGCAGTTGAATCGTTTAATGCTTCACCAATGTTGCTCATACGCCCTGTCTTACAAAATAGGGTAAAGTGAAGAGCATTTGACTGTCTATGGGCACTTCTTGCTTACGCTTTTGCGATATAAATTCAGAAAAAAATATCTAATAAAAGGATTGCATAATTGCGAAGTTATAAAGTTGCCACTACCGTTAAATGAGCATACCAGCTTGTCATTTCTCAAAAGCATGGCTCGGAATTTTTCGGAATCATTTCTGAACTTTTTTGAGTTCATTTCAGTACTTTTTCTGACATATTCTATAAAAATGTGTTCCGGAATTTTTAGGGATAATTTCTAGATTTTTTGAATCATTTTGGGACTTTTTCGGTATCTTTTTGGCATGGTTTTCGTAACTTTTTCGGGATGATTTCTGATCTTTTCTTGAATCATATTTGAACTTTTTCGGTACCATTTCGCCATTGTTTTCGGAATTTTTTCGGGATGATTTCTGGACTTTGGAATTATTTTGGCAGCATTTTGTGAGTTATTCCAAAAAAGTTCGAAATGGTCCCAAAATTTTCGAGAAAACCACACCGAAATTATCCCAAAAAAGTCTATAAATGATTCCAAAATAGCCCGAAATGGTCTCAAAATAGTCCCGAAAACCATTGCAAAATGGTAAAAAAACGTATTCCGGAAAAGTCCGGAAATGGTCCCAAAATAGTCCCAAAACCATCCTGAAATTATCTCAACAAAGTCCAGAAACGATCAAGAAAGAGTCCCGAAATGTTCTCAAAATAGTTCTGAAAACCATCTCGAAATAGTACAAAAAAGTCCAGAAATGATTCCGAAACATTTTGGAACATATCCCGGAAAAAATCCCGAAATGGTCCCAAAATAGTTCCGAATACCATCCCCAAATGATCCCAATAAAGGCCAGAAATTATCAGGAAAAATTCCCGCCATGGTCTGAAAATAGTTCAGAAAACCGTCCCGAAATGGTACAAAAAAGTCAAAAAATTATCCCGAAAAAGTGTGGAACATATCCACAAAAAGTCCATAAATGGTCCCAAAATAGTTTCGAAAACCATCCCGAAATTATATCAACAAAAATTTCCAGAAATAATCCCAAAAAATCCTGAAGTAGTCCCGAAAACTATCCCGAAATGGTACAGAAAAGGTCCAAAAATGATTCCGAAAATGTTTACAACTTATCACTAAAAGTACCGAAATGAGCACAAAAAATTCCGAATTTGTGCTATCGAACTAGCAATTAGTTTATTGCAGAACTGAGGAAATAAGTCAAATCATGCGGCGGAAAAAAACTTTATAAATTTGTTAAAAAAAAAAATTGGTTAAACTGTTGAAAATTTGTTAGCATAATTTTAGGCGTTTGATTTTGACATATTTTTCGAACACTACCCGTTACATATATGGATTTTTCCTCAATAATAACGCCAAACTATATTTATGGAATTTATCTGAAAAAAGAAACAACGCCTAAAAGTATGCAGCCGCTCGCGCAAACCCATAAGTTGGCTAAATAAGTGGTAACTTTAATTGGGAATGGTGGAGGATTCAACGAATGCATACTTTCAGGCAGCATTTTTTCCATACAAATTAATATGTGTTAGTATTGGTATTTAGAAGAAAATATGCAAGATGGTATTGAAGTTTAAGTTTTCACTTCGAAAAGAATAGTTAGCCATTAAGGTAAGCTCGTAAGCAACAATACAATGCGGGTTGACAAGATCCTTCAACAAGTTCGAAATTGCCATCATCGTTGTTTGGTATTGTTTGTAGAATTTTTCAACTTGTTTTCGCCTAAACTCAAAAATAATAATTTGATAAAAATCATTCATACAATATTTGTAACCTTTCGTGATATTTTTTTTACATAGCAGATCACTTGCACCAAATTTCATTCAAATCGAAGCAATGAAATTTTCAGGTGGCCGGTTGACGAATTCAGCCCCAAAAATTGAAATACCATTCTCTCCTAACTTAAAATAGAAAAATCAATTCCCTCCAACTACTAATTAAATATTAAATAATACCATTAATAAATTATTATGTTTTTTTTTTTGCTCACCATTAACTTTTGTTGTTGTTTCAATCAGCGATGCGCCTACGGAGGCGAAGTTGTCAAATGGCGCATGCTGCAATAGGCCATGAATGAACAGCATCCACCAAAAGCAAAAGCTTATTAATCCCATGATTCCGTTGTGTGATAAGAACAACAGAAAAAAAAATAATAATAAATAGTTGCAACTGTAACAAGTGTTGACGGCTACAGCTTTACAAGTTGAGAAACTGTTGTTTAAACAACAACAACACTATTTTATATATGTTTCAGCAGCACTTTTTGTTATAAATTTTTGTTTACGCGACACTCGGCTTGCCACAGCAGGCTTAAAAGGTATTAAATTGCAAACATGTGAAAAAACATTTATTGTAAAGTAACAAGCTAAAGTCAATTTTGTATTTTTAATGCATTTTTTTTGTCGTTTGTATGTTGTGTGTTTATCCGCTTGATTTTGTATACGCCTGCGGATATGCAATGTTTTGGTTGTTGTACGCTTTTTTATTGCATTTGAATTTTTTTTTTTTCAAATTTTTTGTATTGCACTTTACACTAATTCTGTATTTCACCTTGTTAATTATTTGACATCGACACAATGCAATTGCGCCGTAAAGTGTGCAAATATTTGTATTGGCAAACAAAAAATTGTTTACATATGTTTTGTGTTGATATTTCTTTTATTTCAACATTTTTATTTTCCCTTCATTATATTTGCTCTTAATTGAATTTTTTATTGTGCGAGTCTGTATGTTGCGATTCATGTATTTATTAGTTAAATAAATTATATTATACAAATAATATTCAATTTTAACACATTTATGAAATTTTGGTTGTAGTTTCTGTTAGGTAAGCATTAGGCCGGGTCGATTTGTGTGGAGGCAAAAAAATCGCCCATTGCTCTGTGGAAATCATATTCTAGGGATCAAAATAAGAAACTTTGCCTAAGGAACCATACCTCTAAAACAAATTCTGAAGTCCCCCAATTTGGGTCGAACTTTTGGGTAGTGCCAAATTTTGAAAAAAAAAACCCCACTTTGACCCATTTAGAGTGCTTCAATCGAGTCCTAACTTTGTAGGACTAGCCACCCATGCCAGTGGCACAGCCCCTAAGACCCCCCTGAGGGGTCCCCCTACAAAATTTTCAAAATACATATCACCATTTTTGGCACTTTAAGTAAACCAATCAGCTAACCGATCATCTTTTTTCGTTTTGGAGTTAACTTTTCTCTTAAGAACATTAAAAAACAGCCATTTCACTAATTTTTTAATAAAAAGTGCCAAAAATAGTTATTTTTTTTTTAATGTTTGTATGTGGAACCCCCCCAGGTGGGGGTTTAGGGGGTGTGCCACTAGCATCGGTTGGCACGATTTGGGCACTCACTCAACTTAGGATTTTTCAAAATTCACCCCTACCCAAAAGTTTGACCCAAATTGGGGGACATCAGGATTCGTTTTAGAGGTATGGTTCCTTCGGCAAAGTTTTTTATTTTTATCCCTAGAATACGATTTTCACAAAGCAATGAGCGCTTTTTAAATTGACCTGCCCTAGTAAGCGTATTTTTAAATTGTTTTCTATATCGGAAAAGTAAGTACCCTGTTAGAAAAGAGTGGTCGGTTTTGCATATTGAAGAAGTTAACTTCAAGTAACACAAAGTAATCAAAATTATTCTTATTTCCTTATAACCATTATTTGCTAGGATTTAAATTAATTTAGATAATGCTATCGATATTCATTTTTAAACAAGTAAGGCAGTCTAAGTTCGGGTAAGCCGAACATTAAATGCCCAGCGCTGATTTTCGAAGGTCTCCATATCGAAAGGGGGCGTTGTCGGAAAGTGATTCTAAGGACAATGAGAAGGATATTAGGGCATGTAACTGGAATGTCCGGACCCTTTCCAGCGAAGCTACCGCTGCCCGACTGGTTGATGTCCTCGTTAACGCAAAGGCTGATATCACAGCCCTGCAGAAAATGCAAGGGACGGGACAAGGAAAGACGAGCATCGGACCTTGTGACATACGCCACATTGGCCAGACACGCGGCAAATCGCGTGGTTTAGGATTCGTGGTGGGAAAGAGACTTCGCCGCTAAGTACTTGGGTTCACCCCTGTGGACGAGCGTCGCGCTGTCATCCGCATCAAGGCGAGGTTTTTCAACATATCATTTATCTGCGCCTATGCAACAACTGAGGAGAAGGACGCCGCAGAGAAGGACTCCTTCTACGATAAACTTATACACACCTATGATCGCTGCAACCAACATGATATCAAAATCGTGATAGGCGATTTTAGTGCCAAGGTGGGCAAGGAAGGGGTCTTGGGTCATACAGTTGGAAAATTTAGTCTCCACGTTATAACATCCCCCAACGGCACTAGGTTGATTGACTTCGCCGCTGCTCGCAATATGGTCATCAGTAGTACCAGGTTCCAGCATAAGGGACTACAACAAGCCAACTGGCTGTACCCTGTTCAAAGAAAAAACGAAACCAGATTGATCATGTCATGATCGACGGCAGACACAGCTCCACCGTTCTGGACGTGCGTTCTCTACGTGATATGGACCATTAGAAAGATCATTAGACCAGAGAAGAAAGTATGCACAGTAACGCAAGGAAAGTTTGACGTCGAGAAGCTGCGCACGAGACAGACACCTGAAATTCCTGCACTCGACTCACAAACCTGCTATCGGAGAGCAATTCTCGACCCAACAATGTAACCGAGCAATGGAAGCATATCTCTCACTCATTACGTACCACCGCTGAGGCCACTATAGGGTGTCAGCGGGCCCGCAAGAATAACTGGTACGATGAGAAATGTGGCACTACCTCGGACAGAAAGGACGCTGCATACAGGGAGACTTTGCGAAAGGGCGCAACCCGCAGTGTATGGCAACGCTATCGTGAGGCAAAGAAGGAAGAGAGACGCCTTTTCAGAAAAAAGAAACGTGAGGCCGAAAGGCGTGAGTGTGAGGAGCTTGAGATGCTGGCTGACAGGAATGATGCCCGAAAATTCTATGAAAAGATCCGGCGGATGACGGAAGGTTTTAAGACCGGGGCAAGTTCCTGTAAGGACAATAATGGCGACCTGGTAACCGACGTACAGAGTGTACTTAAATTATGGAGGGAGCACTTATCGTCACTGCTAAATTGCGAGAGAGACGTCGAACCCGATACCCCAATCCCTGACGATGGAAAAGTCGTCCCACCACCTAACTATGATGAAGTGAGTATAGCTATATCCCGGTTCGAAAACAACAAAGCGCCTGGAAAAAACGGACTACACGCCGAGCTGTACAAACACGGAGGTGAAGAGCTGGTAAAAAGCTTGCATTAGATCTTATGCGGAATATGGTCAGACGAATGCATGCCTCCGGATTGGAATTTAAGTGTGCTCTGTCCAATCCACAAGAAAGGCGATCCCGCTAACCGCACCAACTACCGCGGAAACAGTCTTCTTAGCCATTTGAAACCAAACGAGGCTTTAGACAGAGCGATTCCCTTTCATGCGATTTCTTCAACCCGATGTTGGAGAAGATAATTAGAGCGGCAGAGCTAAACCGCAGTGGTACAATCTTTTACAAGAGCGTGCGTATGCCGTTGATATTGATATCAGCCTTAACAACCGCGCCGAGTGCGCTACCTTCTCTGGACTGGATAAGGAAGCGGAAAAAGTGGGTCAACGAGCACAAGACGAAGTATTTGGCAGCCAAGTCACCGTTGATAGCTACAAATATGAAACGGCGACGGACTTCGTCTATTTGGGAACCAGCATTAATACCGAAAATAATATCAGTCTAGAAATCCAACGAAAAATGACTCTTGCCACCAAGTGTTACTTTGGACTAAGCGACTGAATGTATTGGACAGTGTCAAGAGAAGATGAGATGGCCCTTGGAGTATTTGAGAGAAAAGTTCTCCGTAAGATTTATGGTCCTTCCCGTGATGCCAACGGCGCGTATCGAAGGAAATTTAACGCTGAGCTGTACGAGCTTTACGTAGACCTCACCATATTTCAGCGAATTAAAGCCCAAAGGCTCCGCTGGCTGGGTAATGTTATGCGAGTGGACAAAGAAGCTCCAGCACAGAAGGTTTTCCTATCGACACCCGAATTTAGCAGCAGAGGAAGAGGAAGTCCTCGACTGAGATTGAAACAACAGGTGGAAGATGACTTGAACTTCCTTGGGGTTTCCAATTGGCGTCAGTTATCGCTAAAGAGGAATGACTGACGTGATTTGATACGAAACGGCCAAAATCGCCTTGACGGTTAAGCGTCATTATGACGCAAGCCAAGATTGAAATATGAGGAGAAATTGGGATTTTGACGCAGCCACCGTGGTGACCCAGTACACAAAATTCTTCAGAAAGCGCTGTTTCTAAACAGGGTCGCCCCTCGGCACTAGTTTGGGTAAGTCTCTGAGTGTATGTGTATTTCTGGTACGAAAGGCTTCTTAGAAAAAACTCATCTGCCTAGCAGGTCTCACAAATAACTTACTTTTAGTAATGTCAACAAAAATAATCAATGACCATACGAGATTTAGTCAGACATCGGCATAGTTCTTTGAAAGTGTCTTAAAATCTTCAAAAGAAACAATTTTTGGACTTTGACAAATCACAGACAGCATTGCGTATACGTAATTTTTTAACTAAAACATGGAAAAGTAAAAAAAAAAAAAATCACTAAACAGATAAACAACTATACAAACACATACATAAATATACGCAGACATTCGCAAACAAACTTGACTAATAGCCAAATGGGAAAACAAACGCACAAATAAACATTGAGTAAAACAAGCGCCAGACCATGCATGTCGCACACAAAGCAACGAAAAAGCAACACACAACACGCTGCTAGCAGACAAACAAGTTCAATGGTATATACGAGGTATGTATGTACGACAGTCGCGACAGGATATCAATCGGGAAAATAACAGAGAGAGCGATGTTTTTAACAGAACGTTGTAGAATTCGCGCATCAATTTTGGAGAGATGTTGAGCAGCTCGGCATAGTTTTACGAGTACAAGCGCACCCGAAAGCATGCGACGAGAGAGATTTCATCTGTGCGCTGAAAAGCTCTATTATTTGTGAGTTTGTTTTGTTTTTGTTTGTTTTTCTCAGCATCTTACATTCCATAACTGTCAACGTCAATGACAATATAAGTACATTTCACATTTTAGTGATAAGTCGCAAAGACCTTTTTTTTTTAAATCACAGCAGAAATGGGTATGACAATTTTATATTAATTTGAACACAACTTTTTAGCTGAGTTAAAGAAATTGTGTGCATACAATTATTTTACTTGCTTTTCAAGCCTCTTTATTTTATGGTGGAAATTGTGTGCTTGCATATCGGCTCACATATTTCAGAGTTCTTCCAACACTGCGGATTGACTTTTGTTGCAAAAACAAAAAGTCATGTCGTTGTGATGGCATAAAGCAGTTAGCCAAATACTACGGGTCAGACAATAACAAATATGTTGAACGCATGAAGCGCAAAATTGATTTTTTCAACTAAACAGCATTTCGCTGGCTTCGTGAGCAAATGTACCAAGTCCATTTTTTGTAATTGTTCAGGAGACGAAAAAATCCATTAAGTTGTTTTGAAACTTGGAACATAATTCAGAGCTCCGTGACAATGCATTGTGAACGAAAAAAGTATCCGCTAGGTGGCGCACGGATCAAGAAATACGGTAAATTCATTTAAAAATTGAAAATTTGGGGCGCAAATTTGAGGAACTTCCCGGTAAGCTAGATTATTGAAAATTTGCATACATGTGAACAATTGAAGACAATACAAGTTGTTGTACAAGAAATTCTGCTAGATGTCGCACTGGTCGAGATAATTACAAATCTTTAAAAGAAAAATTAAAAGACTCCTGGAATTCAGTTTCAGTGATTTTATGATTAATCTAAAGGTCACTTCGGAACTAATTCGGGATAGTGTTTACTTTCAAGACAGTTTCGGTAGAGCTTCAAAAATTTGTTCAGCTTAATTTTGGAATAACTGTATGTAGAACCTATTATTATATTATTTATTAGATACTAGCTGACCCAACAGACTTCCCTCTGCACAAAATAGATTTTTGTTGAATTCATTCGTAAAATTCACGATTAAATTTGAAAAAAATGGAATATAAACCCTGTATCTCCATATAGATTCCCAAGTAGCGGCGATGAACATTTATAGAGATATTATGCCTTAAAAATAAGGTATGTATAGGAGGTGCCACGCCTTTTCCCCATAGTCCACATATTCTTGAAATTGACCCAATTTTGTTGAATTTACCAAATTTTGGCTATTTCAACAGAATTTTTTGTTAAAGTAACTGCATTCAACTGTTAATTGAACAGTCATAGATCTGTAAATTTTTAATTAACAAAATTTGGTAAAACTGACACAATTTTTGTTGATCAAACCAAATTGTGTGTTAAATCAAAAACTTCCTCTAGTTAATTCAACAGCGAAAAAACAATAAACTTTCTGCAGTGAATCCAACAGCGAAGATACTATCATAACTGTCATAGAACAAAGCTGCAATTTGACGCCATCAAGCATAAGTATGCGATGGCCTGTTGGTTAACATCTACGCTCAGCAGTCAAAGCAGTGTGAGCTCGATTCTCGGTGGAGGCTACAAAGCAACGTGGGAATGTGTCATTTGGAACAAAGCTGTAATTAGACGCTGGCAAGAATAAGTAAGCGATGGTATCATGGTTAGAAAGTAGACACCTTGGTTTTGCGTTCAAGATTTCGATTCTCGGTGAAGTCACAATATAAGAACACTGAAAAATTATTTTTTATTTGTTTTTTTTTTTTTACTTGCTTTGGTGTTAAAATTAAACTTATTTTAGTTATATTAAAAAAAAGTAGTTTTATTGACTTCACCGCGAATCGAACTCAGAACACCTAAAACAACAAAATTTTCTGTTAAAACAACAGCTTAACAGTTTCAATGAAGTTGATTCAACAGCATAGCATAATGGATAAGAATTGATCGTGACTTTGGCTGAATAAACCCATATTTTGGTTGATACGACCAGCTCATTTTTTTCTGTGTATGGTCTCTCACCTACATACCAATTGTAATGGTGACACCAAAAATTCATAGTTTCTAAGCAAATTATTTTACATTTTATGAATGAATTCCTGCTTTCTGAGGATTTGCTTACATATTTACAAGTACTTATATTCTAAGAAATATTCTTGAATTTCTATGAAAAAGTTCTTTGGAGAGGTTTTAATGACCAATTCTTAAATTCCATGTAATTTTTCTTTGGAATCGTGAACTTTTTTGGTTCAGTGTAGCTTTTACCTTTTTGGAAGAATTTAGCCTTAAAAAATGAAGTATGTATTGGAGATTCCATGCCCCTTGTGAAGAGCCACGCAAACTTCTTTTGTATCGTATAAACATCCTCTGAGTCATACCTGGTCAATATCTCGGAACCGGGTTCGCGTATGGAACTAGCAACAACACCCTGTTAAAGCCCTCAATAATACCTTTCACTTGGTCCACATTTTGGTCGATATATCGGAAACGGGTCCCCATATGAGACTGAGAACAATCTTCTGCTAAATCTCTTATCAACACTTTTCACAATTCCTAGGGTCACGCCACATATTTTGGTCCATATTTAGAAAACAGCATATTTAGAAAACAGGTTCGGACATGGGACTTAGAACGACTCCCTTTTAAAAGTGGCATCAACACATTTCATTTGGTACCCATCTTAGCGCAACACTTTCTAGAGTCACTTAGCGCAACACTTTCTAGAGTCACACCTGGTCCACATTTTGGTCGATATCCCGGAAACGGGTTCATTCACGCGGCAGGGAATCATCCTCTGCTAAACACTTATCAACAACTTTCTTTTGATATCCATATTGTACAAACAAATCCTGTGGTCACACCTGGTCCACATTTTGGTTCATATTTAGGAAACGGGTTCGGATATGGGACTTAGAACCACTTGCTGTTAAAACGCTCATCAACACCTTTAATTTGGTACTCATATTGTCCAAACACATTCTATGGTCACACCTGGTCCACATTTTGGCCGATATCTCGGAAAAGGGATTCTACATGGAAGTTGAGACAAATTCCCCTCAAAACTCTTATTAACACCCTTTATTTGATAACGATATCGCAGAAATGCTTTCTAGGGTCACAGCTGGGTCATATAGGGTATCAAAGCCCTAATCAGCCCTAGTTTAAAACCTATTCTCCTATCCCCCAAATACACATACAAAATCTCATAAAAATCGACGAAGCAGTTTAGAAGATTTAAGCTGTGATACACCGTGCCACGGGCGGAAAAATTATAATGTTCGAGTTAATATGAAATTGGATTTTTTTTATTTTTTTTTTTAATTTGCATTTGTTGTATTTTGTTTCTTTACATTCATTGGAACAGCGTTCTTTTTCATTCAAAATATTTCAGTTTCAATTTTTACAGGACTTCGGACACTTCTTACAAATACTCAGTACTCAGTTTAAAATTTCTTTATTTCTAACAGAAGCCGTACGTCAACTCAATGGTTGTGGAAGGCTGTTTTTTTTTTACACTATACACAGACACACACACGCATAGTAGCATTGGCAGGACAAACGTAGTAAGGACTTTTACGTTTCTTTTTTTTCGTGTAGCACTTCTACTTTTTATTTAAAGCTAACTTATTCCCAATTATTAAACATTGTTTAAAGTACTTCCTCACAAAATTCAGACTATTTTTGCACTTAGTTTTACTTTTTCACAATCAATTCAAACCACTTTGCTAACTCTACGATTTCCTTAAGACCGAAAATTATTTCGACCGCTTCACACGTCCGTTTCAATTCAAAGTTCGCTGTTAACTAAATGTTACATGAGATCAAACAACAACAGCAGCCAAAAAGCAACTCAACCTCAAATCGGCAGTATTTAGTATCGGCAGCATCCAACTGACCAACGAACGAAACAAAGCAAATGTAACAAATTATACAGATAAGCAGACCATCTACATATGTTTGTGTGTGTGTGTATTTATACAAAACAAGGATGCCGCACGAACACACAAAAGGAAAGAGTGCGTGAGCGCATAATGAAAAAGTCTCCAAAAAGGGTGGCGTGGAGCACAATGGGTTTAGAGGAGGCAGCATCTTATATACGGTAGTCAATAATTGTGCCTCACAGCAAGTTAGTAGGCACTAGCAAGAGAGCGTGGCTCAAAATTTTCATTACCTAAATTATCGCAAGAACAACTGCATCATACACCAAAACATACTCGTTTCTTATCAATTTGAGCGGAGCCCGCAATTGCGGCGCGTTCCGGCGTCGCAGACGAAGCTTTGTTTTGTTGATAGTCGTTTGTTGATACGTAACTTGTTGTTGCTTTTTTTGTTTTTGTAATGCAACTTCTGTGTGCATGTTTTGAAACGTAAAAGCATTGTGGCGTCGACTTAGGTTACAATTTTTGAGCTTGTTTTTTTATTTATTCTTATTTTTATCTTTAATGCATTTCCTTCGGTTGCTAAAGCTTTTTTCACTGAAGGCTCTCTGCAATAGTTGCTCTCTCAGCATCCGCTGTAAAGTGTTGTTGCGCAAGAGCAATAACATTTCTCTGTTAACAAGCATATAACTACGATTTAAATATGGCATGAGATTATTGAATAACATGCGAGTAAAAAATGTAATAAACAAAAATAAAAAAATTAAACTAAATTGAGATAAATTAAATAACTTAAAAAAGAAAGCGGAAATAAAATAAAATAAAATAAAATAAAAAAATTAAATAAACAAAAATAAAATAAAATAAAATAAAATAAAATAAAAAAAAAATAAAATAAAAAAAACATAATATAATAAAAAAATAAAATAAAATAAAATAAAATAAAATAAAATAAAATAAAATAAAATAAAATAAAATAAAATAAAATAAAATAAAATAAAATAGAATAAAATAAAATAAAATAAAATAAAATAAAATAAAATAAAATAAAATAAAATAAAATAAAATAAAATAAAATAAAATAAAATAAAATAAAATAAATAAAATAAAATAAAATAAAATAAAATAAAATAAAATAAAATAAAATAAAATAAAATAAAATAAAATAAAATAAAATAAAATAAAATAAAATAAAATAAAATAAAATAAAATAAAATAAAATAAAATAAAATAAAATAAAATAAAATAAAATAAAATAAAATAAAATAAAATAAAATAAAATAAAATAAAATAAAATAAAATAAAATAAAATAAAATAAAATAAAATAAAATAAAATAAAATAAAATAAAATAAAATAAAATAAAATAAAATAAAATAAAATAAAATAAAATAAAATAAAATAAAATAAAATAAAATAAAATAAAATAAAATAAAATAAAATAAAATAAAATAAATAAAATAAAATAAAATAAAATAAAATAAAATAAAATAAAATAAAATAAAATAAAATAAAATAAAATAAAATAAAATAAAATAAAATAAAATAAAATAAAATAAAATAAAATAAAATAAAATAAAATAAAATAAAATAAAATAAAATAAAATAAAATAAAATAAAATAAAATAAAATAAAATAAAATAAAATAAAATAAAATAAAATAAAATAAAATAAAATAAAATAAAATAAAATAAAATAAAATAAAATAAAATAAAATAAAATAAAATAAAATAAAATAAAATAAAATAAAATAAAATAAAATAAAATAAAATAAAATAAAATAAAATAAAATAAAATAAAATAAAATAAAATAAAATAAAATAAAATAAAATAAAATAAAATAAAATAAAATAAAATAAAATAAAATAAAATAAAATAAAATAAAATAAAATAAAATAAAATAAAATAAAATAAAATAAAATAAAATAAAATAAAATAAAATAAAATAAAATAAAATAAAATAAAATAAAATAAAATAAAATAAAATAAAATAAAATAAAATAAAATAAAATAAAATAAAATAAAATAAAATAAAATAAAATAAAATAAAATAAAATAAAATAAAATAAAATAAAATAAAATAAAATAAAATAAAATAAAATTCATACAATCCCGAAAATTGCTTGTAAATACCGTCGGTACTTACAGCAATAGACTACAAGTCAAAAAAGCAACAAAGAGAAAATAAAATAAAATAAAATAAAATAAAATAAAATAAAATAAAATAAAATAAAATAAAATAAAACAAAATAAAATATAATAAAATAAAATAAAATAAAATAAAATAAAATAAAATAAAATAAAATAAAATAAAATAAAATAAAATAAAATAAAATAAAATAAAATAAAATAAAATAAAATAAAATAAAATAAAATAAAATAAAATAAAATAAAATAAAATAAAATAAAATAAAATAAAATAAAATAAAATAAAATAAAATAAAATAAAATAAAATAAAATAAAATAAAATAAAATAAAATAAAATAAAATAAAATAAAATAAAATAAAATAAAATAAAATAAAATAAAATAAAATAAAATAAAATAAAATAAAATAAAATAAAATAAAATAAAATAAAATAAAATAAAATAAAATAAAATAAAATAAAATAAAATAAAATAAAATAAAATAAAATAAAATAAAATAAAATAAAATAAAATAAAATAAAATAAAATAAAATAAAATAAAATAAAATAAAATAAAATAAAATAAAATAAAATAAAATAAAATAAAATAAAATAAAATAAAATAAAATAAAATAAAATAAAATAAAATAAAATAAAATAAAATAAAATAAAATAAAATAAAATAAAATAAAATAAAATAAAATAAAATAAAATAAAATAAAATAAAATAAAATAAAATAAAATAAAATAAAATAAAATAAAATAAAATAAAATAAAATAAAATAAAATAAAATAAAATAAAATAAAATAAAATAAAATAAAATAAAATAAAATAAAATAAAATAAAATAAAATAAAATAAAATAAAATAAAATAAAATAAAATAAAATAAAATAAAATAAAATAAAATAAAATAAAATAAAATAAAATAAAATAAAATAAAATAAAATAAAATAAAATAAAATAAAATAAAATAAAATAAAATAAAATAAAATAAAATAAAATAAAATAAAATAAAATAAAATTCATACAATCCCGAAAATTGCTTGTAAATACCGTCGGTACTTACAGCAATAGACTACAAGTCAAAAAAGCAACAAAGAGAAAATAAAATAAAATAAAATAAAATAAAATAAAATAAAATAAAATAAAATAAAATAAAATAAAATAAAATAAAATAAGATAAAATAAAATAAAATAAAATAAAATAAAATAAAATAAAATAAAATAAAATAAAATAAAATAAAACAAAATAAAATATAATAAAATAAAATAAAATAAAATAAAATAAAATAAAATAAAATAAAATAAAATAAAATAAAATAAAATAAAATAAAATAAAATAAAATAAAATAAAATAAAATAAAATAAAATAAAATAAAATAAAATAAAATAAAATAAAATAAAATAAAATAAAATAAAATAAAATAAAATAAAATTCATACAATCCCGAAAATTGCTTGTAAATACCGTCGGTACTTACAGCAATAGACTACAAGTCAAAAAAGCAACAAAGAGAAAATAAAATAAAATAAAATAAAATAAAATAAAATAAAATAAAATAAAATAAAATAAAATAAAATAAAATAAGATAAAATAAAATAAAATAAAATAAAATAAAATAAAATAAAATAAAATAAAATAAAATAAAATAAAACAAAATAAAATATAATAAAATAAAATAAAATAAAATAAAATAAAATAAAATAAAATAAAATAAAATAAAATAAAATAAAATAAAATAAAATAAAATAAAATAAAATAAAATAAAATAAAATAAAATAAAATAAAATAAAATAAAATAAAATAAAATAAAATAAAATAAAATAAAATAAAATAAAATAAAATAAAATAAAATAAAATAAAATAAAATAAAATAAAATAAAATAAAATAAAATAAAATAAAATAAAATAAAATAAAATAAAATAAAATAAAATAAAATAAAATAAAATAAAATAAAATAAAATAAAATAAAATAAAATAAAATAAAATAAAATAAAATAAAATAAAATAAAATAAAATAAAATAAAATAAAATAAAATAAAATAAAATAAAATACAATACAATAAAATAAAATAAAATAAAATAAAATAAAATAAAATAAAATAAAATAAAATAAAATAAAATAAAATAAAATAAAATAAAATAAAATAAAATAAAATAAAATAAAATAAAATAAAATAAAATAAAATAAAATAAAATAAAATAAAATAAAATAAAATAAAATAAAATAAAATAAAATAAAATAAAATAAAATAAAATAAAATAAAATAAAATAAAATAAAATAAAATAAAATAAAATAAAATAAAATAAAATAAAATAAAATAAAATAAAATAAAATAAAATAAAATAAAATAAAATAAAATAAAATAAAATAAAATAAAATAAAATAAAATAAAATAAAATAAAATAAAATAAAATAAAATAAAATAAAATAAAATAAAATAAAATAAAATAAAATAAAATAAAATAAAAGAAAAGAAAATAAAATAAAATAAAATAAAATTAGTTAAAACTAAATAAAACAGCAACTTCAATAGGCACTGTCGGATATGAACGTATCCGTGCGGCTATTTACTCTCAACATTTCCTCACACAGCAACTACAACATGTAAAAACGAAACCATTTCTTTCCCTAGTCAACTGTCAATTGCTACTCTTTTATTTCAACCTACACTCTTATATTTAATCAACTCAATGGCATACTTTTCTAGACATATTTTCAAGTGTATTGCACAAATGCATATTCGTATTTGCTGTCGCATAGCATTGACACATTTGCAAAGACTTATCAACTTACCACCCTATTCCTTCCGATTCAAATGTTTGCCAATTTTTAATGGTAGAAGCAAAGCTACCGACCGACAAGGCGAAACAATCTTCAGCCTCATTGAGCGCACTTGGCACTCAACAACCAATGAACTTGACAAATTTTCACGTTGCAACATGATGGCTACATACAAACGTGCAACATTTCAGTTTTACATGAAAACTTACTTAGCTGTAGATAAGTACATACATATACATATACATCCATAAATATTTATAAAATCGCGACAAACACACTTCGCGCACTTTTACCTTGAAAGGATAAGGATAAGCTGTGTGAGAGCGCCGAAAAGTAGGCTACGTAGCTTGACATTTGGTACTAATGCATTTTTGCATATTTCCTTAAGCACACACAAACACACATGCATACAGACACGTAGGTAAAGTGTTGGCAGTTCGTGTTTGCTCTTGTTGTTTGTTTTTTATTTATGTGATTGTGTGTGTGTGTGTGCATGTAGGTGGGTTTATTTGTTTTGCCAGTAGCGAGAAAATGGATTTGTACACATACTTTAGGTGTGGAGGCGACCTTCCACAATGAAACTTATTTACTACTAGAAAAAATTTCGTATGTGTACATATTTACCTTAGTGCTGCTTTGCCGTCATTTTTCTTTATTTTGCCTGTACAACACATTTTCATAATTTACTTATAGAAGTTTTCTTAAGCACTTAGTTTTAGTGTTGGTTTGTTTGTTTACCTTTTTTGTATTGAGATTTTTTTTAGTTTTATGCTATGTAAATAAATAAACATACAAACATATGTACGTGACGTCGTGCATACATTGTACAATATAAATGTAAATAAGCAGAAAGGCAACCTTGTTTTTGTTCATATATGCAATTATTATATGGTAAGTAGTTGTAGTTTGTTTCTTCAAGTCTATGTATAAGTTATTGCCAAGGCAAAGGCGCGAAGAGGTTTTCAAACAACTAAGTCGGACATTGACTGAGAGAAGAGTGCAAAGATGGTGATGGCAAAAGAAGAAATACATACATATCTTTTACACACATTAAAATAAATACCAATATGTATGTGTATAATAAATCATAACTAATAATAAATAACTATTAACTAAGAACTAATGACCCAAGATTGTAGCGAAACGTCAAACTAGTAAGAAAAATAGTTTTCTGGTTGAAATCATACCAGCTACAAAAATCCAAAAATCATTTGATATGTTTTCAATTTCATATTTTCTCCTATTATTATTATTATTATTATTATTATTATTATAAGGCCTTATTACACCGCGATCTATTGTGTGACCTATAAGCTTATTGCTGTATGCGGAGGCTCTTTATAAATTTGAGCACCTCCTTAGGTTTTTTATTCCATATCACGAACGGATTGAGAGTGACACCACCTAGGTAGCAAACTCTCTTCCTTGCTAACGCAATGCATTCGCAGAGTATGTGCACCGGCGTTTCTCGTCATGTTCGCAAAACTGACAAATTGTTGTATCTGACAGATTCAATTTACTCAGGTGATAACGTAGACTACAATGTCCCGTATAATACCCAGTGATGGCTCTTTGATCCACCCTCTTTAGATTAATGAGCCTGGCCGATGATCTTTGCGTTGGTTCTATAAAGAGTTTGGCCTGCCTCTGTCCTAGGCTGCTAAGCCAATGCTGCCTAAACTGTTTGTCTTCCCAGTTGCTTATGGTCTCCTTTACGTGGGCCTTGGTGAGCCCACAGAAGGGTTCCGGATCATAAAATGCTGTTAGAGTACCTTGTTTTGCAAGCTGGTCCGCTTTTTCGTTGCCGTCATGTCGTTCATGCCCTGGGACCCAACTTAACAACACTTTGTTTTTGGCCCCCTGGTCATTAAGGACTGTTTATGAAACAAGCTTCGAAGTTATTGTGTACGACTGCAAGGCACGTAGGGCGGACTGACTGTCCGACATAATGTAAATTCACTTAGAGGATAGTCCTCTTCGGAGGCATTCTCTGCCACAGATTTCTATTTTTTTTGTTTCTGTTATATAATTGGCTATATTTTAATTAAAAAATTTTAGAAATAACATCTTAGTACCCTGTCTAAAGAAATTCAAAAAATGTTAGTGGACCGAACTCACTGTGAGTCACTGTAGCTGGCCAAGTTAAAAATATGTTTCTTTGCTCGGCATATCAGTGCCAATTCACCTATAAACATGAATTTCTTGTTATTTTTTCAAAGTAATTATTTGTAAACCAGTGTAATTGGTATTTTAGCATGCGATTGCATAAGTTCTAAGCAGATTTTGAAGGGAATTAAATTTCCTACAAAAATATATTTAGGTAAATGGGTCTTTACAACAATGGTTTGGAATTTTCATGAGAGACCCCTAGAATCTATTATATATAAATGCGCAAACATAACAGGTTTCTCCCTTTTTTGCAATAACCACAATTCTAAGGTATATAAAATTTGGTATGTATCGATATGTCTCGCCGAGCAGGGTGTTCGACAACAAACCAAAAATTTAAAAAAATTAATTATAATATGATTTGAAAATCACACCACTACATGTGATATACACGCATTCGCTCTATAGAGCCGCTGTTATGGGTGTATGTATGTAGGTATGACCACTTGCATTGTTGTGTTTGCATTCATTGCAGTAGGGTGAGTTGTTTTGTTGGCAGCAATAAGATAACATGAGCCAGCGCGTCAACTTTATTGAGCTTAGGTACAAACAGTGTTTACAAAAACAAAATCTGTGCGTGGGGATTCAGAGAAGCAAGATCATGCACAAGGCCCTTCGTGGCTAGACTTAGTGAAATAAAATAAAATGGAAAATTGATAAAATTAAAAAAAAAGTTAAATCAGAAATAGAAAAGTGATTGAAAGTAAAAAAATAAAATTTGTTGGAAATGAAAGGAAAGGGAATAATATAAAATAAAAAAATGAAACAAAATGAAATGAATAAAATATTAAATTAAGAAAATAATAGGAACGGAAAGGGATGGATAAAAGGAAAATTAAGGTAAGGAACGGAAAATATGACAGAAAAATCAAAGGGAAAGGAAAGGAATGGAAAAGAAAAAAGGAAGGGAAGAAAGGAAATGTAATGTAGGTAAAGCAGTGGAAAAGAAAAGCAAAAGGAGAAAGACAAAGAAAGGAAAGAAGAAAAAAATAAGGGAAAGAAAAGGTAGCGAGGAAGAAGGTACGGAAAATAAATGAAAATAAAAAGAAAGAAAAATAAAGGAAAGAAAGGTAATGAAAAGCTAAAAAAAATAAGTTAAGGAAATGAATGAAAGAAAAAGAAAAGCAAAGGAGTTGCGGAAAGGAACAAAAGAAAATAAGGAAACGGTAGGAAAGGAAAGGTAAGGAAACGAAATGACAGGAAGGGAAATTTAAGAAAAAAAAGTGAAAGAAAATAAAGGTAAGAAAGAAATAAAAGAAAAGAAATGAAATGAAAAAAAAAATGAATAAAATGAAAGGAAACTAAAGCACCGGAAACGAAAGAAAAGGAAAGAAAAAGAAAATAAAAGGAAAAAAGGAATGTAATGGAAATGGAAAGAAGGATCAGGTAAGAATATAAAAGAAACGAAAAGAAAGAAAAAGAACAGAGAAGAACAAAAAAGAACAAAAAAGAAAGAAAGAAAGAAGGGAAATAAAATGAAATGAAAGAAGAGAAAAGGAAAGAAAAGGAAAGAAGAGAAAAGGAAAGAAAAGGAAAAGAAAGGAGAAGATAAGGAAAGGAAATAAAAGGGAAGAGAAGGAAAGAAAAGCAAAGAGAATAAATTGAGATGAAGGGAGAAGAAAGGAAAGGAAATAAAAGCAAATTAATGCTAAGGAAAGGAAAGGAAAGAAATACGTATGAAGACGACCTAAGAAGAATAAATAATTATCAACACTGAAACTATATTACTGAATGATGTAAAGAGGGAGGAAAAGGCAAAATAAATAGGAATGTATAGAAACCAAAAATATACAAAATATGGAAAAGAAAGGAAAATTTAAGAAATTGCAAAAAGGTAGGAAAATAAAATAAGGTTTTGTGGTTGAATTTCAACCACTGGGCGCACTCTAGTTTAATATAAAGATCTGTAACTTTCACAGTCATTTTTATTATTTGCTCCAGTGTACTGTCAACCCCTGACGCTCTCTCTGAAGATATAATAAAGGCATCCCTGCTCCCCCTTTGTGAAGAGCTGCGTACGCCCTTGGGACATGCATATTTTTATTTATTTCGTTAAATTTTTATTTATAATTTTTTTGTTATTGTTCTTTTTTATTTTATTTTATTTTATTTTATTTTATTTTATTTTATTTTATTTTATTTTATTTTATTTTATTTTATTTTATTTTATTTTATTTTAATTTATTTTATTTTATTTTATTTTATTTTATTTTATTTTATTTTATTTTATTTTATTTTATTTTATTTTATTTTATTTTATTTTATTTTATTTTATTTTATTTTATTTTATTTTAGTTGTTTTGTTTTATATCTTTTTATGTTATTTTATTTTACTTAGTTTAATGCTGCCTTTCTCGTAGTGTATGCACGTTTTTAAAAAAATTCCCCTAATGTGATAAGTAAATACGGAAGGCAATTCTTTTATTGCCTAAACAAAACATTTTCTAAAGAAATGCCCGATAAACAAAAAAATGCATGTGCGATATAGATTTATACATATACAATTAAACTTATCTGTGAGCTTGCGTAAAACAGCTTAAGTAGAAATATTTCGCAATTTAGTGCTTATTTTGGCTCAGGGTTCGCACTCCATCCAGTATCTCTTCTTTTTCTATACTAACTATTTCTACTTACAGCGAATTAAAGAATGTTTTGCTCTTTTTTACAATCTCTTCGTATACATATATTCTTGAAAAGCATTCATAGTGCTTATAAGTGAACTTGAAGAAATTTGATACACTTTCAAGTTGCAACATGTTCATGCAACAAAGGCCAGCAATACAGCAGTGTAGCTGACTCAATAACCCACATTTTTTGTATTAAAAGTAAAACGTATTTTTCTGCATGACACTGACCAACTTAAATTGCATTTATTTACATTTAAAAATAGCACTGCTTTGCTTCCGTTTTCATGGCGTTTAAATGCGTATTTTAATTTGAATAGCATGAGCGTAAGCAAAGCTTAAAGCATATCAACATTTGATAAGCTCAATATGTAGTTATATGTATTATATCGTCTAAGAAAACAATTAAGGAGGTCTGTGGTCGGGTTAAAACGAAACATGTATACCTAGCTGCAAAATATTTTGGCAGCTAACAAAGTAAACAGTAGAAGGCTGGATTTTACGGAATTTGACTACTTCAATTAATTTTTATTAAAACTAATTTAATTTATTATTATTTTGTTTGTTTTACTTTCTCCATTACTTTTTTGTTTTTATATAATTTTATTAATTTTTTATTTTTTATTTTTTTTAATTTTATGTTTTTTTTTCTTATTATTTTTTATTTTTTTTTTGTCTTTTCTTGAGTTATTTTGTTATTATTGTTATTATTTTTTATTTTTTATATCATTTTACTTTATTGAATTTTATTTTGGTTATTTTGTTTAAATTTTTTTTATTTATTGTTATTTTAGTTTATTTCATTTTATTTCATTTTTCCTTTTTTTAATTAAGTTTTTTTTTTTTTTTTGTTTTAGTATATTTTACAAGCTAGGACCCTACCCGCTTCGCTGGGCGCGAACTTTTCACTATTTGAGCATTAGACCGTATGCTTGCTAAAACTAAAGATATAGCAATGGTCAGAGCACTCTCCCACAGCAAATTACACTGTACAACAAAATTGAAGTTTTTGGAAACTCCACCGGGTTTCTCAACGGTTTCTGAAGCTTTTGGGTATGTTGAATCCGAATCTGAAGTCAGATTTTTCGGGTCATCCTATGTTTTCCCTCTAGTGGATGGTTTGTAAAGAGAAGGGCAGTTGTAAAAAAATGTCTAGTAATTTAATAATTTTTCTGGGCTCATGGAACCACAATTTACATAATTATGTTTTATATTTGGCAGGTAACAGATATTTCATAGTGAAAGAGCATAGTTGCTCAGAACGCAAACGCAAATGAGCGACGGTTGTGATTGAACTGCTTACCCAATCTCTGCGCTTTCGTCTGGTCGTTGTGTAGCAGCATAAGCTCATTCGTTTTTTTCGTATATTTATTAGAGAGCATTTTGTTGTATTAAGGTGTGTATATATTTCATCGCCATTCAGTCAACGACTGTGTGATAGTCGCGTTTAAAAAATACAAACCTTAATGCAAAACAGACGCTGAGAGGCAATACAGGGCGTTCTTATATTTTGAATGTGTGAGTTATTAGAGAGGTAACATATGTGGGAACATGAGCGAAGAAGGTCAATTGTCTATTGTATCGTTGATATCTCAAAAATCATTCCCTTTCCCAAAACCCTTTGTATACAACATCCTCCGTATTTGAATACGAAAATTTTAAAACATCAAAAAATCATCAAAATTGTTAAGGTATTTACTTAGTTAGAGGAATACGAACAAAAATCCAACTTTATTTTATATAACAGATTTTACATTATCACTGCTGCATTTGAAATTTTAAACGTGCGCTCATACATACATATGTGACTTAGTGTGTGCTTAAATACGTATCTAAACATGAATGGCTCAGGGCCGGATTAACACTTTCGGGGGCCGTAGGCAAAACTCCAAAACAAGGGGCTTTACAAAAATATATATTTTCATTGTCGATGAGAAACTTCGTGACAAATAAACGGTAAGTGAAAACTTTACTGAACATTGTTAGTCTTCGACGTAGAGAACGAAGTGTATTAGTCTTCGACGCAGAAAACTTAAGTGTGTTAGTCTTCGGCGCAGAGAACGAAGTGTGTTAGACTTCGACGCAGAGAACGAAGTGTATTAGTCTTCGACGCAGAAAACTGAAGTGTGTTAGTCTTCGATGCAAAGAACGAAGTGTGTTAGTCTTCGACGCAGAGAACGAAGTGTGTTAGTCATCGACGCAGAGAGCGGAGTGTGTTAGTCTTCGACGCAGAGAACGAAGTGTATTAGTCTTCGACGCAGAAAACTGAAGTGTGTTAGTCTTCGATGCAGAGAACGAAGTGTGTTATTCTTCGACGCAGAGAACGAAGTGTGTTAGACTTCGACGCAGAGAACGAAGTGTATTAGTCTTCGACGCAGAAAACTGAAGTGTGTTAGTCTTCGACGCAGAAAACTGAAGTGTGTTAGTCTTCGATGCAAAGAACGAAGTGTGTTAGTCTTCGACGCAGAGAACGAAGTGTGTTAGTCATCGACGCAGAGAGCGAAGTGTGTTAGTCTTCGACGCAGAGAACGAAGTGTATTAGTCTTCGACGCAGAAAACTTAAGTGTGTTAGTCTTCGGCGCAGAGAACGAAGTGTGTTAGACTTCGACGCAGAGAACGAAGTGTATTAGTCTTCGACGCAGAAAACTGAAGTGTGTTAGTCTTCGACGCAGAAAACTGAACCGTGTTAGTATTCGTTGGGAGCGACGATATATTTTTGGTGGGTGGACGAAGCCCCGGATCTATGCAGGCCCCGCAGTTGCCTATTCTGCCTTAGGGTTAATCCGGCATTGGAACGGCTGATTAATTTAAATGCGTCTTGAAACTTATAATCAAATTAATTATTAGCTAGTAATTTCGAGATTGCAAAAAAATGTGTTGTTGTTGTTTTTTAAATTCATTATTTAGTGCAATTTGTCTGGGTCACGCGACAGCAAGCAGACGGGTTACAAAATTTCGCTGATAACGAAAAGCGTGCTGAATAAAATGTAATCTGTACAAAAAATAATAATAATTTTATTAAAGGGTACTTTTTTACTAAAATAGATATTTTTTTCGACATAACCAATCATTTATATAGACTTCTATCAAATTGTATTACAGTTTTTTTCCACTTGAGTACAATACCCAAAATCTTCAAACTAACAAACTTCGAAATCTCTGCATCGATCGCAGCTTAAACTTGCTGCTAGACGACTCTCTGTCGTTGACATTTCTGCGCGTCAACTAATTACGCCTTAAAGTCGGATAAAAAAAGCTAAACTCATTTCCAATACAATTTGTCTGATGCAAGCTGACGACAATGTTGCACGAAATCCAAAAGGGGCTTTTTCTCTACCAGGGCATTTGATGGCGTGCTTATTATATGTATAAACTGGCAAAAACTAGTTTTGAGCAAAGTAAAAAAGTTTCTGAGACGACAAAGTGGTATGTAGAAGAAAATCTGATGAAAAAAGTTAATAGCAAAGTGCAACAGCTGCTGTTAGAATAAGGCGCTAAAAGTGTGGCAACATTTCTTTTTTGTTGGGTGCCAATATTGTGCAAATTAAGTAATCAATCAAACAACTTTTCAATACAACAAAAATCATACACAGGCACACTTATGATAACAATTTGTTTGTTTGTTAATGTGTGTCGCATTTTCAGAGACTTTAGCAGTACATACATAGCTGCATCTCTTTTGGAAATGTGTGACGGAATTTGGCTTTGTTTCTAGCAGCATCAGTTGCAAGTTGTAGGCAGTCCATAGTTGATATGTTTAAGACGGCTTTCGGCTGATGTAATACATGCAATATATTACAGAAGCCTGCTGCACTAAAACCGATAGCATATCTTATAACTTTGAACGAGCTACTCTTATATATTTGTACTATATTGGGAATTGTATTTAGGTACATGAATATATTTGGGTAATTTTGGGATCATTTTGGGTAATTTTGGGGTTAATGTGAGATAATTTTTGGGTCATTCGGGTCATTTTTGGACCATTTTTAAATAATTTTTGGGGTCATTTTGGGATCATTTTGGGGTCAATTTGGTGTTTATTTTTTGGTCATTTTGGGGTTAATTTGGGATTATTCTGGAATCATTTTGGAATCATTTTCGGATCATTTTCGAGTCATTTTGGTGTCATTTTGAGATCATTTTTGGGTAATCTTTGGGATCATTTTTGGATCAATTTGAAATAATTTTTGAGTTCATTTTGGGGTCATTTTGAGATAATTTTTGGGTAATTTGTGGATAATTTTGAAATAATTTTTGAGTTCTTTTTGGGGTCAATTAAGCTACTCTTATACTATCTCGGGAATTGTATTTATATGAATAATTTTGGGTCATTTTGGGATAATTTTTGGTAAATTTGGAATCATTTTTGGGTAATTTTTGTATCATTTTGGAATAATTTTTAGGTAGTTTTTGGGATCATTTTGGGGTCAATTTTGGGTCATTTTGGGATAATTTTTGGTAAATTTGGAATCATTTTTGAGTCATTTTTTTATCATTTTGGAATAATTTTTAGGTAGTTTTTGGGATCATTTTGGGGTCAATTTTGAATCATTTTTGGGTCATTTTGGGGTTAATTTGGGATCATTCTGAAATCATTTTGGAATCATTTTCGGATAATTTTCGGTTCATTTTGGGGTAAATTTGGGGTCATTTTGAGATAATTTTTGAGTAATCTTTGGGATCATTTTTGAATCATTTTGGATCATTTTGAAATAATTTTTAAGTCCATTTTGGGTTCAATTTGAGATAATTTTGAGATAATTTTTTGGTAGCTTTTGGAAACATTTTCGGATCATTCTGGGGGTCAATTTGGGATCATTGTGGAATCATGTTCGGACCATTTCCGGGTCAATTTGGGGGCATTTTGTGATCATTTTGGGGTCATTTGGGAATAATTTTGGGGTCTTTTCGGGATCATTTTTGAGTGATTTGGGGATTATTTTGATATAATTTCTGGGTTCTTTTGGGGTCACTTCGGGATCATTTTTGAGTCACTTTAGGGTAAAGTTGGGCTGATTTGGAGATAACTTTGGAATAAGTTTTGATCAATTTGTGATGACTTTGGATTCAAATTAGGATCATTTTGAGGTGATTTGGGCTTTGCTACGCGTGTGATCATAGCACCGTATGGTAGTTCATCACGAGAGTAGCCTAACCTTTTTCTGGCCCGCTGTCAAAGATCTATCCCCTCCCAATCCAGGGTATGATGCGGCAGCGTGCCTATTGGACGTTTGCAGCCGGGGGTTAATTTGTGGCTGCATTCCAACGGAGCCTCTCTGACACGGGGCCGGCTAAAAGAGTAACTATGATCTTACAGCGGTGTGGTTCCTCTTTCTCTACACTTGACCCGAAGCTGGCATTAACCGGCGAGTGGTCGTACGAACAAGATGAAAGGAACACAAAAATAAAACAAACAAAAATTTCGTTTACTGCCACAAGAGGAGGAAAGCGAGAGCACAACATCGGAGGACAACCTCAATTTCAAAGTCATCCGAAAGACCGGCATGATCGCAACTACGGGTTGGT
>CAXKVI010000001.1:159684912-159694912 GCA_964058755.1 Campiglossa producta
AAAATTAAAAAGTGACATATGAACCCAATATGAATGCGAAGTTAAATTAAATAGCAAAAAAGAAAAGGAAAAAGAAGCAAAAAAAATGTAAAAACGCAAATGAAAATTGCAATTGAGAATATGCATATTAAATGAAATTGTGCGGCAAACAGAATGATGTGAAATGAAATGAATTTTCTTTTGGTGGCATAAGAATGAGCAGCGGTTACAGCTTGCTGACTGTCAGTGGGTGGCGTGGCATAATGGCAAAGGAGTATTATGTGAAAACCTTCGAAAAACGACGTTGTCAACAAATTGCGTTTCGTAACACATGCACGCATACTAGTGCAAATATACACACACGCCATTATACTCGTATATCATATATGAAAATGATGAAATCATTCTTATTTTTCCACGTTTTTTTTATTGCAACTCTTTTTTTTTTATTTGGTTCTCATTTGTCATGCAGTTACGGCTGCTGTCGAATTCCAGATGCCGCTCATTTCTTTTGGCATATCTTGTATGCTTGTGTGTAATATCTGTACTAAGGTGGGTCCTATTCTGCATAGTGTACTTTTTGTTTCATTCATTATTGTATTTTTTAGTCGAAAGTCATTAGTTACAAGTCATTAGTCATTAGTCATTAATCATAAGTCATAAGACATTAGTTGTTAGTTATGAGTCATTAGTCATTAGTTATGAGTCATTAGTGATTAGACATTAGTCAATAGTCATTAGTCATTAGTCATTAGTCATTAATCATTAGTCATTAGTCATTAGTCATTAGTCATTAGTCATTAGTCATTAGTCATTAGTCATTAGTCATTAGTCATTAGTCATTAGTCATTAGTCATTAGTCATTAATCATTAGTCATTAGTCATAAGACATTAGTCATAAATCATAAGACATTAGTTGTTATTTATGAGTTATTAGTCATTATTCAATAGTTATGAGTCAATAGTTGTTTGTTATAAGTCATAAGTCATTAGTCACAAGTCAAAAGTCATGAGTCATAAGTCATTAGTGATGAGTCATTAGTTGTTCGTTATAAGTCATTAGTCCTAAGTCATTAGTTTCTAGTCATCAGTTATTAGTCATTAGTTATTGCTACTTAGTCATTAGAATTATCAACTTTTTTTAATCCTAAGGGTAAAAAATAGTTTGAAAATTTCAAAATGTAATATAAGGACCACCCCAATGTTAACATATGACATATGTGAGCTCAAAAAAACGCAATGAATAACTATCTGCACATATGCAAATGTCAAAATAACATTAAGAAGCTACTGTCGTCGTCATACGTAGCTTATGTGTAGCGAATAGTAACACTTCCACGCCAGCAACTGAGTTTTTTATACCCAACAAGCATTCTGAGGATAACCAAAGTTTAGGAGATCAATATGACTCCGAAATACGTCATTTGTATGTATGAGAGTGACAACAACATCTTCCGAATGCGTTAAGCACATGTCCGATCAAGAGTCTGAAAGAGATATCTAAAGGCTAAGAGAAGTCCAAAATTACTCCGAAAGTCCAATATGAATTAGACAAGAGGGGAATGCGAGGAGTCCTAGATTACTCCGAAAATTTATGTAAAGAATTTTGGATTCCAAGTGTTAGCGATTTATGAGCTCATGTAACGCATAAAAAATGGCCCGATGAGAATCAGACAAGAAGAGCATGCGACTTATAAGAGTCCGAAATTACTCCGAAAATTTATGTTAAGAAATCCTTTCGGAGTCCAATAGTAAGTGATTTATGAGCTTATAAAATACATGAAATTAGTCACGATATAAATCAGACAAGTCGGTAAAGCGTCTTAGAGAAGTCCGAAATTATTCCGAAAATTTGAATAAATAAATCATTCCGGAGTTCAAAAATTACCGATTTATGAGGTCATGTAACGCTTGAAAGATTAGCCGATCATCAGGCAAGTATGGAATGTGACTTAGAGAAATCCCAACGTGCTCCAATAATGTTGGTTTTGTAAAGAAATATTTTCGGAGTCCAATAGTTACCGATATATCGAAACAGACAACATGGTAATTCGGCTAAGAACAGTGTGAAATCCCTCCGAAAATTTGAGTAAAGAATTTCTTTTCGGAGTCAAAGAGTTGGCGATATGACGCATGAAATATGGTCCGATATGAATCAGAAAATATAACAAAGCAGCTGAGAGGACTCCCAATTTACTCCGAAAATTTAAGTAACGAAATCTTTTCGTAGACCAATAGTTAAACTGTTGTACTCAGAAAATAAGTAAATGTGTTAATTTTCGGACTCCTGAATGAGCTGATTAGTGTTAACACACCGATTTAGGAACCTTTACCGGCTCTTTTCAGACTCTGAGATCGTGTAAAATTACTTTGCAATGCTGTTTTTAGTTGAATGATAATATCTTTGAGCAGAGTTCACATATAAACGTGAAGTGTGAAGCATGGTAGAAATGTTTGCTGGGTATTATTACACTCTAAATATTCATATAGGAAAAAGAAGCACATGCGGGTGTGTGACAAAAGTGCCGGAGAGCCAACTCTGCCGGAAAATCAGGTAAATCCTTAAAAAACACACACAAAAAACCGAAGAAATCAATCGAGGAAGATTGTGTGTATATATGTACGCACATAGCGGAAGCTCAAGAAAAAGGGGTTAACTCAAAAATATTGAGTTATGAATTTACCTATACTATCACGCGTCTTAATTCAATACCAAATACTAGCACCTCAAGTCACTGCGAAATGGCCTCACTAAAGATCAAAACTCCTTAAGCTCATATAAAAGTGCCAGACAGCTTTATGATTTTACTGAAAAATCTGAATTCTTTTGTTAGAAACTGTTTCAGTCTATAAGCGCCATATGTGCTTACAAACTTCTCCTTCTCCTCAGTGTAGCTGGTGGTAATCTTTGATTGTATGTTCAACTACAAATTGTAATTTGAGTTATTGACAAAAAGGAAACAAAAACAAAAATTTAACTTAAATAACAATAAGAAAATGTTGACGCAGAGGAGCTTGGAGTATGATTTTTTTTTTCTTTTTATCGTATGAAAGCTTGTGTGTGTTTAAGTCAACCGAATTTGCATAGAATTTGAGTGCATCCGAGCAGAAGGTTTTCGATTTGGCTTTCTCTTTTTTTCTTTTTCTTTGAGTTCATTTTACATGCAAAACTCATTTGCATCCACTTGTATGTGTAAATTGAAATTTGACTGCGAAATTGATCCTGAGCTCTCACATGTTCAATATGTTCGATTAGTAAAGCAATATTATTATTATGTATGCATTGCGAAAGGCTTTGCTGGAGCTTCGTATCGGAAGTGTCTACTTTTAACTCTTTTTTTTAGCTTGATTACTGTTATCTGATTGCTGAGGACCTTTTTAGAGCTTTTCTGGGTGGAACACAAATTTCAATTCCTAAATGATTGATTTTGTAACCTTTATAGTTGTTGTTGCTGTAGCCAGGCTATCCCCTCGATGTTTCGTGGTACCAGAGCACTAGCATCTCCTGAAGTCCCGATGTCCAAAAGAAGCGATTTCTCGTGGATTTTGGTAGGCTCTTAAAATTGGCATACCTTACGGCGGATTTATTCTTATCCCTTTCATTATATTCCCATTATATACCCATTCCTTCATCGCTTTTCTCTTCATATCATCCTCTTTTCCCCTTTCTCCTTTTTTTCATTTTTGTATCGCCTCCGTCTTTCTTTTTTTTAATTCCCGTTACCGTTTAAACCTCGTTCTCTCTTATTGCTTCTCCCCCTCTTTCTGCGCCTTTGCCATTCATGTTCTTCTCACTCTACCCTCTCTCTTCCATCAAGCCTCTGGCTTTTACTCTCCTTCCAATTGTCCTTCTCCATCTATTTTTCATTCTCCTTTAATCCCATTTTTCCTTTTCGATTTTCTTTTAGTTTGAGGTTTATTTTTGATTTTTCTTTTTTTTTCCTTCCACTTTTCAATTATTATTTCTTTTTTCCCTCTAATTGGCCCTTTCAATTGTCTTTTAATAACATTTTTCGTTTCCTTGTCTCTTTATTTTTCCTTTTCCTGTTCCGTTGCCTTTATCTTTTCCTTTGCTTACTTCTTTTCCATTTAATTTTTATTTTTTTTGTCCGTTGTCTTTGCATTTTCCTTCTTTTTCCCTTTCCCTTTCTCTTTGAACTTCTATTTTGCCCCCTTTCGTTTTTTTTCCTTTCGCTTTCGCCTTTATTTTAATGTCCTTTCCTTTTCCTTTTCCTTTTCCTTTCCCTTTTCCTTTCCCTTTTCCTTTCCCTTTTCCTTTCCCTTTTCCTTTCCCTTTTCCTTTCCCTTTTCCTTTCCCTTTTCCTTTACTTTTCCTTTTCCTCTCCCTTTCCAATTCAGTTTCCCTTTACCTTTCCCTTTCAATTTCCCTTTCTCTTTTCCTTTTCCTTTTCCTTTACCTTTTCCTTTCCCTTTTCCTTTTCTCTTTCCCTTTCCGTTTCCCTTCCCCTTTTCCTTCCCCTTTCCCTTTTCAATTCCTTTTACCTTTACCTTAATCTTTCCCTTTTCCTTTCCCTTTCCCTTTCCTTTTCCCTTTCCTTTCCCTTCTCCTTTCCCTTTCCCTTTCCATTCCCCATTCCCCTTTCCCTTTCTCTTTCCTTTTCCCTTTCCCTTTCCATTTCTCTTTCCCTTTTCCTTTCCTTTTCCTTTTCCCTTTTCCTTTCCTCTTCCTTTTCCCTTCCCCTTTCATTTTCCCTTTCGTTTTCCTTTTTCTTTTACCTTTTCGTTTTCCTTTTCCCTTTTTCTTTCCCTTTCTCTTTTTCTTTCCCTTTCCCTTTCCCTTGATCATAAGCAGTACAGCGTTGGAAAAGCGACCCAACCATTAAATTAAATATTCTACCAGTATAAATTGTGCAGAAAGTCAACGCTTTCGTTGTCAGCACAACAACCCTAGCAAAAATATCTAACAAAAATAGCTCACAAAGCTCCACCAACAGCTTCAACAACAATTCACATACTTTCGCATACTTAGCTACGACAATAACATACCAACTAACAACTTTTTGAAATATCTACCAATATGTAACAAGCTAAGCTGATTCGAAGTCGAACATGAAGCTGCATTTAACGGCAAGCAGCCAGTAGCAAGCAACAAAAGTCACTAAACGCCAAACGAAATGGAGTGTGAGAAATAAAAAAAGGGAAATAAATTACGCAAAAGTTAAGAAAAAAATCTGAAATATGCATATTCGCTCGCTTATGTAGAAACTTTACTCATTAAAATTTTACTGTAGGATTAAGGGATTGCAATATGTTTGTTTGTATGTATGGATGATGTATGCATTTTGGTAAGACAGGAACCTTTGCTGTGGATATATGTATGAGAAATTTATATGTAAATACAAGACCGCGAAAGGGAACTGTTAACATATGTCAAGGAATTATACTCACATACTTACATACATACATTCATACATACATGCATACATATATTCAAAGTAGGTTGGTTAGGTTTGGCCAAATCAAACCCGTGTATTTGATCATAACCTCGAGCAAGAAAATTATTTTCAGATAACACAGTGCTAGCTGAGGACTAAAATTTTAGGAGGGGCATGCACCGACGATGATCGACCTGTCCTCGTGAAGGGAAATGCTGACAACCCATTCATACAGGAATTATGGACCGCTATTTCCACTTTGACTTGCCACTAGAGCCATACTGGAAATAAAAGGGTTGTTGTTGTTGTGGTTTTTTTTTTGTTTTTAATAGCAAAAGACTCCCCGACGGTTTTGGGGAATGATGCCGAAATTGACAGTCATTGGCCGGATATGAACTCGATGCGCTACGGTACTCCATTGCGGAACTGCCCGACTGTCGTGATAGCGGTTTGGTAGGACCAGCGGAACCTTTTACATCATGTCTTCCCTCCACCCGTACGGAAGGAGAAGGTGGGTTATAAGAGGTGAGAGGCATCATATCCGTAAATCCACCATCGAGCTAACGCTTCATTACCTATGTACTGGAAATCACCCCCTCCTTGATGAGAAAACTAAGCTTAAAGTAAATCATGTTTAAGAAAAAGCTGAGCCAAGATAAAGGTCTTAAGTACAAAAACCCAGCTTAGATAGAACGAGAAAAGTGTTCGTTACAAAACTAAGTTTAGATAAAGGATACTGTAAGTGGATAAGAAAACTAAGCCTAGATGAGGTAAACTAGGCTTTAGTATCAAAACTGAGCTTAGGTAAAAGCCGAGCCTGGATTATAATAATAGTACCTACATGGGTGACCGAGCTTGCTCGGTGCTATCAGTTTTTCGCGAACTTTACTTACCCAAAATGATACCAAAATGACCCTTAAATAATCCCAAAATAATCCTAAAATGATCCCTAAAAGACCCTTAATTGTTCCCAAAATGATCCAAAATTTAACCCAAAACGACGCAAATATGATCCAAAAAGGATCCCAAAATGACCCTAAAGTGATCCCAAAATTATCCAAACATTATCCAAAAATTATTCCAAAATGGCCCCGAAAAGACCCTTTAATGTACCCAAAATTATCCGAAAATGACCCCAAAATTATGCAAAAATGATCCCTAAATGACCTTTAAATAATTCCAAAATAATCCTAAAACAATCCCAAAAAGACCCCCAAATGTTCCCAAAATGATCCAAAACTGAACCCAAAATTACCCAAAAATTATCCAAAATTATCCGAAAATATCTCCAAGATGATGCGAAAATGACCCCAAAATTGTCCCAAATTAATCCAAAATTTAACCTAAAATGATCTCAAAATAGCCCAAAAATTATTCCAAAGTGACTCCTAAATGATCCCAAAATGATCCTAAAATAATGCAAATATGATCCCAAAAATATACAATACAAATGCATTACTGTAAAATGGTGACCCTGGGCGGCAACCCTCCTTGAAAATATTTTAGTTGGTATGTCGGCGAAAATACCTTTCATTTGATACCCATATTGGCATATTTCGCTCCATAATTAAAAAAAATCGAGATAGGTGGGAACCCTGTACACCGCCAAGTGGCATCCCCCAAGTGGATAGTCTTAGAATCAATCATACTATCTATAGGCCAATTTCATCCAAATCGGTCAAGCTGTTCCCGAGATAGTGCCGGATATACAAATATACTTCGGTAAGGTGGCAACCCTAGGTGAAAGTATTTTAGTTGGTATGGCCTGAAAATACCTTTCATTTGATACCCATATTGGCATATCCTGCTCCATAATTAAATAAAATTGAGATAGGTGGTAATCCTGTAAACTACCCCAAGTGGATAGTCTTAGAATCAATCATACTGTCTACATATATTCAAAATCTTATCGGTCAAATGGTTCGCGAGATAGTCCGGATATACAAATATACAAGTTTAGTTCGTTTAAAGTTATAAGATTTGTGCAATTTCGTACGTATGTTTTCTGTTTAACTGTCTTAATTCAGTGTTGCCACTTAGATTTCATTATAAATGGAGTTGCCACCCAATACCATTGTATTTTTTCTTCTGTTGCTTCTGTCCGCTATTTACCAAAAATCTATGGTATGCATTTCTATGAGTTTTTTAAAGGAGATAAACCAATCTATGAGATAAACCAATCAATAGTGTTGCCACTTATATAGTTTTACAGTGTTGCCACTCATATTAAAATTTGAAATATATGAAGTGATATGTTCCAATATGAGCATAAAAAGAGAGATATGTTTAGACGTGTCTCAAAAAAAAAAAATATGTTTTAACAGTGTTACCACTTAGCGTTGCCACCCTAACAATATTACGTTTATTTTTTATGCAGCATATTTTTGTGCCAGTTCGGTTTCTCACTGAGCGCAAATGCAATTATGAATCTACATAACATACCTGAATATCTATGAATGCATTGCAAGAAATATGAGTTTAAGCGACTTCGCGAATCCAAAAATGATTAAAGCGAACCAAAGGTGAGGTTGCATATGAATGTATGCACCTATGAAGTTGCCATATAGCAAAACTGGCAAAAAGTCAACTCGCTGCAAAAGTGGCGCCCAAAGTTATGCTACGGAATTTGCAAAGCAAGATTTACGAGCGCCACGTGCACTAAGTCTGAAAAACGCCAATGTTCGGAAAATATGAAAAAGGAATATCCACTTAAAAAAAAAAAAAACATAATAAAATGGCAGCTAGGCGCGAAGCAGCAGCAGACAAACTTAGGTGTAATGGGGTGCACGAATAAGCAACTAAAAATAAAATGATATTTTTTTACAAAACTTCTTAACTACATTTTAGCAAAGTTGTCGCGCTTTACGCTCATTGAGCGACAAGAGTGTGATGATGAGTAGGTACATGCGATGACGAGGCTTATGGTTTGTGTGCAGTAATACGAGAAAATAGCAAACTTTTTGTTTCCACCAGAAAGTCTACCATACCCAGTGATGGTGTTATGGTGTTGAGGCAGCAATTTATTGAAACAGCAATGCAGCAAGCGCTTAGACTGACGCACACAATCCCACTCTTAACACACACGCATGCGCTCTGTGCTGCAGTCATTTAAAATTTATGATCAAATGATGCTAATGACTTTAAAATGCTGCTGTACCATTAAGGGCTCACATTTTCTAATGCCGTTTAAGCCATTGAGCTGCGAATGTTTGTTATAATGAGTTGTAGGTGAATGCGTTGCTGATTGAGCTTGACGCAGTAATCATTTATGTGAAAGTTTCACTCTTAACATTTTACAATTTCTTAGCAGCTGATGTTTGCGACTTAAATTTGTGACGCCCAGGAAAATATTATGTTTTTTAAACTGTTGAATCTGTTATCTATCATATCTAAGCTCTTTACCTTGATTGTTGCCACTTGGGATGTCTTAACGGGGTAGCCGTCTATATAAAACAAATTAAAAATATGGTTATCAAACTAGAGTTATTTGAGGTCGTTTTTGACAAAGCTATTTAAACATAGTTGGTGTTGCCACTTAAATTATATACTTTTTCTTTTCCATATGTGTTATTATCTAGAAATCGACTATACATTTCTGTGATTACCTGCTATAATTTAAGCGCGTTGACTTAAGTGTAGCCACATGGGATGTTTTTGCGGGGTTGCCACTTATCTGAAATTTTAATAAATTGTATGTGATGCTCCAATATGGGCATCAAACGAAAGGTATTTTAAGGAATGTTTCCCAATAAAAGTGTTTTTAGTCAGGATTACCACGAAATGTTGCCACCTAACTCTATTATACTTATTTTTTGGCATAGCAGGTATTAACACATAAGGACTTGACAACTAAAATGATCCCAAAACAACCTTAAAAAGACAATTAATGTTCCCAAAATGATCCGAAATTGAACCCAAAACGACCCAAAAATGATCCCAAAATTACCAAAAAAAAATAGCAAAATTATCCAAAAAGGATTCCAAATTACCGCAAAAAACCCTTAAATGTAGACAAAATGATCCAAAAATTACCCCAAAATGGCCCTAAAATAATCCCAAAATAGTTCCAAAACGACCACAAAAAGACCCTCAAACGTTCCCAAAATGATCCAGAATTTAACCCAAAATGATCTCAAAATTACCCAAAATGATCCCAAAATGACTAAAAAGTTATTCGAAAATGACCCCAAAATTTTTCCAAATTAATCTGAAACTGAACCCAAAATGATCTCAAAACAGGCCCAAAATTGGCTCACAGTGACCCGTAAATGATCCCAAAATGATCCTAAAATAATCCAAATATAATCCCAAAAATATATAATACAAATACAATACGGTAAAATGGTAACCCTGAGCGGCAACACTGCTTGCAAATATTTTAGTTGGTATGTCGGCAAAAGACCTTTCATTTCATACCCATATTGACATATCTTGCTCCATTATAAAAAAATTGAAATATTTGGAAACCCTGTAAAACGCTCCAAGTGGCAACCCCTAAGTGGATAGTTTTATAATCACCCATACCATCTATATGCCAAATTTCATCGAAATCGGGAACAGAGATAGTACCGGATATAAAAATATACAAATATGCCTCGGTAAGGTGTCAACCCTCTGCGGCAATC
>CAXKVI010000001.1:159702412-159717412 GCA_964058755.1 Campiglossa producta
TGAAGTACAGATACATAAAAAGACCAACACTTAGATATATATACGGAAAATCACTAGTATGTAAGAGCCTTCATATGTGTACATTAAGGAGGTTCTTAAACAATTGCGATGACGAAAAGGCTTACTATAAAAAAGTGAGAATGGCAATACTCCGGAGAAAAATAATGAATCACCGAAATCTACCCACCTCAATACCCATCAAGCTTTTGTATAAGGTAAACAAGCTGTTGTATATCGTAATGGTCGCCACACTGAAGACGGACTCGTTTCACATCAATTTATTTTATTATATTTTTTTTTTTTTTTACTTTTTTATTATTTTTATTATTTTATTTTTTTAATATACTTTTTTTTATTTTTTTTTTTATGGTTTTGTTTTTATTTTTTTATTTTATTTTATTTTACTTTACTTATTTTTTATTTTATATTGTGTTTTTTTTTTTTTTTTTTTGTTTTTGTTTTATATTATTTTATTTTGTTTTGTTTTTTTTTTTTTTCTTCCTTTTGATTAATTTTATTTTATTTCATTTTATTATTTTTTTAATCAGTTGATTAATTTTTGAGTTTGTGAGGTGAGTTTCATCGTAGGCTGGGGTAATGCTCAGCCTGTCCAGGATCAAGTAGAGGTCCCACTTCTTTTACTAATAAGAACACAGTGATTTAGAAGTGATATTCTGGTCGGACACACACACACACACTTAAAGCTATGTATAGTCGGGCAAGGGCGAGCGATGGATTGGTATTTGAGTACCAATGGATCGTAGGGAGTTGGCAAATGCCAGCAAAACGGCTGGTGGATGTCGGTGTAACGATTGGTGAATGCCGGTGGATCGGTGCCAAGTTACCTTATGACCGGTGGATGTCGTTGGAACGGTTGGTGGATGTCGGTGTAACGATTGGTGAATGCCTCTGGATCGGTGCCAATTTACCTTATGACCGGTGGCTGTCGGTGGAACGGTTGGTGGATGTCGGTGTAACGATTGGTGGATGAATTCGTGAATGCCGGTGAATCGGTGCCAGATTACCGATGACCGGTGGATATCGGTGGTTAAATTGGTGAATGCCGGTGAATCGGTGGCAGGTTACCGATGACCGGTGGATATCGGTGGACCAATTGGTGAATGCCGGTGGATCGATGCCAGGTTACCGATGACCGGTGGCCCGATTGGTGAATGCCGGTGGATCGGTGCCAGGTTACCGATGACCGGTGGATGGATGTTGGTGGACCCCAAGGGATGCACCAGTGGCCTTGTGGACGGGGCAATGATCCAAATTTCACTTCTCCGCGTCTAGTAGACACTACCAAAATAATCGAGAGCGGAGGGTTGTGCAGGGTAAGGTAGGCAGCTTCTCATAAAATGACTTCGTGGCACGTATCTACTCTTACCATAACCACGCTTTCGACGATCCGTGAAGCGCGAAGAATTTACTTAAGCCGAAGTAAAAATAAAGCGATCGAGAATTTCATGTAATGATCGCAAGTGGGTGCTCGAGTTAAAACAAGCAGGCCCGCTTGCTTAGTGCTGGCACTCTGCCTGTTTGCTTTGAGCGCGCGTGGGTGGTGGTAAGGCGTGTGGGTTCGATATCCGTGTGAGGGGTATGGGTTTAATAACAATGTGATGCTGCATTTTTATGCAAAAGCGGCATTACAAGCTTCATACCTTTTCGTAAATAAAACACTTGCTTTAAAGCAATGCTTAAGATTCCTGATGATGACCTTATATTAAGGTCGAAATATTGATTAATACATATTAACACAAGAAACCAAGTGCTTTATTTAAATAACTGATGTATATATTCATCAACGGCCAAAAATTAACTTAATCTTTTTGTTTAATATTATTTTGTTCCATTTCGATTTATTTTATTTTAATTGTTTTATTTATTTTTTTTTTTATTTTATTTTATTTTTTTTTATTTTATTTTATTTTTTTTTATTTTATTTTATTTTATTTTATTTTATTTTATTTTATTTTATTTTATTTTATTTTATTTTATTTTATTTTATTTTATCTTATTTTATTTTATTTTATTTTCGTTTATTTTATTTTATTTTATTTTATTTTATTTTATTTTATTTTATTTTATTTTATTTTATTTTATTTTATTTTATTTTATTTTATTTTATTTTATTTTATTTTATTTTATTTTATTTTATTTTATTTTATTTTATTTTATTTTATTTTATTTTATTTTATTTTATTTTATTTTATTTTATTTTATTTTCTTTTAATTTTTTTTCTAATTTTTTTTTAAACCTAATTATTTTTGAACCACCCTAGTGCACACTTTATCGTTCTTTGTATGCCAAAGTTTTTGGTTATTGTCTTTGAAAAACGGTTGGCATCGAAACGTCGCTTGTTTTTGTTATTGTGCATTTTCACATGCTTTTACGCAGATTGCGTGTTTGATGTTTTGCTTTTTGCTTTTATCGCGCCACATTTGGCTGGATTTTCTTTAAACCTAAAAGCATCTGTTGTGTTATTGCCTTTTCGATGGGGCTATTCAACTTGGGAACAATAGAGAAAACAGTTAACAAATACAACTTTATAAAGAAAAACAAAATTACAAAAATATTGTGCTATCAAAATTTGAAAATTCTACTCCAAAAGATTAAGTGATTAGATAAGAGCGGTTTGAGCTGCTGAAATATGTTGTGTAAACACACTTACATACATACGTACATACATACACTGATGGACAAAAGTCACCGTCGTTAGAGCTCTAAAATTTGGCAAACCCGACCCCGCCCTTATAAAAATTGAAACTCGAAAAGTAATACTTATAATAAAATCAACAATGGATTTCACTTTTATTAGCAAACAAAAATCAACTTACTTCATAGGCATATTAACAAAAACAACAATTCACTATTTATGGTATTTAATTATAAAGGACAAAAGTCACCGTCAATTAGGTACTAAGACTACTTTAATATGTTGTATGTTTACCCTTACTTTTTATAACAGCTTGTACACGCTTCGGCATGGAATGTACAAGTTTTGTTGTTGTGTCTGACCCAATTTTATTCCATTCCTCTAAAAGAATTTGTTTAAGTCCATTTTTAGAAGTAATGTGGTGCTCTCGAACTCGACGGTCTAAATGGTCCCACAAATGTTCGATAGGGTTAAGGTCTGGTGATTGGGGAGGTGTTTTCAGAGTATGAGGAGTATTATACAATACCCACAAGCGAACAATTTCTGCCGTGTGCTTGGGATCGTTGTCGTGTTGGAAGTAGTATTCCGACATGAGCCCCAGTTTTTCAGCACTTTTATTCAAATTTTCTTTGAGAATATTCAGATACAGCATTTTATCCATTATTTCGTCTATGAATACAAGTTCTCCGACACCAGCTGCTGACATACACCCCCACACCATGACTCCAGCACCCCCGTGTTTGACCGTTTTCTGAATATTCTTCTCCAACAATGCATCACCCTTCTGTCGCCATGTTAAAACCCGCCCGTCTGACTTGTATATGCAAAATTTGCTTTCATCAGAAAAGATTACCTTCTCCCAAAAACGTAGTTCCTTGCTTATGTGCTCCTTTGCAAACGCTAGTCGCTTAGTTTGGTTGACCTTGCTAATGAGTGGCTTT
Source organism: Campiglossa producta (assembly GCA_964058755.1). NCBI lineage: Eukaryota > Metazoa > Arthropoda > Insecta > Diptera > Tephritidae > Campiglossa > Campiglossa producta. The sequence continues at coordinate 159,706,011 of CAXKVI010000001.1, forward strand.
TTTCGACATACTCGGGCATTATAACCGGCATTGTTCAGCACTCTACGAAAAGTTCGCGGGTGAATAACTTTACCAGTGTCATCCTTGAACATTGCTGCAATTTCTGTAGAGGTTGTTTTGGGCTCTTTTTTTATTACTTTTATAATTTCGCGCTTTTCTCGAACTGATAACTTCGGAGGTCGCCCGCTTCTCCGCTGATATACACAATCCGGATCACTTTTAAACCTTTTTATTATGCTAGTAATGGTTGTCCGTGGCCGACGAACTAACGAACAAATTTCCGCAACAGGTTTATTAAGTTTATAAGCATTTAAAATAATTTTCCGCTCCTCGATGGTCGTTTCTTTTCTTTTTTCGCCCATTTCGGAAGAAACACTTACGCAAATAAACTTTTGAATAAAAATTCCGTTACAAAACTGACACAAACCAACGGTGGAGTTGCCAATCTCAGTATTTTTTTATAAAAACTGAGTTGCCAAATGTTCATTTCATTAAATTTATGCTAGAAAATAAAACCTGATATGTGATGGCGGTGATTTTTGTCCTAACGAAACATATGTATGGAATGGGGAATTGTTGTTTTTGTAAAGACGGTGGGGTGTAATCGAATTGTTTTATTACTAATACAATATGATAGACTTATAGTTTTTAATATATGCAAAAACATGTTTATATTAGTTTTTTATCAAGCGTGGTCGGTTTTCTTATATTTTTGAGCTCTAGTGACGGTGACTTTTGTCCATCTGTGTATGTACATAATTGTACGTAATAAACCTTTGCATGCTTCGAAACTCTTCAAAAAGTGGCCAAAATTCGCTGAATAACTGAAGTATTAAACACAAGTGCCGTGGCATTTCTCAACGAATAAAAAGATTTATACAATAATTGAAAATAAAAGCAACTACCAGGCATACGGAAGTATAAACAGAGTAAAAGAAATGGAAAATTTTAATATCCAGTAGAAATTCACGGCAGCTTGTTAGCAGACTTAAGTGGCGAACAACGAAAGTATCTCAATAGCTGCAAATTTTAGAAGACTTAATAATTTCGTCATAAGTAGCTTATAATTTAAAATGAGCTATTCTTTAATATTTGTGCATAAATATACTTCAGCCATGAATAGACATTTTCCTACTTACATATCTAATAGCAAGGGAAGATGAAGAAACGAAGAAACACGCGTGGCAATCTGCCCAATTTTTTTTTTTTCTTTTGTGTTATTATATTTTTTGTTATAATATTTTATATTTTTTAACTTTATTTTATTTTATATTATTTTATTTTTTTTGTTTTATTTTATTCTATTTCATTTTATATTATTAATTTTTTTTTTTGTATTTTTTTTATTTTTTGTTTTATTAGTTTTTTATTTTATTTTTTTTTTAATTTTATTTTATTTAATTTTTTTTTTTATTTAATTTCTTTTTTATTTTGTTTTTTTTCTTAATATTTTTTTTTATTGTATTTTGTTGTATTTTATTATATTATATTATTTTATTTTATTTTAGTGGCCTAAGGTGCTAGACCTTCTAGCATACAAGTCACTACAGTGTTGTGAGTTCGACTCTCACAATGCCGGGAAGAAAAGTCCTTGAAGAGATGTAACTCCAGTATCATCGAAACATATGTCGGCTTGTCTGGTTCCTGCAGCGCGTAGGTAAATTTTTCTCAAAAAACACATTTTCATACAATCCCGAAAATTGCTTGTAAATACCGTCGGTATTTACAGCAATAGACTACAAGTCAAAAAAGCAACAAAGAGTTTTAAATGTTATGAATGGAAAAATATTCGTGCTTAATTAAGTATGAAAATTCTTTCATAGGTTTCACACCAAGTCCTAAAAATTCGCAAATCTTTCATATAAGTTAGCATTGAAATTAAAGAAATGTTCTATATGGAAGTATAAATATATGCATAAATGGACACTGAGAAGGGTTTACCTTCAAGCTGGGTAGTGGCCTAAGGTGCTAGACCTTCTAGCATACAAGTCACTACAGTGTTGTGAGTTCGACTCTCACAATGCCGGGAAGAAAAGTCCTTGAAGAGATGTAACTCCAGTATCATCGAAACTTATTTTATTTTATTTTATTTTATTTTATTTTATTTTATTTTATTTTATTTTATTTTATTTTATTTTACTTTATTCCATTTTATTTATTTAATTTTATTTTTTTGTTTTGTTTTATATTTTTTTACATTATTTTTTTTTTTTATTTTATTTTATATTATTTTATTTTATTTTATTTTGTTGTTGTTTATTATATTTTTTTTATTTTTTTTTTTTTTTTTATTTTATTTTATTTTATTTTATTTTATTTTATTTTATTTTATTTTATTTTATTTTATTTTATTTTATTTTATTTTATTTTATTTTATTTTATTTTATTTTATTTTATTTTATTTTATTTTATTTTATTTTATTTTATTTTATTTTATTTTATTTTATTTTATTTTATTTTATTTTATCTTATTTTGTTTTATTTTATTTTATTTTATTTTATTTTATTTTATTTTATTTTATTTTATTTTATTTTATTTTATTTTATTTTATTTTATTTTATTTTATTTTATTTTATTTTATTTTATTTTATTTTATTTTATTTTATTTTATTTTATTTTATTTTATTTTATTTTATTTTATTTTATTTTATTTTATTTTATTTTATTTTATTTTATTTTATTTTATTTTATTTTATTTTATTTTATTTTATTTTATTTTATTTTATTTTATTTTATTTTATTTTATTTTATTTTATTTTATTTTATTTTATTTTATTTTATTTTATTTTATTTTATTTTATTTTATTTTATTTTATTTTATTTTATTTTATTTTATTTTATTTTATTTTATTTTATTTTATTTTATTTTATTTTATTTTATTTTATTTTATTTTATTTTATTTTATTTTATTTTATTTTATTTTATTTTATTTTATTTTATTTTATTTTATTTTATTTTATTTTATTTTATTTTATTTTATTTTATTTTATTTTATTTTATTTTATTTTATTTTATTTTATTTTATTTTATTTTATTTTATTTTATTTTATTTTATTTTATTTTATTTTATTTTATTTTATTTTATTTTATTTTATTTTATTTTATTTTATTTTATTTTATTTTATTTTATTTTATTTTATTTTATTTTATTTTATTTTATTTTATTTTATTTTATTTTATTTTATTTTATTTTATTTTATTTTATTTTATTTTATTTTATTTTATTTTATTTTATTTTATTTTATTTTATTTTATTTTATTTTATTTTATTTTATTTTATTTTATTTTATTTTATTTTATTTTATTTTATTTTATTTTATTTTATTTTATTTTATTTTATTTTATTTTATTTTATTTTATTTTATTTTATTTTATTTTATTTTATTTTATTTTATTTTATTTTATTTTATTTTATTTTATTTTATTTTATTTTATTTTATTTTATTTTATTTTATTTTATTTTATTTTATTTTATTTTATTTTATTTTATTTTATTTTATTTTATTTTATTTTATTTTATTTTATTTTATTTTATTTTATTTTATTTTATTTTATTTTATTTTATTTTATTTTATTTTATTTTATTTTATTTTATTTTATTTTATTTTATTTTATTTTATTTTATTTTATTTTATTTTATTTTATTTTATTTTATTTTATTTTATTTTAATTTATTTTATTTTATTTTATTTTATTTAATTTTATTTTATTTTATTATATTTAATTTTATTTTATTTTATTTCATTTTATTTTGTTTTATTTAATTTTATTTTTTCTGTTTTGTTTTATTTTTTTTATCTTATTTAATTTTCATTTTATTTTTTTTTTTTATTTATTTTTTATTTTATTTTATTTTATTTTGTTTTATTTTATTTTATTTTTTTTTTGTTTTGTTTTATTTTTTTTATTTTATTTTATTTATTTTTTTTATTTTTTTTTTATTTTATTTTTTTGTTTTATTTTGTTTTTTTTTTATTTTATTTTTTTTTATATTATTTTATTTTATTTTGTTTTATTTTATTTTGTTGTATTTTATTATATTTTTTTTATTTTATTTTATTTTATTTTTTTTTTTATTTAATTGTTTTTTATTTAATTTTATTTTTTTTTTATTTTGTTGTATTTTATTATATTTTATTTTGTTTTATTTTATTCCATTTTATTTTATTTTCTTTCATTTTATTTTGTTTTATTTTATTCTATTTCATTTTATATTATTAATTTTTTTTTTGTATTTTTTTTATTTTTTGTTTTATTATTTTTTTATTTTATTTTTTTTTTAATTTTATTTTATTTAATTTTTTTTTATTTAATTTCTTTTTTATTTTGTTTTTTTTCTTAATATTTTTTTTTATTGTATTTTGTTGTATTTTATTATATTATATTATTTTATTTTATTTTATTTTATTTTATTTTATTTTATTTTATTTTATTTTATTTTATTTTATTTTATTTTATTTTATTTTATTTTATTTTATTTTATTTTATTTAATTTTATTTTATTTTATTTTATTTTATTTTATTTTACTTTATTCCATTTTATTTATTTAATTTTATTTTTTTGTTTTGTTTTATATTTTTTTACATTATTTTTTTTTTATTTTATTTTATATTATTTTATTTTATTTGGTTTTATTTTATTTTGTTGTTGTTTATTATATTTTTTTTATTTTGTTTTTTTTTTTTTATTTTATTTTATTTTATTTTATTTTATTTTATTTTATTTTATTTTATTTTATTTTATTTTATTTTATTTTATTTTATTTTATTTTATTTTATTTTATTTTATTTTATTTTATTTTATTTTATTTTATTTTATTTTATTTTATTTTATTTTATTTCATTTTATTTTATTTTATTTTATTTTATTTTATTTTATTTTATTTTATTTTATTTTATTTTATTTTATTTTATTTTATTTTATTTTATTTTATTTTATTTTATTTTATTTTATTTTATTTTATTTTATTTTATTTTATTTTATTTTATTTTATTTTATTTTATTTTATTTTATTTTATTTTATTTTATTTTATTTTATTTTATCTTATTTTGTTTTATTTTATTTTATTTTATTTTATTTTATTTTATTTTATTTTATTTTATTTTATTTTATTTTATTTTATTTTATTTTATTTTATTTTATTTTATCTTATTTTGTTTTATTTTATTTTATTTTATTTTATTTTATTTTATTTTATTTTATTTTATTTTATTTTATTTTATTTTATTTTATTTTATTTTATTTTATTTTATTTTATTTTATTTTATTTTATTTTATTTTATTTTATTTTATTTTATTTTATTTTATTTTATTTTATTTTATTTTATTTTATTTTATTTTATTTTATTTTATTTTATTTTATTTTATTTTATTTTATTTTATTTTATTTTATTTTATTTTATTTTATTTTATTTTATTTTATTTTATTTTATTTTATTTTATTTTATTTTATTTTATTTTATTTTATTTTATTTTATTTTATTTTATTTTATTTTATTTTATTTTATTTTATTTTATTTTATTTTATTTTATTTTATTTTATTTTATTTTATTTTATTTTATTTTATTTTATTTTATTTTATTTTATTTTATTTTATTTTATTTTATTTTATTTTATTTTATTTTATTTTATTATATTATATTTTATTTTATTTTATTTCATTTTATTTTGTTTTATTTAATTTTATTTTTTCTGTTTTGTTTTATTTTTTTTATCTTATTTAATTTTCATTTTATTTTTTTTAATTTATTTTTTTTTATTTTATTTATTTTTTATGTTATTTTATTTTATTTTGTTTTATTTAATTTTATTTTTTTTTTTTTTGTTTTGTTTTATTTTTTTTATTTTTTTTTTATTTATTTTTTTTATTTTTTTTTTTATTTTTTTTTTTTTGTTTTATTTTGTTTTTTTTTTTTATTTTATTTTTTTTATATTATTTTATTTTATTTTGTTTTATTTTATTTTGTTGTTGTTGTAGCGGATTACCTTCTTTTGCAAATATGTTGTAGCGGATTACCTTCTTGGCACTGATGTCCAAAGTAACATACACATGTATGTAGTTGCAAACTTACGGTTTGATGCGGGGTTTCCAACAAGAACAAAGCAACACAATTTGTTATGCTTACAATTTCATTTAATTCACCTTTTGTAATTAATAGTGTTTTACAAATCACTGAGCAAATTCAATTTGTATTTTTTAAAGTTGCGGGCGGTAGCAATGGACTGTATATATCAAAAAAAAACTAATAAGAAACAAAACAAAGAGATAACGCAAATGTTACAATGTCTAGTGCTGCCAATGCATGTGCGTTAACCTTTATGCAAAGCAAAAGTAAAGTATTGGATGAGAAAGGAAAGTTCAAACTCAACATACCGCCGCCCTTGAACTATATAATTAATTTACAAAATATGTTCAACTTAAGATAGCCATAACATAGAAAAATATTGAAAATTATGAATTCGATTTAGTCTTCATTCTCGCAAAATAAATCTTCTTTGGTTGGCAGGAGGCACAATTTGGTTATTGGTCGGCTAAATTCCCCAGTAGCAGTCTTCACAGTTACAACTCGCACTCGGCCATCAGCGCCGGGGTGACACCGAATTACCCTTGCGAGTGTCCATTTGGTTGGGGGAGTAAGATCGTTGAAGATAGCTACAACGTCTCCCTCTTCAAAGTTGCGGGAAGGACGAAACCATTTCGTTCGACGTTGCAAGCTCAGGAGGTACTCGTCTCTCCAGCGACGCCAAAAATGTCGACGTATTTTAGATATTAATTTCCACCTCTGGTGGAGATTTCCACAGAACCCTTGACCCTCAGGTTCTGGGATAGACTTGAGCGGTTCACCAATGATAAAATGCCCCGGCGTTAGTGCTTCAAGATCGGTTGCATTGGTTGAAAGCTCACACAATGGACGAGAGTTCACGCAAGCTTCCACTTCTGTCAACAATGTGCTGAAGTCTTCGTAAGAAAGGAGGTTCTCTCCTAAAACGCGCTTTAAGTGGTACTTGATACGCTTGATACCGATTTCCCAGTATCCACCCATGTGGGGGGCGTTCGGTGGATTGAAACGCCACTCGATATTGGAGTCCGCGAAAAACGATTGAAGGTTGTCATCAGCCATACACTGTTCGTACCTGTTACGAAGTTCCTTTTCAGCTCCCACGAAGTTCGTGCCATTATCAGAGAACATGATCTTACAATACCCTCTTCGATTTATAAAGCGCTTAAATGCATTGAGAAAAGCTTGCGTCGATAGATCCCCTACGAATTCCAGGTGCATAGCCCCCGTGCACATACAAATGAAAGAGCATATGTACCCTTTCGTAGACTTAGCTCCTCTTCCATGAGTAAATTTGTACGCGTAAGGGCCGGCGAAGTCGACGGCAGTACGCGTGAAGCAGCGAGCATAAGTTGCACGAGACGCGGGCAGATTACCCATTGACTGTGTTGCGGTCTTACGATTAATACATGTGCACTTGACGCACTTATGATAAATTTTGCGGATCAAATTGCGAGCGCCAATCACCCAATAACGCCCGTTGCAATATTACTTGCATCATACGCGGTCCCGCGTGCAAGGTAAAGTGGTGAATATCGGAGATGATCAGGTGAGATAGCGGAGAATTTTTTGGCAAAATTACTGGATACCTTGCATCATGCGAAATATCTGCGGATTTTAGTCGCCCGCCTACCCGGAGAACACCGTTGAGATCAAGAAATGGCTGCAAGCGCACCAAGCTACTACGGAGAGGGAGCGGCTTCTTTGAGATGCAATTAGCAATTTCGTTAGCGAAGGAAAAGTTCTGAGTATATTTAATTAAGCGACGTTCAGCTTCGACCAACTCAAACCCGCTTAGAGGACCATGACGCCTTTCAACGACACGCTTAGTTGCACGACTGTTATCAACGAATCTTAAGCAATATGCTATAACACGGCGCAGCTTGGAAAACGAAGAAAATTTCTTGAAAATGGACCAGTATTCATATAAATTTGAGACATGCGCTACAACTTTGGTTCGAATTCCCAGATCGGTTGCATGTTGACTCGTCGATGCTTCCTTCCAGGATTGATCGGTACCCTTCAAGAAATCTGGGCCTTTCCACCACAGTTCGTGACAAAGTAGTTCGGAAGGCGATATGCCCTGGACGCGCAATCAGCTGGGTTTAACTCAGACGGTACATGATGCCAGCAATGCGGAGGTAAGATGTCTTGGATTTCGGCAACGCGGTTTGCTACGAAGGTTATCCACTTACTAGGATGCGCTTGTAACCAGGCTAATGTAATGGTGGAATCCGTCCAAGCATATAGCGGGTAGCGGAGATCGCCCCAACTGTGCATAATATTTCGTACTAACTTCGAAGCTAGATGCGCAGCACAAAGTTCTAGACGCGGCAGAGTTGTTGTTTTTAGCGGTGCCACCTTAGTCTTGGATGATATCAGCTTAATAGTAATAGTACCATCTCTTTGAAGAGTACGAGCGTACACGACAGCGGCGTAAGCACTTTCGGAAGCGTCGGCAAACACATGTAGCTCCGTAAATGATGCAATTGTCCCGCATCCGATCCAACGGTCTACTTTCAACTCCCTCAACCTTTGCAGCTGCAAACGATGATCGCGCCATGCTCTTGCAATAAAGTCCGGTACGAGGTCGTCCCACCCAACTGCGGACCGCCAAACATCCTGAAACCACATTTTTGCCCTTGCGAGGAGACCCAGAGGGTCGAAAAGAGTACTGGCATCGGCTAAAAGGATCTCTTGGTTAGAGTCGCAGGTTCTTCCTTCAAATTTACGGCGAACGTGAAATGATCTCCCTCGGTGTCCCACGTTAGACCCAGAGCATGCACGTCTTTACCATCAACTACATAGTGCGAAATGCCTCTCGAAGATTCGGCTATACTTTCGTTCAGTTCCTTACAGTTCGATGCCCACTTTCGTAGCTCGAAACCACCTTCCATTAAAATTTGAGAAACGTTTCGTTGCAGGGACTGGAGTTCGGTTTTGCAGGATGTACCAGTGAGTAGATCGTCCATGTAGAAATCCTGGAGAATTACTGATTTGGCCTTTTCGGATTCGTTCGTAGAATCTTTGGCAGTTTGTTGCAAGGACTTTACGGCCAAATGCGAAGCAGATGCCACACCGTATGTTACGCGTAGCATGTGGTAATCTTGGATTGACGAAGATGGGTCTGGACGCCAAACGATACGATGCAAGTCGGTGTGCTTCGGCGACACACAGACTTGGCGATACATCTTCGCGACATCCGCGGTGACGGCGAATCGGTGAGTTCGAAAACGCAACAGTATAGCGGACAGATCATGTTGCAACTGCGGCCCAACACACAATGCATCATTGAGAGAATTCCCAGAGGTGGTCTTGGCAGAGGCGTTGAACACAACCCTCAGCTTCGTCGTTACACTTGATTCTTTTAGCACTGGGTGATGCGGCATATAATACAAAGCTTTAGTAGTCGTTTCGGAAACAGGTGCCATATGACCCATATCTAAAAGCTCTTGCATGAACTCATTGTATCGCGATTGCAAAACGTTGTCACGAGCCATCCTCCGTTCGATGCGTAGTAGACTTCGTACAGCGAAGTCGCGGGATTCACCCAATGGTACGTCTACTTTCAGCGGTAACTCCACTAGAAAGCGACCATCAGGCGACCTTTGATGCGTAGCAGCGAAGTGTTCTTCGCAAAAGCGTTCCTCGTGTGTAAGATGAAGTTTTTGCGGAGTTTCCTCGAGTTCCCACAGTCTAGTTAGAGCGCGATCAAGTTGCACGTCACAGTGCAGCGACTGTACGTCGAACGTTGACTTATATGGAGTACTAATACTTCCACACAAGGTCCATCCAAAGACAGTCTTTTGCGCCATAGGTGCGCCAAGGGGTCCTTTACGAAGTTCGGGGCAGATGAGACGACTCATGACATCCATACCTACCAATATGTCTATACGACCAGGCTTCATGAACTGCGGGTCAGCTAGCAACAAGCCTTGAATATGAGCCCATTCGGAACGTCTAGCGCCTGTGATGGCAAGTCATTTGTGATTTTCGGCAAAATCAAGGCATCAATTGGATACTGGTCTTTACAAAAATACGGTGAAAGTACTAGCGACGTTTCACCCCCTACAGCGACCTCCCTGAGATGTACCGATTCCAATTACTGTTACAGAGGACGAGGTGCGAGACAATCCAAGGCGGTTTACACATGCCTCGGTTACGAATGTGGCATGCGATCCAGAATCAAAAAGTAAACGAGCGGTCTGCCATCGATCGGAGCAATCACGAACCTTTACTAAAGCGGTCGACAACAGGACGGTTTGTAGCGTTGCGGGTAGCGGGTTTTTTTCTGAACTCAAATATGAAGATACAGATGCAGCATTGATAGGAGTATTAGATGGCGAACTGGTGCTAGCAGACGCGGATATAGGGTTGTTTCCGATGGATTATTCGGAGCGGTGCGGTTAGCCTCAGCGACCAAATGAACAGATGCGGATGTAGCGCTTGATGCTCCTATACCATGGAGCAGCGTATGATGTCGTTGGTTACATATACGGCATGCGGAGCCACTATTGCAGCGATCCTTATAGTGGCCGGGACTCAAACAGTTAAAACAAACTTTGCTTTCTTGAATGAATCTCGACTTTGCGGTGCGGTCTAAATCACGGAATTTTCGCAAGCATAAATTTTATGGGTTCCTCGCAGTAAATACAACGCGTGTCGGGCTGCTCCGAGATAGCATGAAGAACTTTAGTCGACCTTCCAACTGCTTTTGGCACAGTTGGTTTTTCTGTTTCTTTATTAGCCGGCGTTATAAGCATCTCCAGAGAACGGCACCGTATCTCCAGAAAGTCAGTCAGCTGCTCAAACGTTGGTGGTTCATCGCTAACCAATCGAACGCTAGTTTGGAAACTATCTCGTGAACCAGCCAATCGTCCCAAAATTCGACAGGACGCCCCAGTACTTTGAGCTCCCTTATGTGCTGTTGAAAAACATTTAGAATTCTCCTTATAGCATAGGCGGTGTCGTCTGTGACCTTCTTTACCTCCGCGATTGCCCTAAAATGTGCCTCTACGATAACGCGCATAACTTTGTAACGCGACTTAAGTAGATTCCAAGCCTCAGTGTAATTGGCGTCACTGATCTGGAATCCACTTATTATACCCAGCGCATCCCCTTTCAAACAGCTACGCAGATAATGCAACTTCTGCCTCCTGACAAAGCAGCATTTCCATCAACTAATGAGCAAAAAGAGTCATAGAAAGCAGTCCATTCAGTGGAATCGCCGGTAAACGTTGGAAGATCCATTTTCGGTAGACGTATGGACGCAGATACATTGGCTGAAGCGGTTATTTGCTGCGGTGAACTTTCAACTCTACATTTCTGCACACGCCTA
>CAXKVI010000001.1:159722372-159724872 GCA_964058755.1 Campiglossa producta
GGGGGTCTTCTATGGCACATGTGAAAAGATCTGCTCTTTAAAAGCAGCCGAAGTTGGACCAACCCGATTAAACATGTGAAAAAGCAGTAAGAACTATGAAAATTCCTCAGGCTTGAGGTGTCTGGCTGAAGTTTTTTCCATGGGATGAAGTATAAAAATGCCTGATACTACTTGGAGATAGTGTTCCTCGACACATGTGCAAAGATCTGCCTTTCAAAAACAGCCAAAGTTGGACAAATTCGCTTAAACATGTGAAAGTGCAGTAAGAATTATAAAAATTCCTCAGTTTTGAGGTGTCTGGCTGAAGTTTTTGACATGGGGCGAAGTCAAAAAGTACCTGATACCACTTAAGGGTGGTCTTCTATGACACATGTGAAATTATCTGCCCTTTTAAAGCAGCCAAAGTGAGACCAACGCAGTTAAACATGTGAATTCGCAGCAAGAATTATGAAATTTCCTCAACTTTGAGGTGTCTGGCTGAAGTTTTTGTCATGGGGCGAAGTCTCAAAATGCCTAATATTAGTTAATAGTTGTGTTATACGATACAGTTGTAGCGATCCGCCATTTAAAAGCAGCCAAAGTTGGGTAAACCCATTTGAACATGTGAAAGCACAGTAAAAATGATGAAAAGTTCCGTGCTTTGGGTTGTTTGGTTCAAGTTTTTTTCATGGAATGAAGTCCGGAAATGCCTGATACTGTTTAAGGGTAGTGTTATACGACACATGTGTAAAGATTCGCCGTTTAAACGTGGACAAAGTTGGAGAAACCTGCTGAAACAAGTGAAATCTCTGTAAAAATTAGTGAAAATCCCGAGCTTTGAGGTGTCTGGCTGAAGTTTTTGCCATGGGGCGAAGTCTAGAAATGACTGAAACTACTTAAGGGTAGTGTCCTACGAAACATCTGAAAAGATCCGTCGTTTAGAAGTTGTAAAAGTGGGACAAACAAGAGAAAGCAAATTAATAGGAAAATAAAAGTTCCCGAACTTTGAGGTGTCTGGCTGAAGTTTTTGCCATGGGATGATGTCTGGAAATGCTTGATTCTACTTAAGGGTAGCATTTTACGACACATGTGTGAAGATCTGCTATTTAAAGGTAGTCAAAGTTTGTCAAATCCACTTAAACATGTGAAAGCGCAGTAAAAATTAGTGAAATTTCCCGAGTTTTGAAGTGTCTGGCTGAAGTTTTTGCCATGGGACGAGGTCTAAAATTACTGAAACTACTTAAGGGTGGTGTCCTACGACACATGTGAAAAGATCTATCATTTAAAATTAGTAAAAGTGGGACAAACAAGAGAAAGCAAATTAATAGGAAAATAAAAGTTCTCGAACTTTCAGGTGTCTGGTTGAAGTTTTTTCCATGGGATCATGTCTGGAAATGCTTCATTCTACTTAATGGTAGCATTTTACGACACATGTGTAAAGATCTGTTATTTAAAAGAGGCCAAAGTTGGTCAAATCCGCCTAAACATGTGAAAGCGCAGTAAAAATTAGTGAAATTTCCCGAGTTTTGAGGTGTCTGGCTGAAGTTTTTTCCATGGGACGAAGTCTAAAAATTCCTGATACTACTTGAGGGTAGTGTTCTACAAAAAATGGGAAAAAATAGTAGTTAAAAGCAGCCAAAGTGGCCCAAATGCGTGAAATTAGTAAAACAGAATAAATTTCCATAGGAAAATCCGCGAACTGGGGGTGTCTGGCTGGAGCCTTGTCACTGGTACGGGTCTAACAACACTTGATACTGACGCGGGGTGATAATCTACGTCAAATATGTGAAAATCATCCATTATAAAATAAGTGAAGTTAGGGTCATTTTTTGGCGACTTTGACCCCGGATTCCTAGGCCCTTGTCATAGGTACAGCTTTAAAATTTTCACATTCTTTCTGGATTCGGGAGGACTATCGATCGGTATTGGTTTCATCCATTATAAAATAAGTGACGCTTTTAGGCTCTGGGATCTCGCTCTATCACCCACTGTCATTCTTCATGCTTGTCCACATCCCAATTTAACTCATTGTCAGCTGGATTTTTATTCCTTTTTTGCTTGTTTTCACTTTTATTGCTTTCGAAGTCGATACTGTTGTTGTTTATGTTTTTGTTATTATTGGAATTGCTCTACATACTGTCGATTGGTTTTCTTTTGCGGCTTTATTAGTACTCTTATATGGCCTCGTAAGCGCTACGTGTTGCGAATTTCCGATTTCATTTACAAACAAGTAATCGGTTCGAATCATTTATTACCTGTAGACATATATTTCAGGAACATTAGGGTGTAGCGAAAAAAACAAAAATGTTCGGTGTTGAAAAAAAAAAGATTAAAAATGATCTGTGTTGGGAAAAAGTAGCTTTTATATTGTGAGAAAAAAATAACAGAAAAAAAAAAATAAAATTAAAAAAGATTTAAAAAAATTAAATAAAATGCAACAAAGAAAAATAATAAAAAATAAATTTAAATTGTAGTCGGATGGTCAGCGCAAGATCCAGTTTATTTTAATATGAAAATATAA
>CAXKVI010000001.1:159737372-159752372 GCA_964058755.1 Campiglossa producta
ATTGGTTGAGTGATTGGTATGCTATGATTGCAGAGTTGAAGATTTAACGAAGTTTCAGATCAATAGGAGTGATATAGGCTAAAGCTTTAGATGGCTCACATTCGTTGACAGATTTAAACGATGCCTACAATTTGGCAGTTCTGACTAACAAATAAGTTTAACAAAACCGTTGGAAGAGCACTTACAAAGAAAAAATCTCCAAGTTTCAACATATACTTTCAGCAAAACGTCTGTGAAAAAAAGGACATACCCCAGAAATTGATTTTACAATATGGGTTTCAAATGGAAGGCGTTCATGAGTGTAGTGTAGGTTTTATTTTGTTATCTCAATACGTTTTGGAGATGTCGACCCAAAAAATTAATACAATTTACCTGTTCCTTTCATATACAAGTATGTTGTAATGTTTCTCATACGCCGTGTAGCACCTATAAAAAGTGCACTATAATTGCAAAGTTTCAAGATGTACCTCATTATTTTTACTATAAAACATATTGTTACGTAATCTACTAAAGCACTTTCGAGATCCCAATGTCTTTTTCGCGTGAATACGTTTATTTTCAATATCCTTGCAAAGAATCCTGTTATCCTTTTAAAAATTCAAAAGCGGAGATTTGTTACACAGTCTTTTAAATATGAGCCAAATTTCAAAATTTTGTAGTTTTCGAAGCTTTAATGGACTTTTTTGCGAACTTGGTAAATGCTGCTAGCAAAAACTTAAACTTAGGCCAAAACGCATTGATATAGAGGGTATGCAGGCTAAATTTCGAACCTTCATTTTTTCCATACATTTTTGGGACAGTCTAATATAACAATATAACAAAGATCCCATCAGAACAGACAACTTAATCAGAAACTCCCAGGAAAGTCAAAGTAGTGACTGCCTTCTGGGACGGTCATCCGAAGTCAGACTTAGCTGCATACCAAGTAATCTGGTAGTTCGTTAATTTAGCCGAGCTTAAAGCCGTGCTGATGTAGTCCAATCAGCTCAATAGACGGCGACTTTCAGCCCTTAAGGAAATACCATGTACAGATCTTGGTACGCAGCCCTTTTTCTAAAATTTCAATCACACGAAGCACGTATCTTGGGGTCCTTTTATTTAGCTTTAACTAAACACCTGGGCAAGTTAGCATGAACGCACTCGATGATTCCATCTCACCGTCTTCCATCGGATGATGCTTTATCAACACATAATGAGATGAGTCAACAGCTGAGCAAAGCGACTTCCAAACATAGAAAGAGGAAAGGATTGCTTAGCTGACTCGGAAGTCTGATTCGAAAGTGCCGCTCGAACCAAGAGAACTGCGTGGCCATGTCCCGGCTCTCAAAAGATTTCAATTTTAAAGACGCCCGAACTTCGAATTTCCGAACTTATGAATTCCCTTTGCAAGGCTAGACCTCCCAGTGTCTGAAGTCATTGCTTTAACTGCCGCTGGGCTTTCTTAGTAGGTTATTAACCACTATGAGAATTGTAGCGTATCTCACCTACCTGGCCCTTAACATCTCATCGGGTCAGGGGCTTGGAATATTCCCTCGAGGTTAGGCATGTCTGTCGTAAGCGGGTAATGCCGTGCTACTTGAGGGTAGATCCACAGATATAAAGCTTGTCACCTCTTCTTACTAAAAGCGGAAAGGAATTATTGTTCATATCAAATCGCTCCCGAGATAGTCGGACTGCAAGGTGCAGGTACCGGGGCCATAGCTCACAAAGGACCGTCACTATTGTTAACACTGCTTGACACCTTCGGGAGTATTTTTGCACTTCTTTGATAAGGCACCCTAAAATTGTTGCTGTTTTCAAGCTCTGGACATAAACTCTGGTCCCAACCCTTGTAGAAACTTGTAAACAAAATAACCAGACCCATCCCACTTCTCAGTAGAGGGCTCTTCACAGTGAAAGCAGTGTTTCATCCACCAGATTAGTACATCGCGGGAGTGAACCGGCTCGACCTCAATATCGTACACCCTCTTGGAGATTGCCTCAAATCCTCCCCTGGTTGCGCCTCTTCTCTACAATAAACACCTGGGGAACTCCGTCAATTGAGGTTGGTTTGAGTTCAGGAATCGTTTACCTCCTCCTGAACAGCATCAAATTAGTTTTAGAGGGATTGCCAGTCAGTCCACAGAGTTCGAACCACCTGATCCCCTGGTATTCACTTCCAGATGTTCCAGCCAAACGTTTCGCAGGATTTTTACAAATTTTCCTCTTATAAGTATTGCGAAGTCATCCACATAGGCCATAACTTGGCAGTTCTTGCTCTCGAGATGCAGTAGGAGGTCGTTTGAGAACACAACCAGGAGAAGGGGCTACAGCATACTTCCCTGTGGCGCTCTCCTCTTCGCATTTCTCTAGGTCATAGCTTCTTCAGCCTGGTAACAAATTCTGCCGGTGGTCCATATGGCCAGTTTAATAGAATAGGTTAGGCTCCACATAGTTATCGAACTCACGTAAGCTGTGTGGCTGCTCGTATTCTGAAACAGTACAGCTGAGCATAACAATTTCATTTCATTCATGTTCTTCGCATAATTCTTTTCCGACGAATTGGTTATTTATCGCCCATTAGGATATTCAAGCACCAACCTAACTACTGACCAACCACAAGCAACACATTTCATTAACTACTCTTCACGTGCTCCAGCTCAAGAGCTCTCGAACTATTATAAATAAAGCAATTGCGTACCCTTTTCAGCCTGTCATCAATTCGAGAGCTCTGCTGGTTGGTTGAGTGGACGGCCTGGGTGCCTACACACATACACGTGAAAGATGCTGGAGTACGTTTTTATGACACTTTCGTGCAAATTTACACATTTCACCACTTTTACTTCCAATAAGGATTTTTACACTTGAACATTTTTATTTTACCATTTTCTCTTTAATATCCTATCGATTGGTTACTATCCTTTTCGACCGGTTCAACGAGTATTTTGTTTATTGCTTACTTGTTCGCCAAATACATAGTTTTGTTACAGCTTTAATTTCTTTTTGGTCATCTCAAAAGTGGGAGCCAAACTTTTTTTCTATGTCCTTAAATTTATTGCTCATCGATGTAGTAGTATATTGAAGTGTCCTTTTTATGTTCGTCTTTCCTTTTTATAACTTTGTCATGTGTTACAATTGTATGCTTGTTTGCTTGATTTTCCGTTCCGGTTTATTGCGGTTTTACTGTTAGACCTTTTCTACTTTCTACTTAAAGAAATGTGTGTCCAGTTTGTGAGTCTTTGATTTGATTTTCGTTATTTTATTAGTTTGAATATCGGTTGAACCCTTCGAACTCGTCAAGGTCATATGATGTCACGCACGTATACATAGTAAGTGAGGATTAACTTTCGTATAGTAGGAAATAGGTGAAGTTAGCTTAAGCTCTTTAAGCACGAGCAAGCAATTTTCAAACATAATTTTTGAAGTGGGTTGAAAGTCTCACTTATCAGGGTGTTAGAAATTGTATTTTTTGGTTTACTTGCTTACCGAAAAAGATTTAACCCTTATTATTATTATTTTAAGGCCTCATTACACCGCTTGGAAGATAGTGGCGTAGCTACCCATTGGTATCGATTTTTTGTAGTTCGGACCATATGTAGATACCAGCTGCCGTTTTACCATCTTCCAGCTTCGACCCATCCGTATACCAAATCTCCGAATGGGATTCAGCATATGGGTTCCTTGTTGAGCGTAGGAGTTAATGCATCACTTACTTGCATTAAGGGACCATTTATGAAGTTCTTGACTATCTTCCAGAAGTTTTGAATATAGATCACTGTCATTTGGGCGATGTACAGGGTTGCCAACTATCTCAGTTTTTTTTTTAAATTATGGCGTGAGATATGCCAATATGGATATCAAAGTGAAAGGTATATCAGCCGTCATAACAACTAAAATACTAAAATATTTTCAAGTAGGGTTGCCGCCCAGGGTTGCCATTCTACCGTATTGTATTTGTCACTTTGAGATCATTTTTGCATTAAAGGGTTGCCACATATCTAATTTTTGTGTCATTTTGGATTCAATTTTGTACTGTGTTTTGGCAACATTTCAGGGTCTTTTTGGGGTCGTTTTTGGGATTATTTAAGGATAATTTTAGGGTTATTTTGGGATAATTTCAGGATAATTTTGTGGTCATTTTCGGATATTTTTGGGTACATTTAAGGTTTTGTTGTGGCCATTTTGGTATCATTTTAGGGTCACTTTGGGATAATTTTTGGGTCGTTTTGAGTTCAATTTCAAGTCATTTTGGGAACATTTAGGAGTCATTTTGGAGTCGTTTTGGAATAATTTTTGGACGATTTGGGATTATTTTAGGGTCATTTTAATATAGTTTTGGGGAAGTAAAGTTAGCGCTAAACTGATAGCACCGAGCAAGCTCGGTACTCATTATACTTATACTTATACTTATATACGGCCAAAATCGCTTAGGCGGTTAAGCGCCAATAAATGATGATGATGATACTTATACTTATACTTATACTTATACTTATACTTATACTTATACTTATACTTATACTTATACTTATACTTATACTTATACTTATACTTATACTTATACTTATACTTATACTTATACTTATACTTATACTTATACTTATACTTATACTTATACTTATACTTATACTTATACTTATACTTATACTTATACTTATACTTATACTTATACTTATACTTATACTTATACTTATACTTATACTTATACTTATACTTATACTTATACTTATACTTATACTTATACTTATACTTATACTTATACTTATACTTATACTTATACTTATACTTATACTTATACTTATACTTATACTTATACTTATACTTATACTTATACTTATACTTATACTTATACTTATACTTATACTTATACTTATACTTATATTTATACTTATATATATGTATGCTTATATATTTTTGGTTCATTCAAACTAAACTCCTCCATACGTGCCTTATTCCAAGTTCTCATTCTACTCTCTCCATTAAAATTCTGTCTCCTCCATAAATCAGTTTTCTCACTTTTTTCGTATGCGTGACTTCCGCGAAAAGATTATCGTGTATGCACATGACCAACCGCCTTTTTGACCTTTTCACGCCTAAATATTTGTCTCACTTATTTAGAATCAGTTTACTTTCTTCCAACTTTCGCTGTCGTTTTCTTTGAAGTGGAAACGCCAAATGTTTGCTTTATGGTTTTAGGACTTTGTGAGCTATTAGCAACTGTTTGCCTCCCATTTAACCACCCACTACACATTTCGTTTATTTGATGAACTTGTTTGTCCGTTCGATGGTCATTCCTAGGCTCGCCAGTGATTGATTGATACTCGAATTGACAAACTGTTGTTTCGTGCTGGTGTCGTGAACTAATATCAGTTAAATTATGTACCCTCCATGATGGTAAGTAAGAGAAGGTTCGGAGTAAAATAATTTTCTGGCTGCTTTAGAAAAGAGTGATACTCGTAGTTTGTCTTCTAAATTGTTGAGACCCAAAAAATTTAAATAAAAAATAATTAGGACTTCAACTTTTTTCGGTGAAAGTGGTGACGGATATTTTTGGGTTTAATTGACAACTGTTCTTAGACTTCATTGAAAAAACGAAACAACCTAAGTAATTTTGATATCACAACACTTTAAAATACACCGCAGGCAACTATTAAAGCTTTACTGCCTGATAAACTTATCCTTAAATAACTGTAGCAAACCCAAACTTTCCTTAAACGTTTATTTTTAAATTATGTTTTTGCTAAAAGGTTACCTTCCGTACCTTAAGCATTGTTAAGCAAACCCCAAACCCATAAAACAGTTCTTACCTGCATTTAACATAACATTTTTTTGGGCTTCCTTAGCCATAATTATGTGCATTTCCTTATCCCTTAGCATGAATGTCTGACCTTTTTCGAACCGCAAATGCACCTTTTGGTTAAATCAAGCAACCCAAATGTAACCCACACTGACCCTTTTAGCTGACCGACAGTTCCTTATTAGGAAGCAAATGGTGACGATACCCATCCCACATAAGGGTAGATAAAATTTAAATTCAAGCGTGTACGGTTTAATTTTTTTTTGCTTTACAGGTAGGATTTATTTTTGCGTTACGTGATTTTCGATTTAAATTATACTGTTGAAATCATTTTTTTTATTTATTTTTTATTTTTTTTTGTTTATTTTATTTTATTTTACTTTATTTAAATTATTTTTTGTTTAATTTTTTTTTTTTAATTTTATTTTATTAGTATTTTACTTTATTTTATTTTATTTTATTTTATTTTATTTTATTTTATTTTATTTTATTTTATTTTATTTTATTTTATTTTATTTTATTTTATTTTATTTTATTTTACTTAATTTTATTTTATTTTATTTTATTTTATTTTATTTTATTTTATTTTATTTTATTTTATTTTATTTTATTTTATTTTATTTTATTTTATTTTATTTTATTTTATTTTATTTTATTTTATTTTATTTTATTTTATTTTATTTTATTTTATTTTATTTTATTTTATTTTATTTTATTTTATTTTATTTTATTTTATTTTATTTTATTTTATTTTATTTTATTTTATTTTATTTTATTTTATTTTATTTTATTTTATTTTATTTTATTTTATTTTATTTTATTTTATTTTATTTTATTTTATTTTATTTTATTTTATTTTATTTTATTTTATTTTATTTTATTTTATTTTATTTTATTTTATTTTATTTTATTTTATTTTATTTTATTTTATTTTATTTTATTTTATTTTATTTTATTTTATTTTATTTTATTTTATTTTATTTTATTTTATTTTATTTTATTTTATTTTATTTTATTTTATTTTATTTTATTTTATTTTATTTTATTTTATTTTATTTTATTTTATTTTATTTTATTTTATTTTATTTTATTTTATTTTATTTTATTTTATTTTATTTTATTTTATTTTATTTTATTTTATTTTATTTTATTTTATTTTATTTTATTTTATTTTATTTTATTTTATTTTATTTTATTTTATTTTATTTTATTTTATTTTATTTTATTTTATTTTATTTTATTTTATTTTATTTTATTTTATTTTATTTTATTTTATTTTATTTTATTTTATTTTATTTTATTTTATTTTATTTTATTTTATTTTATTTTATTTTATTTTATTTTATTTTATTTTATTTTATTTTATTTTATTTTATTTTATTTTATTTTATTTTATTTTATTTTATTTTATTTTATTTTATTTTATTTTATTTTATTTTATTTTATTTTATTTTATTTTATTTTATTTATTTTATTTTATTTTATTTTATTTTATTTTATTTATTTTTTTTTTAACTTGGTTTTATGTCTCAGATTCTATACTGTTGTACGACGTCTGGGCAGATGCTATGAAATTTCGTAAGTATCGGGCGGCTATTAAAAGGTTTCAATTCAGAGGACTCTGAGCATACCGCACGGTCTCCGCAGATGCAGTTTTGGTCATCGCGGAGACTATACCGATATCTCTCCTCGCTAATGAAAGAAAAGTGATTTACGACACTCGTGCAGAGGTACGAAGATACGTTGCCGCAACGCCAGCGCGAAAGGAATCGATCCGGCGATAGCAGGTGGGCCAGGGTATAAGTGCCCGGGATTGGAAGCGTCTCTATATCGGCCTCATGGAGAAGTCGCCTTCTACCTAACCCAATTCTTAACTGAACACGATTAATTCCGCCGGTATCTCCACAAAATGGGCAAGGTTCAGACCACGAACTGCTTCTACTCTGCGAGAAATACGCTCAACAAAGACGGCGGCTGAAGGCGACAATTGTCGAGCTTTCCCCGGGCAGTGTCATCCACAAGATGATCTGCGAAAATGATATATGGGATTTAGTCAAGAGATACGCGAGGAACGTTCTCCTCGCGAAACGGGGAGTCGGTTGTCTAGTCGGGAAACGAGAGAGTAGCCATAGGGTACACGTAATGCTCTTCCTTACCATAAGTAATGCTAAGCGCGGTCCCGGGTAGGGAAGAATGGGCGGTCCGTGGACGTTAGGTTTTGAGTGGGTATACTTCAAGAGGGAAGCATTTCCCCCTCCCACGAATTACATACAAAAATTTAATTTTTCACAGCTTTGATATGTGTTAAATTTTCCCCTTTTTAATGTACCTAATTTTCGTTTGAATCGCCAATTATTTCTTTGTTAAATATTTTCAAATTATTCGCCCTCAATTTCTTACATTATTAACTGCCATACATCAAACTTACAGCAAAACTTTTATAGTTTCTTCGATTACGTTGCTCAAGTCCAGCCAAAGTATTTTCTTACACTCTTCAACGTAAGTCAAACTTGTTTGTTCTCAAAAGTTTTTGAACTCGTCCATTTTTTTGCTTTTCTTTGAATTTGTTACTTACTTAAACTTGCTTCCCCCAATTGCTGCAACGCAATTAACCCCTTTTGCATTTTGCTGCACTTGAAGTAACCGCATAGCTAGCAAATGGCCAAAAACTTATATTACAAAATTGACTTTTGCCCTCTCTCTATATTGACTGACAGTCGATGCACAGCTTTGATAAGCATTGCACGCAAGTTTCCGCAAGCATTTATATGGTCACTTTGTGTTTTGGGAGGGCGAAACTGCAGCAAAAGTTCAAAAAATATTTGACTGTTATGGTGTCACTGCTATAGTATATACGAATTTTCATTATCAACAACTTCATCATCAGCATTCGCACCATCATTAAGCACGAAGCAGCAGCTGCAATTTGACCAACGTCAATTGGGGTCAATTGCATTACATACATATATTTTTACTATTAAGTAGTTGAGAATTGCTGTTAAATTTTATAAACGTTTCTGCTGCAACAGATTTTGCGCTCTCTGCATTGCATACGCACATTCTTGCATCATTACATATGTATGTATGCATGTATGTATGTATGCTCGCGAGTATTTGCAAAGCAAACAGCAAAGCTAAGCAAAAACAAAAAAAAAACGTACGAAATTCACATTTGCAAAGTGAAAGAAATTTTCGCATTCGCGAGCGTCCAACCGAGCGCAGGATTGCAAAAATTCAATTAAAAATTTATTTTTCTGAAAATTTATTTTTCTGCTACTGCATTCATTACATTTCTTTCTTACATTTTTTTTCCTTTGAATACTAAATTTGCACTCAACCAATTTATAGAGTATTTTTTTTGCGAATATTTTTCCACACGCATACTTTAAAGTATTTGCTTTTTATTACTACCTTTATACTTGATTGCTTACTTTTACATTTGGAGAAGGTTATGCTAAGTATCTTCTATCTATGCTATCGACTATTTTCTCCAAAGAGCCTAAATCATAATCTTCCACAAAAAGTGGTTCTTGAGATACTAGAGTTTGTTCGCATTAATCAGACAGGGCCGTTTCAAAACTCTAACCATTTAAGAGCCATACATCTTAGTATATCTTCTATTAGATATACCAATATGGAATATCTCCATGAAGTTTAAACATTTTGAATTAGGTGGCAGCCCTTTTGTAAACCTCCTAGTCGTAGCATTTAAGCGAGAGAGCTTGAAACCATATTTCATGTTATCAAGAATCCATTCAAAAAGTTCTCGACGTGCTTGAAACAACAACAGCATATTGGCCAAACAATAAAAATAATGCTATTAGGTGGTAGCACTAGGTGGCAACCCTGTCCCAAAAATATTTTTGTGCAATAGGACTGAAATTACATTTCGTTTGATACTCATATTGTCATAACCCCATAAATTTTATATAAAATCCAAGTACTCTAGTGGCATCCCTGTAAAAACTTCTTAGTGGCAACACTTAAATATTAGAGCTTTAACTGTAGCAGTACCTGGGTGACCGAGCTTGCTCGGTAGTATTGATTTAGCGCTAAATTTACTTACCCAAAATGATACCAAAATTACCCTAAAATTATGCCAAAATAATCGCAAAATAATCCCAAAACGATCCCAAAACGACCCCAACAAGACTCTTAAATGTTCCCAAAATTATCCGAAAATGAGCCCAAAACGACCCAAAAAAGATCCCAAAATGGTCTAAAAATTATTCCAAAATTACCCCAAAAAACCCTTAAATGTACCCAAAATTATCCAAAAATGATGCCAAAATGACCCCAAAATAATCCCAAAATAGTCCCACAACGACCGCAAAAAGACCCTCAAAGGTTCCTAAAATGATCCAAAATTGAAAACAAAATGATCCAAAAATTACCCCAAAATTTTCCCAATTTGATCCAAAATTGAACCCAAAATGATCTCAAAATAGCCTCAAAATTATCCTTAAGTGGCCCGTAAATGATCCCAAAATGATCTTAAAATAATCGGTAACCCTGGGCGGCAAAACTACTTGAAAATATTTTAGTTGGTATATCGGCGAAAATATCGGTATATCGGCGAAAATATCTTTCATTTGATACCCTTATTGGCATATATCACTCCATAATTTGAAAAAAATTACATAGGTGGCAACCGTGTACACCCCCCAAGTAGCAACTCCCAAGTGGATAGTCTTCGAATCAATCATACTGCGTATATGCCAAATTTCATCCAAGTCGATGAAGCCGATCTCGAGATAGTACCGGATATACAAGTATAATGCGGTAAGGTGGCAACCCTAGGTGGCAACCCCACTTGAAAATATTTTAGCACATTAGCTGTATTCAATATTCCATAAAAATTG
Source organism: Campiglossa producta (assembly GCA_964058755.1). Classification (NCBI taxonomy): domain Eukaryota; kingdom Metazoa; phylum Arthropoda; class Insecta; order Diptera; family Tephritidae; genus Campiglossa; species Campiglossa producta. The sequence continues at coordinate 159,748,008 of CAXKVI010000001.1, forward strand.
GAAAAATGTAATTAGGTGACAACCCTATGTGGTAACTCCACCTAGAAATATTTTTTTTTTATGTAGGGCTACGTATAGTACCTTTAGTTTGATACCCATATAGGCAAATCTTGCAAAATTTTTATAAATTTAAAATACTTAGGTGGCAACCCTGTAAAAACTTCCTTTTGGCAACGCTCAAGTGGGAGAGCTTGAAAAAAAAACATATGCCAAAAAATAGAATGGGCTTAGGTGGCAACCCTTAACCTACCTGGAAGTATTTTTGTGAGATATGACGTAAAAAACCTTTCGTTTGAGCCCCATAATAGCGTACATATTTCACTTCAGTACAAAAAACTACGCCATTTCGAAGGTGGGTTGTGCCACTCCTACTTCAAAAAAGTCATTTATACCCTCGAACTTGCATTAAAAAATAGTAGTGGCTTTCAATCGTCGTTTGCCCTTGCGGGTTAGGGGCTTAGAATATGCCCGAGGTAGGCCTACCGGTCGTAAGAGGCGACTAATATGCACATAGGTAATGACTTGCTAACTCGATGGTTGATCTACGGATATGACGCCTTTCACCTCTCATTAACCATCTTCTTCTGCCTCACGGTTGGAGGGATGCCATGACCTAGAAGGTTCCACTGGTCATACCAAATCGTTACCACGACAGTCGGGCTGTACCGCAAGGGAGTACCGCATCGTACCGAGCTCATATCCGGCCAAGGACTGTCAATTTCCGCATCACTTCCCAAAACAATCGTTTTACTTTTACTTATGCATTAGTAGACGTTCAACTTGAAATTTAATATATTTCATATTTTGATAACTCGACCAGTTTCAGAGTTATCTCCATATAGGTGAGGTGGACCAGGTGTGAGTACAATATGGTAACCAAACGGAAGATGTTTACGAGTGCTTTCATAAGCATTATGAATAATTTAAATATCTCAGCTGGTTTCGGAGTTATGCATCTGCAAAAATGTGAGAGGGAAAAACAAAAGCTAAGTCTTCCTTTGGGTGAGATTTTTGGTTTATTTACGTAAATGTAGCCTTATTATTTTAATTTCTTTCAACTCTTAGTTGCAATATTCAATTAATTTTCGCAAATGGAAAAAAACTGCACCCAAATTATTTATTGATGCGCATAAAATATGCAAAAAAGGAAGAAATTAGCTAAATTGCGTTTAAGAATTTATGTTTTCGTAAAATGAAAAACTACTAACGATTTAGTTGCATTAGTTAAATCGGTATGCTATTTAGCTATTTCTATTATGAGCCAATTTTACTTCTCTTTACTATAAATCGTCTTTGCATTAGCTAATGGTTACTTATGTTGCCAGAGGAGCCGACATCGAAGGTTGTACTTGGGTTACACATTTTATTTCAGCCTCAACTCTGAAACGTGGCAATACCGTATTGAATTCATATGCGACACAGGAATGTTAGTCCCGTCTCGTTCTCAAAAACTTGCAACGGGTATTCTGGTTCCTGCTGACATATTCAAATTATAATTTTATTGCCAGGACGAAGCAAGTCTTGAAAATTGTAACGTTTTCTTGAGGAAATCAAAGCAAACAAAATTCTATTGACATTGACATTCACAACCGACTTAATACCCAGCAAAAAATTGCGTAGGCGATAGCAGAAAACTCTGAGGTCTTATAATAAGGCCATATTACAGTTATACAAGCCCTAGAGCTCCTTGTCAAGTCTTGAAATGATATCTAAAAAGTCATCAACTTATACCAATAGCAGCCCCAAAAAAGTTCTGATATAAAAATGATCCTGGAAAAGTTCCGAAACAATTCCGATGTGGTCCCGAAAAAGTCGCGAGCTAATCTCGAAAAGGTCTCGAAAAAATTGCGAATAAAAAATTCCGGAAATGATACCAAAATAATCTGAAAAGGTATAGAAAAGATCTCAAAACAGTCTTAAAATGATCTCAAACACAATGCCGACAAAATCGCGAAATAAACCTGAAAACCATTCTAAAATGATCCCAAAAAATTCGTGAAATGACTGCTAAAACAATCCAAGAAGTAATCAAAAGATATGTTCTCAAAAAAGTCGTGAAATTATGATGAAAACAGTGTCATACAAAATTCGCCAAAACAATCAGAGAAGGCCCAGGAAGAGTTCAAATATGTACTCAAAAAGTCTTTAAATGATACCAAAATAATTCGAGAAACAGTTCAAATATGTTCACAAAAAAGTCCTCGACACAATACCGAGAAATTCCGAAAATAGCCCAAAATGATCTCGAAAAACACACGAAATGATATCGAAAGCAATCCAAGTACGACCAGAAAACATTCGAAATATGTTCCCAAAAAAGTACTGAAATAATTCGAAACATAATTCCAAAAAGTACCGAAACGATACTGAAAACTGTCCGAAAATCATCTCGAGAACAATAGAGAAATGGCTCCGGAAAAGTCTCGAAGTGGTGCCAAAATGGTCCTGAAAAATACCCGTAATGATCCGCGAAAATAATCTCGAATTGACCTGAAATGATACCGAAATGGGTCTAAAAAGATGCAGAAACGATCCCGAAATGATCCGGCATCACTAAATTTTTTTATGAAGTGAATGCGCGGTAGGGTGTCTTACAGCTCGAAGAAAAGAAGTTTCGTCGAATGGAGAATACAACTTAGAATAGATATAGTTCGAAGCTCTCATATAAAAAACCTTTTGATGAAAAGAAATAAGACTTATATAAGGAAAATAATTTCTTGACAGGTGAAAGCACTTTTGAATTGCATACGCATATGTGTGTATCTACAGTAGCAAAGCTGGTACCGAGTTTTTTCAGAATATTGTAAGGAGCTGCAGCGCAATTTTTCCCTGTGTCAAAGTTTAAAGTGCAATGCACGGGAATGTTCTTGGCAAGCAGATGTTGGCAATCAGACTTGAATTTATGCTGGGTGTATGAACCCTTTTTGTTCAACCAGTTATTTGCTTTTTTTGGGTTCCCTAGCTAGTTTTCTATTTCTATTTCTTTTTCCATTTTTAGTTTTTGATTTTTTTGTTGTGTTAATAGTTTTTGCGTGCAAACCGTAAACAGCTAAATTTTGCAGTGCAATGATGCAATCACACGTGAAAAGGATATGCACTTCAATGGCATTGCTAGTGCCAGCAAATAAAAATTATGAAGCTCGGAGCATAAATAAATTCCAAATAAACAAACCAAAAATGCAAAAAAAAAGTAAGAGCAAGTTGTAAGCTTTCAATGTGCGTATATGTGATATTATTTGCACTAGATTTAGCCCAGTGGTTAAAATAATTTTATTTTTTTATTTTATTTTACTTTACTTTATAATTTTTTTATTTTATTTTAATTTATTTTATTTTATTTTATTTTATTTTATTTTATTTTATTTTATTTTATTTTATTTTATTTTATTTTATTTTATTTTATTTTATTTTATTTTATTTTATTTTATTTTATTTTATTTTATTTTATTTTATTTTATTTTATTTTGTTTTATTTTATTTTATTTTATTTTATTTTATTTTATTTTATTTTATTTTATTTTATTTTATTTTATTTTATTTTATTTTATTTTATTTTATTTTATTTTATTTTATTTTATTTTATTTTATTTTATTTTATTTTATTTTATTTTATTTTATTTTATTTTATTTTATTTTATTTTATTTTATTTTATTTTATTTTATTTTATTTTATTTTATTTTATTTTATTTTATTTTATTTTTATTTTATTTTATTTTATTTTATTTTATTTTATTTTATTTTATTTTATTTTATTTTATTTTATTTTATTTTATTTTATTTTATTTTATTTTATTTTATTTTATTTTATTTTATTTTATTTTATTTTATTTTATTTTATTTTATTTTATTTTATTTTATTTTATTTTATTTTATTTTATTTTATTTTATTTTATTTTATTTTATTTTATTTTATTTTATTTTATTTTATTTTATTTTATTTTATTTTATTTTATTTTATTTTATTTTATTTTATTTTATTTTATTTTATTTTATTTTATTTTATTTTATTTTATTTTATTTTATTTTATTTTATTTTATTTTATTTTATTTTATTTTATTTTATTTTATTTTATTTTATTTTATTTTATTTTATTTTATTTTATTTTATTTTATTTTATTTTATTTTATTTTATTTTATTTTATTTTATTTTATTTTATTTTATTTTATTTTATTTTATTTTATTTTATTTTATTTTATTTTATTTTATTTTATTTTATTTTATTTTATTTTATTTTATTTTATTTTATTTTATTTTATTTTATTTTATTTTATTTTATTTTATTTTATTTTATTTTATTTTATTTTATTTTATTTTATTTTATTTTATTTTATTTTATTTTATTTTATTTTATTTTATTTTATT
>CAXKVI010000001.1:159757372-159773192 GCA_964058755.1 Campiglossa producta
TATTTTATTTTATTTTATTTTATTTTATTTTATTTTATTTTATTTTATTTTATTTTATTTTATTTTATTTTATTTTATTTTATTTTATTTTATTTTATTTTATTTTATTTTATTTTATTTTATTTTATTTTATTTTATTTTATTTTATTTTATTTTATTTTATTTTATTTTATTTTATTTTATTTTATTTTATTTTATTTTATTTTATTTTATTTTATTTTATTTTATTTTATTTTATTTTATTTTATTTTATTTTATTTTATTTTATTTTATTTTATTTTATTTTATTTTATTTTATTTCTTTTAATTTAATTTAATTTTATTTAATTTAATTCAATTTTATTTCGTTTTACTTTTTTTATTTTATTTTATTTATTTTTTTTTATTTTATTTTATTTTATTTTTTTTATTTCCCATTCTTCCAAAGCCGTGGTACATAGTGTTCAGTATAATTTGTTCAGATAAATTGGAACTCAGAATTCCCTATTTGTTATTCCTAACAAGTTAATATATACAGACGTCACATTGTTTTAACAGCATGTTAGCGAATAGTATATTATACGAAACGGAAATCCGAATTTAAAATTTAAATGCTTAACAGCAGCTTAAAATAATATTGCAATATCGGCGCACAACACTCAACCGCAGGCAATCAGAGATTCAATTTAATGCGGCCGCAAACTGCGATCAAACAAGAGAGCATATTCTGTATGCATGCGAAACAAACACACATACACATGCGTATAAATGTAATACCAACTTGTGCTATTATCTACATTTTGCCATTCGCAACGCACCAACCACAGTTTAGCCACAAATCCAATCAATTGCACAACCAAGCGTCCAGCTGACCCAATGAATATCATTATACGACGTCTATTGTACTTGGACTCAGTCGAAGCCGCTCTGTTGGTTAAAATAACTTTACAATTGACAATCGATTGTGTGATTTGTGTCCACAAATGTATTTTATTTGTTTATTTAGGCGTTTTGTGGTGGTGCGTCTTTAGATGTATTTTTTTTTTTTATTAATTTCATTATTGGTATTTTGCTTGTAATTTTGAGAAAATTGGTAGAATAACTGAGTGAAATTGCATAAACGGATGCTCCATCGGTTTGAGGCAGTCGATTTGGAGGCAGTCGATTTGGTCTTTGGTCACAGAATTTCGTTTTTATTTATTTATTTATTTTTTTTTTACCTTTAAATTCTCTACAAATATGTTCCTAGCATTTTTTCTCTAAGGGTTTTCTTCTTGAGGGTGAACCTAAAATCCTGACAAAAAAATTTGGCTATGTGACAATTTTTGTTATACAAATAAACTATATTTACTGGACAAGTGACAAATAAACGGTAAAAGGTAATTTTTCTACGCATACTAAAGTTTTTGAAAAAATCCTGAAAAGTCCATATAATTCCGATGATGAAATGATGGGACTTTATTTGTAGAGAATTCCAGGTCAGCAACTTGATCTCAGGTAATTTTTCAAAAAAACTTACCGTTTTCAAGAAAAGTCCAAAAAACCTCAAATGTTGATCTTTGAACTCGAGTAACTTTTTTTAGCACATATGGGATCGATGAGGACTTTTGAAGTTTTCTTTTTGACGGCGAACTTAAGCATTCTACCATTATTTGGCTCTGTGGAAAGTATTTGTATTTAACCACTATTTTAATGTTACTCATACGCCGTGTTTGACCTAAAAAATGTACATTATAGTTGTATAGTTTCAAGATATATGTGATTATTTTCGCTAGAAAACATATTGTTACGCAATCTATCGAACTACTTTTCAAATTCCAATATCCTTTTCTCGTGAATACGTTTTTTTATATATGTAGTTATTATGGATCCTGCTGTCCTTATAAAAATTCAAAAAAGAAGATTTGTTACACAGTCCTTTATTTATGGAAAAAATATTAAAACGATGAGATTTTCGAAGACTTAATGTAGTATTTTGCGAAAACGCTCGAATATAGGGGGTACATGGTTAAAAATTTGAACCTAAATTTTAAACCATTTTGGACTACATAAATGACCAGACCAAATTTGGTTTCATATTCCGTCTAGACCAGTTTTCAAGAAAATTGTCTAAATGAATCGGGCTTCAATTATAAACCAGAAATGTTTTAACAATTTTTTAAAGATAAAATAAATTTTTTGTCCGTTGGCGGGGATTCAAACCAAGACTCCCCGCATTATGCCCGTCTGCTCTAACACTGAAGCTACATCGCACACATAAAAGTTGTTTACAAAATTCAATCTTGAATAAGCTTTCAAAAATAAATTTGAATTTCAAACCCAAAAGTTTTAATTTTAGACCGAAAAGTTTGAATATTCAAACCAAAAAGTTTTAATTTTAAACCGAAAAGTTTTGATTTTCAAACCAAGAAGTTTTAACTTTAAACCGAAAAGTTTTAAGAATAAAATAAAATTAAAATAATGTGGCGCTTGGCAGGATTCGAACAAAAACGCTCAGGAGTCACAGCCGACTGCTCTACCGCTGAGCTATGACGCACATGAAGTTTTTGAGAGTAAAATTCAATTACATTCCAACAAACCAAAAAAAAAAATTAGAATGCCTTTTTATTTAGATCTTAAATCGAAAACAAAAAAAATTGAAAATCTTTGTAGGTATTTGGACGGTTTGAAATGTTGTACAAAAATTTTGTTCCATACATTTTTGAGACGTTCTAATTTATATTACTTTCTAACCACAAAATAACGATAATAAAGCGCATTTCACTCTTCCACAAGTCATGCAAATACTAAGCTTTTGGCTAAATGCGCAAATTTCAATTAACTAAAACTGTCAAAGTTATTGCTTTGGGTTTTGAATGTCATAAATTTTTCTTAGCTAGACAGTTGCCTAGCTAAGCAGCTTAATGACAAACAAAATTAATTTATAACTTATTAATTTTGCTTGCACTAGCTTATCGCTGTAATGTGGATGACTGTAGAAAAGTGGAAATAATTTTTATTAAATTTTCTCAAAACTTTTTCCGTGCTATGTTATAAAACTTTTAATTAGATCAAGGTTGTTTTGTTTACATTAGTTTAGGGTCTAGAACAGTCCGCTTCTCCCGCCCCTTTTCAACACTAACAATATAAATCTAAGCTAATCTAATGTTGATTTCTTTAATCTTTATACCTTTATCAAATGCAACGTAAATCCCAGTGCTAAGAATAATAAACGATTTCATTGCCAAGTAGCATGTCTAGCCTAGTCATATGGGAATAGCTATAAATTTTGAACTAATAATAAATACTTCTTTCAATATAAATAAAGACGAAATAACAAATGGTTTAGCCAATAACTGATAATCTTAAGTGTCCAATAAAATGCAATCAAGTTCAAATGGTCATAAAAACGTTTTTTTTTTCTTTCAACTTAAAACGCTAAAATAGCGTAAACATTTGTTATTTGAAGGCTTAAGCTATCGGATTTTTCCACAACTACATACATACAAGCGGCTGGTACTTATTTATAAGTAAGAAAATCGTTTAAGTCGGGCAATTGCTAGGTGGTCCCTTAAAAGACGATAAAAACGGAAACCCAACAAGTATGCATAAATGGGTAATTATGTGGCTTTATACCAGGCCTAGGCACCTAGTGTGACAATTGTCCGACGAATCAAATTCACATAGATTATTACGCTCTTTGTTTGGCCTTAACAATTAAATTGTTGTTGCGCTTGTGAGAGCGCTATGAACGCACTGACCAATCAATGGATGTCGTTGGTTATGCTTAGTCAGTTTCAGTTAATAGGCTCACGTGATTAACCTCTCGTTTCTCTACGATTCACGAAAATCCTGGGTTTCATAAGTACAGAGAGGCTCTGGAAATTGGCAATGCCGTTTTCATGAATGAGTAGTTCAAGCTCTGAAAATTGTGCCAGCAAAAACGAATGTGCTACACCTTCATGTTTCTGGCACAACAAAAATGTCTAAAAATTGAGTTTCCAAACTTTTTAAAATTTTCTTTGTGCCAGAAGCATGAATGTGTTACACCCGGCAACAGTCACCATGGAGTATACGTAACAATTTTGCTACACATTCGTGTTTCTAACACAAAGAAAATTTAAACAAAATTTAGATATTCAATTTTTAAACATTTTCGTTGCGCCAAAAACATGTATGTGCTACACATTCATGCTCCTGGCGTAACGAAAATTTTCAAAAATTAACTTGGGAACTTTGAAAAGATGAATTTGCCGTAACTCGAGGAGTTTGAGGAATATTGACGTAAACACTATATCAGGAGAAAGAGTATAATGGGAATATAACTTGCAAAAAAATATTTATGTCAAAAACTAAAATGTCAAATTTTGCGAGAGCAACCAACTTTCAAATATGATTTCCCAAAATTTTAATTTTGACACATTCATGCATCTAGCCAGCGAGCAACGATACGATTTTTCTTCGGTACTTTCTAGTGAGCGAAGGAGCAAAAAGAGATTGGTGTGAAATGGCTGCTCTTTCACTAATACACTCTCATTTCTGCCGGGACCTGCTTTATGTACTACGATGAACGAGTGCACTGGTATATGATTTAGGTTCTGTTAGTACCTGGGTGACCGAGCTTGCTCGGTGCAATCAATGTAGCGCTAAATTTACTTACCCAAAATTATCCCAAAAAGACTCTTTAATCTGAAACAGAACCCAAAACGACCGAAAAATGATCCCAAAATGACCCCAAAATGGCCCTAAAACGATCCCAAAATGATCCAAAAATAATCCCAAATGACCCCAAAAACACCGTTAGTTTTACCCAAAATAATCCGAAAATGAGCCCAAAATTATCCAAATATTACCCAAAATAGTTCTAAAATAATCCCAAAGCGATCCCAAAAAGACCCTGAAATGTTCCCAAAATGATCCGAAATTGAACGCAAACACTATCCCAAAGTTATCGAAAAATGATCCCGAAATGATCCCGAAATTACTCCAAAATGATCCGAAAATGACCCCAAATTGTCCCAAATTAATCCAAAATGATCTTAAAATGGCCCCAAAATTATCCCAAAGAGACTCCTAAATGATCTCAAAATGATCCTAAAATAATCCAAATATGAACCCAAAAATATACCTACAATACAAATACAATACGGTAAAATGGTAAACCTGGTTGGCAACCCTACTTGAAAATATTTATATATATATATTTTATTTATTATTATGTCGGCGAAAATCCCTTTCATTTGATACCCATATCGGCTTATCTAACCCCACAATTTAAAAAATTTAGATAGGTGGCAACCCTGACCACACCCAAGTGGATAGTCTTAGAATCAATCATAGGTACTATCTATATGCCAAATTTCCACCAAATCGGTCAAGCGGTTTCCGAAATAGTTCGGATATACAAATATATTGCGGCAACCATAGGTGGCAACCCTACTTGAAAATATTGTAGTTAGCATGTCGCTGAAAATACCTTTCATTTGATATCCATATTGGCATATTTTGCTACAAATTAAAAATAATTGACATAGCTGGCAACCCTGTAAGCCACTCCAGGCGACAACCTCCAAGTGGATAGTTTTAGAATCAACCGTACTATCTATATTCAAAATTTCATCCAAATCGGTCAAGCGGTTCCCGAGATAGTCTGGATATACAAATATACAACTTTAGCTCGTTTAAAGTTATAAGATAAGTTGCTTCAAAATCGACAAAGACATGGTCAGTATAGATGAGAGGATGCCCTAAAGAGAGGTTTCAATATGAGTATGTATTAGTTTGTCATGCGATAACTGATGTGTTGGTTAAGCAAAAAAACAAACTTAAGCACAAGACACTACAAACTACTACTTAAGATTTGAAAAATCCACCACACGCGCTTCTTTAAGCGTTATGCAAAAAAAAAAAAAATAAATATGCAAGAAAAGCCAATGAAGATTATTGAATCAAAACATTGTGTCCGCTTATAATTATAAATGAACATTTGTATGAGTACGCGTTCATAAACGTAAATATACACGAAGCATATATGCATAATGAATACCGAATGCTTTCAATTAGTTTTGCGGGTAGGGGGTTTTTATATATTTACATATGTACTTAGGCATAGTGTTTGTAAATAGAAGTGAATATATATGTACATTAGGGTGTCTCGAATTATAAGCAATCGAAAAAGTTCATACACCCCCTTCATATGAAGCGTTTATGGAAATCATCAAAAAAAAAATTCTACCACCCTAGTAGTCGACCAATTACATTTTTCTTCATATCTTCGGCATTTATTGTCGAATTTTAAAGTGTGATACATTAATATTTTTGTCGCGAGGAGGCGGTTTTATCCTAATTGAGTTCTTAAGGTATGGCATTAACAGTTCTCTCACGGCGCTCACTAAACTTTGAATTTACGTAGAAAATCAAATAGCAACGGATTTCTAAGTAACCTAAGTGTATGGTAATCGGTTACATGCAAACTTCATTTCACAGATCACTAAGTGACAGTTCTCAAGCCAAGTCAAGTCTATGCTGCGTATGCATAATGGCCGCTTAATTCGGAAAAAAAGTTGCTCCTGCATACCGTACGATACTGATGTAACTCAAAATTACTTCTTTTTCGTAAAACTCAAGCAAAGTATTACCATTTCAATAGCTGTAATTAAAAAAATACGTGCAAATATCGTCCCATTTTTGCGTTTTTATCGTATCGACCATTTTTTCGAAATTTACTTTTTGATGCAAATTTGTTCATCATCCTTTATATATTATATTATATCGTTTCCACCATAAAATTGTGATTTAAGGGTAAATCTGTATATCATCAAATATACAAAATATGTATATTAGGGTGGGCCAGAAATAAAAACGATTTTCATTGTTTTGATTGGCATACAGAAAATCGAATTTATAGTCGAAAATAGAGTATAATGACCAAATATGAGTTTTTTTATGTTATGGGGAAGGTGGTGATTTTCACCGTTTTTTCATTTTCATAATAAGCCTTTATGAAAATTAAGATATACAACTTTTTTCCTCAGTATTTGCAGGAAATTTAAAGATAGTATGATTCATTCTAAGATTATATGCGTGGGTGTGGCCACTTGGGGCGGTTCACAGGGTTGCCACATATCTCAATTTTTTTTTAAATATTGAGCAAGACATGCCAATATGGGTATCAAATGAAAGGTATTTTCGACCGCATTCCAAATGTATAAATCTCAAACAGGGTTGCCACCTGGGGTTTCCACCTAACCGCATTTTATTTATTTTTTATTGATATCTCGGGAACCGCTTGACCGATGTGGATAAAGTTTGGCATTATAGATAGTATGATTCATTCTAAGATTATATGCGAGAGTGTTGCCACTTGGGGTGGTTCACAGGGTTGCCACCAATCTCAATTTTTCTTAAATATTGAGAAAGATATGCCAATATGGGTATCAAGTGAAAGATATTTGCGACCGGAAGTAAGATATTGTGAATCTAAACCATTCTCGAATACATCTTATTCATATTTCGTTACTTCTGAACTTAAGAAGTTAACTTCTTTCACCTATACTGGCTACACGAGGTTTGTTTTTTTTTATATGTATAGCAAAAATAAGTGTTATTTTAACAGAAAAATAAGTGAAAAAAAAAAACAACTAAAAAAGAAAATATTTTTCAGAGTTCTTATATTGTGACTTCACCTTGAATCAAACTCAGGTCTCTTGAACGCTCAACCCAGTTGTCTACTGTCTAACCATGGTGCCATCGCTTACTTATGCTTGATGGCGTCGAACTACAACCAATGACACTTTCCGACGTTGTTTTGTTGCCCCACTGAGAATCGTGCTCACACTGCTTTGACTGCTGAATGGAGATGTTAACCATCAGGCCATCGCATACTTATGCTTGATGGCGTTGAATTGCAGCTTGGTACTATTGCAGTAATGACAGTATCTTCGCTGTTGTATTAACGGCAGGACTTGCTTGTTTCTCAAGTGACATTTCCTTTTCTGCTGAATTAATTACAGGAAGTTGTTGTTTTAACAAAAAATTTAGTTTGATCAACAAAAATTCTCTCAGTTTTAACAAATTTTGTTACTTAAAAATTAACAAATCTATGACTGTTCAATCAACAGTTGAATGCAGTTACTTCAACAAAAAATTCCGTTGAAATAATTAAAATTTGGGGAATTCAACAGAAATTGGTTAACTTCAGGAAAACAGTACGAGATTGTTGATTTTACCAGTATTATTTTTTTCTGTGCGTAGGTTTTATGAAAAGTTGTGTTGCACAAAACCATAAAATATTATTCCCATTAATATAAAAAAACTCATATCTAATATCTAATATCTTTAAACGAGTTAATCTTGTATATTTGTATATTTGTATTTTTGTATGTTCGGACTATCTCGAGAACCGCTTGACCGATTGGGATGAAATTTGGCACAAAGATAGAATCCATCATCTAAGACTACCCACTTTAGGGTTGCCACTTGGGGCGGTTTACAGGGTTGCCACCTATCCCATTTTTTTTTAAATTATGGAGCAAGATATGCCAATATGGGTATCATATGAAAGGTATTTTCGGCGAGATACCAACTAAAATATTTTCAAGTAGAGTTGCCACCTAGGGTTGCCACCTTACCACAATATATTTGTATATCCGGTACTATCTCGAGAATCGCTTGACCGAATTGGCTGAAATTTGGCATGGTGATAGTATGATCGATTTTAAGACTACCCACTTTAGGGTTGCCACTTGGGGCGGTTTACAGGGTTGCCACCTATCCCTTTTTTTATTATGGAGCAAGATATGCCAATATGGGTATCATATGAAAGGTATTTTCGGCGAGATACCAACTAAAATATTTTTAAGTAGGGTTGCCACCTAGGGTTGCCACCTTACCACAATATATTTGTATATCCGTTACTATCTCGAGAATCGCTTGACCGAATTGGCTGAAATTTGGAATGGTGATAGTATGATCGATTTTAAGACTATGCACTTTAGGGTTGCCACTTGAGGCGGTTTACAGGGTTGCCACCTATCCCATTTTTTTTAATTATGGAGCAAGATATGCCAATATGGGTATCATATGAAAGGTACTTTCGGCGAGATACCAACTTAAGTATTTTCAGGTAGGGTTGCGACCTTACCGCAGTACTATCTCGAGAACCGGTTGACCGATTTGGATGAAATTTTGTATGGTGACAGTATGAAGGATTCCAAGGCTATCTACTTTATGGTTGACATTTCGAGTAGTTTACAGGGTTGCCACCTATTTAATTTTTTATTTATTTATGGAGCTTGATATGCCAATATGGGTATCAAATGAAAGGTATTTTTGCTGACATACCAACTAAAATATTTTCAAGTAGGGTAGTCCGCAAAAAGTCCATTACGGCTACGAAAATTAAAAAATTTTAATAATTTGCCCACATATAAAGGACAGTGTAACACATCCTCACAAGGTTGGTAAGTAAAGTTAGCACTAAATTGATAGCACCGAGCAAGCTCGGTCACCCAGGTACTTTGGTTATTATATGTACTCCATTTTGGACGAGTTATTCGATTTTCCACATGTCAATAAAAAATAAATGATAATCCATTTTTTTTGGCCCACCCTAATATAAACGTGCTTTCATTATAGTGTTTCAATGAAATTCGTGAATGTAAGTTTAAATATTTGTTTAAGCAACAATTATACTATATCGCAGACACATGCCAAACAAACTTGTGTGCTTTAAGCACATTTCACTTATGCCTATTAACCTTTGGCGCTTTGATACTGTAGAAAAACCTTTACATACATATATACTTGCATGCATTTAACAAAATTTATGTGTTTGTTAATTTCACAAATAAATAATTTCCCGCACCTACATTTTCGGGAGTATGAATTAAATATCAACAAATTTACACAACCAAAGCGGCCTATAAAAAGCGCTTACAGGTTAATTTCAAATAATTTTTTTTTTATCACTTTTATTTTTCGTTTACTTTGGCTCTTGATTAACATTTTGTTGTTTACAATATATCACAAATATTATTTATTGGCAATCAGTGCCCATTTATTAACCGAAATGTGAAATGATTGTTTTATAGCGGCATATGCATGTAAATATATCTATTTGCTTATCTTTTTTAGCTTAATTTTTTTCTCTGTATAGTCCGTTCAAAATACTCGTAGACATCAAAATAGAGGTTAAATAGCAATAATGGGCCGGTTAACAGGGTTGCCACCTATTAAAATTTTTTTATATATGGAGGAAGATATGCCAATATGGGTATCAAATGAAAGGTATTTTCGGCGACATGCCAACTAAAATATTTTCAAGTAGGGTTGCCACCTTATCGCAATATATTTTTTTTTCGGTACTATCTCTAGAACCGCTTTACTGATTTCGATAAACGATGATGGAGATAGCATACTTAATTCTAAGAATTCCCACTTCGGTATTGCCACTTGCGACGGTTAATAGGATTGCCACCTATTTAAATGATTTAAATTATATAGCAAGATATGCCAATATGGGTATCAAAGGTATTTTCATTGTTGGATTATTTTAGGATAATTTTTGGATCATTTATGGGTAATTTTGGTATAGTTTTGGATCATTATAGAATAGTTTCGGGGTCATTTTCGGATCATTTTGGTATCATTTAAGGGTCTTTTTGGGGCAGTTTTGGGACGAGTTTGAGATCATTTTAGAGTAATTTTGAGATCTGTTTGGGGTAATTTTGGAATCATTTTTGTGTTATTTTGGGCTAATTTTGGGATAATTTTAGAGTCATTTTGGGATCATTTTGGGTAGTTTTTGGATTATTTGGGGAATATTTTGAGACGATTTTTGGGTCATTCTGGAATCGTTTTGGGATCATTTTAGGGTCAGTTTGAGATCATTTTGGGCCCACTTAAGGGTCATCTTGAAGTAATTTTGGGCACGTTTTGAGATCATTTTGAGGTCATTTTATGATCATTTTGGGTAATTTTGGGGCATATTTTGGGATCATTCTGAGATCCTTTTAGGATAATTTTGGGATAATTTTCGGGTCATTTTAGGGTCACTTTGGGATAATTTTGGATTTCTTTTCGAGTTATTTTGGGTAAATTTCGGGGCCATTTTTGGGTTATTTGGGATCATTTTGGACCGCTTCACCGATTTCGACGAAATTTAGCATAGAAATAGTACCACTTTAGATGGTCTTAAAAATGAGTTGGCACCTAGAGTTACCACCTTACGGCTCTTTGTTTATTCCTTCGTATTTGGTTGAAATTTATAATACATTTACACCGCACCGAATTTGCAAATTTGGCGCTTTTTTCCATACAAATCTCATTTTCCAATTTGGAATTCCAGCACATTTGACCTCATTCGCCCAACAATACAATCTACAGTTCCTCAAAATAGCAACCCTGCCTGTGTTCCACATATAGAATTGCCCTGCGAGAGTCTTAAAGGGTAATTGACGTGTGATAACCTTTGCATTATGCACAGCAGGTGTTTAAATCATCACGGTAATGCATTTTCCTTCGGTGTCTTTTGGTCCTGGTAGCAGATTCTTGCAGGGAATGTAAACGGTGTCGAACTGGCTCATTTGAATTCGCCAAATTTGGTGTGGTGTAAATGTACTATTATGATGATGGTGAGGTAAGACTATTGGACAAAATTCGAAAAGATCGAGCAATCTCGGCCACCCAGATACTGAAAATATATACCACCTATGGACATTTCGGGATTTTTCTTGAAAACTTTAGGGCCACTTGCATAAAAGCTGATAACGCCTAATCGGTGATTATCTTGACAGCTAACCATACAAAATACGTCAATTAAACTCCGGTTAGGCGTTATCGGCTTTTATGAAAGCGGCCCTTAGTGTGCGTAGAAAAATTTTTGTTAACCGTTTTTTTGTAACGAAGTTCCTCATCGACAATCATCATCATCATCATTTATTGGCGCTTAACCGCCTAAGCGATTTTGGCCGTAGCCTATCAAAGCACGCCAGTCATTCCTTTTTAGCGATAACTGACGCCAATTGGAAACCCCAAGGGAGTTCAAGTCATCCTCCACCTGTTGTTTCCATCTCAGTCGAGGCCTCCCCCTTCCTCTGCTGCCGAATTCGGGTGACGATTGGAAAACCTTCTGGGCTGGAGCTTCTTTGTCCATTCGCATGACGTGACCCAGCCAGCGGAGCCTTTGGGCTTTAATTCGCTGGACTATGGTCAGATCTGCGTAAAGCTCGTACAGCTCATCGTTAAATCTCCTTCGATACTCGCCGTCGGCATCACGGGAAGGACCATAAATCTTCCGGAGAACTTTTCTCTCAAATACTCCAAGGGCCATCTCATCTTCTCTTGACATTGTCCATGAATCTGAGCCATACATCAGGACAGGTATGATGAGAGACTTATAGAGCGCGATCTTTGTTCTTCGAGAGAGGACTTTGCTTCTCAATTGCCTACTCAGTCCAAAGTAGCACTTGTTCGCAAGAGTGATTCTCCGTTGGATTTCTAGACTGATATTATTTTCGGTGTTAATGCTGGTTCCCAAATAGACGAAGTCCCTCACAGTTTCAAATTTGTAACTATCAACAGTGACGTGGCTGCCAAGGCGCAGGTGCGCCGATTCTTTCTTTGATGACAGCAAATACTTCGTCTTGTCCTCGTTGACCGCAAGACCCACTTTTTTTCGCTTCTTTATCCAGTCCAGAGAAGGCAGCGCTTACGGCGCGGTTGTTAAGGCCAATGATATCAATATCATCGGCATACGCCAGCTATTGCACGCTCTTGTAAAAGATTGTACCATTGCGGTTTAGCTCTGCTGCTCGAATTATCTTCTCCAGCATCAGGTTGAAGAAATCGCACGAAAGGGAGTCGCCCTGTCTGAAAGCCTCGTTTGGTTTCAAATGGCCTCAGAGAGGTCCTTCCCGACTCTGACGGAGCTGTTAGTATTGCTCAACGTCATTTGGCAAAGCCGTATAAGCTTTGCAGGGAAGTCAAATTCAGACATGGCGGCATACAGGCAACTCCTTTTTGCGCTGTCAAAAGCGGCTTTGAAATCGACAAAGAGATGGTGTGTGTCGATTCTTTTATCATGGGTCTTCTCCAGGATTTGGCGTATCGTGAAAATCTCGTCGACGGTAGACTTACCAGGTCTAAAGCCACACTGATAAGGTCCAATCAGCTTGTCTACGATGGGCTTCAGTCTTTCACACAATACGCTAGAAAGAACCTTATACGCGATATTAAGAAGGCTGATTCCGCGGTAGTTGGTGCGGTTAGCGGATCGCCTTTCTTGTGGATTGGGCAGAGCACACTTAAATTCCAATCTGGAGGCATGCACTCGTCTGACCATATTCTGCATAAGAGCTGATGCATGCTTTTTACCAGCTCTTCGCCTCCGTGTTTGAACAGCTCGGCGGGCAGTCCGTCTTTTCCAGGCGCTTTGTTGTTTTTCCAGCCGGGATATAGCTATCCTCACTTCATCATAGTCAGGTGGTGGGACGACTTTTCCATCGTCAGGGATTGGGGTATCGGGTTCGACGTCTCCCTCGCAATTTAGCAGTGAGGAGAAGTGCTCCCTCCATAATTTAAGTACACTCTGTACGTCGGTTACCAGGTCGCCATTATTGTCCTTACAGGAACTTGCCCCGGTCTTTAAAACCTTCCGTCATCCGCCGGATCTTTTCATAGAATTTTCGGGCATCATTCCTGTCAGCCAGCATCTCAAGCTCCTCACACTCACGCCTTTCGGCCTCACGTTTCTTTTTTCTGAAAGGCGTCTCTCTTCCTTCTTTGCCTCACGATAGCGTTGCCATACACTGCGGGTTGCGCCCGTTCGCAACGTCTCCCTGTAGGCAGCGTCCTTTTTGTCCGAGGCAGTGCTGCATTCCTCATCGTACCAGTTGTTTTTGCGGGCTCGCTGGAACCCTATAGTGGCCTCAGCGGCGGTACGTAATGAGTGAGAGGATATGCTTCCATTGCTCGGTTGCATCGTTAGGTCGAGGATTGCTCTCCGATAGCAGGTGTGAGAGTCGAGTGGAGAAATTGTCAGCTGTCTGTGTCGTGCGCAGCTTCTCGACGTCAAACTTTCCTTCCGTTACTGTGCGCACTTTCTTTGCTACACAGAGGCGTGTGCGTATCTTGGCTGCAACAAGATAATGGTCCGAGTTCGATATTGGGACCACGAAGGGTACGCACGTCCAGAACGGTGGAGCTATGTCTGCCGTCGATCATGACATGATCAATCTGGTTTCTTGTTCTTTGATCAGGAGACAGCCATGTGGCTTGGTGTATTCGCTTATGCTGGAACCTGGTACTACTGATGACCATATTGCGAGCAGCGGCGAAATCAATCAACCTAGTGCCGTTGGGGATGTTATATCATGGAGACTAAATTTTCCAACTGTTGGACCAAAGACTCCTTCCTTGCCCACCTTCGCATTAAAGTCGCCGAGCACGATTTTGATATCATGTTGGGGGCAGCGATCATAGGTCTGTTCAAGTTTATCGTAGAAGGAGTCCTTCTCTGCGACGTCCGTCTCCTCAGTCGGCGCATAGGCGCAGATAAATGTTATGTTGAAAAATTTAGCTTTGATGCGGATCGCAGCGAGACGCTCGTCCACGGGGGTGAACGCTAGTACTTGGCGGCGAAGTCTCTTTCCCACCACGAATCCTACACCACGCGCTTTGCCGCGTGTCTGGCCACTGTAGTATACGTCACATCGACAATGCAAATAGTTATTTTAGCAATGTCTATAGTTCTCGAGCTAGAGCCGCCATCTTTTCTCCATGCATCATATCAAAAACTACTAGTCCGGTAAATTTAGTTATCTTTTTAAACTCAAAGTTTCGATAGAGCCAAATTTTTGTGGAGAGCTTAGGTTCACGCCCAGAAAGAAAACTGCAAAAGTCTCCAGCGATCCATTTGGATCTACCAAAATTTGTGGCCTTAAAAAGCTCTATATTTACTTCTAATATGCTTTTAAGCTTCGAAGCCGTTTTGACGCTTCGTCAGCTAACCGAGGACTTTCGTCAGATAGCATAAAACTCGACCAGATGACGCAACTATGAAAAAAAAAGACTTCTGAACTCAAGAAAAAAATTAATGTAGTACTCTTCAAGATTTAAATTTGGACAGATTGATTGTATAAAGCAGTTTGGGTGTTTTCTTTTGAACAAAAAATAAGCAAATTTGATTTTCACTTCAGTAATGTTAAGGCCTATGTCGTCAAAGTCACCAACATACACCATAAATGGCACGGTTTCGAAAAATTTTGTTTCAGCGTTCTCAAGTTCTCAAGGGAGTGTATAAAATCTTTGCAAATATTGATTGGCGTAATGTAGTGTCCATGCTGAGTTTTAAAAGCAGCATTTTCCATTTTCGGTCGTACAATTTCGAAGATGGGTTCATGCTGCCGAATTTAAAAATGCGCATTTAGCAAATTTCGAATGCTTATGGTGCTTTCCTACATCTCAAAGTGGATGTATGCTTGCCTTTTCAGATAAACTCCATTTTTTTTTATAGAAGTGAGTTCGTGGGTAAAGAAATCGACTTTCTAAATAAACTTTTAATAATCTTGAAACTTTGGTGGACTTTTAACAGGAAAAATTATTGCATAAGTACGTTGACTTGCTTAGTGTGAAGATATCCTAATATAGGTTCGCCCAAAAGTATGCAACATTTTTCACTTTTTCTTTATACAAGGAATTTTGTTCGTACTGTATCTTCGAAGATGCTAAAGCTAATGCAGAAATAAAGGTAGCATTTAGTTACGTTTAGCTTTCAAAATTTTATGGAAAAATGCAGCATTTTGGGCTAAATGCTAAAATGCAAAATACAGGCTCAGCATGAACACCACATTACTCACGGTTG
>CAXKVI010000001.1:159773392-159775892 GCA_964058755.1 Campiglossa producta
CGAAAGAATGAAAACGTGCTAAATTTGAAAACGTTCATGGACGTTGCACGCTAGAAAACATGCAAAAAATAACGTGACATCACGTAAGTGCTACTCCCCCCCTCCCCCAATGTCACATTTCGTCACAAATCGCAGACCCCTCCCCCCCTCAAAGAGCGTGACGTCATATATGCACGACCCCTAACTATTATTTAATATTGTTTGGTGGGTATATAAAGTACATTGCCGCTCCTAGCACTTTTAATATGCTGTGAGAAAAACAGGCGGTCCATTTGATCTACGTAAGTGTTGAAGTGTGCTGGCAACTAACTGAAGTCGTTACGCATCCTTACATACATACATACTCACAGGTATGTAGAGTACCCAAGTACGCTCATAATCATGTACCATTCACACCTTTGTAGGTGGATGTCATCATACAAACGAGCTCATAGCATTTGACACACACTCATGCCCACCCTTAGTCATTTGCTACCACTCACACATGCATTATAACGCACACACAAAGTGACATTTTCTATTGATATTATTTGCACTTCAATAAATATTAGTTTCGCTTTTGCTGCACTCTCCCTTTGGTATTGTCTTTGTAGTGATTCTGTCACTTTTGTCAATATTTTTTTGACGTATTCGCATTATGTACCTACTTTCGCACTTTCTGTGAAATCATTATTATTGTCTTTATTTTTCTCCCCTAAGTACTTGCTGTGGGACTTTATCAACACTTCAACATCACGTGTCAATTTTTGTTAACGAAAATACTATCGATAAAGCTGATCAAAAATTTATTGAATATTACATTCATACTAGATATTGATCCTAATACCATATGTATATGCTTCAAGTGGCATTTGAAAGATGCTGAGTTCTTTGATTGTAATCTCGAATTTACCTACTCATGCATATGCTTAGGTTACAGTTGGTAATACCTAGGGCTGTTGCGAATGTGATATGTTCTTCGGCTGAGAAATAAAATAACGTATGATAAAAAAATATAAAAAAATTTAATTAAATTAAATTAAAAAAAAATAAAATAAAAACAAAATAAAATAAAATAAAATAAAATAAAATAAAATAAAATAAAATAAAATAAAATAAAATAAAATAAAATAAAATAAAATAAAATAAAATAAAATAAAATAAAATAAAATAAAATAAAATAAAATAAAATAAAATAAAATAAAATAAAATAAAATAAAATAAAATAAAATAAAATAAAATAAAATAAAATAAAATAAAATAAAATAAAATAAATTAAAATAAAATAAAATAAAATAAAATAAAATAAAATAAAATAAAATAAAATAAAATAAAATAAAATAAAATAAAATAAAATAAAGTAAAATAAAATAAAATAAAATAAAATAAAATAAAATAAAATAAAAATTCCCTACAATATGGGTATCAAACGAAAGGTGAAGGTCCCAGGTTTCACTTGGACATCGACATATTTCGATAAATTTATCGATAACTGAGTTATCGGTCAAAATATGATTGCCCCAAACCTAAAAAATTCCATACAATATGGGTATCAAAGGAAAGTGGAAGTCCAGAGGTTTCGTTTGGACTCTGTATTTTTCGATATATTTATCGATAATTTCATACGACATTTGATTAAAAAGCAGAAAATAAATATAGTTTAAACAAGTAAGGAAAGTTGTCTTCGGCTGTGCCGAAGGCTAAATACCTTTCATGAATAAGCGTCACGATTTTCACTGTTTGATCCCCAGTACAACCTGTGTGAATTTATCTTTAGCTCATATCGAAATTATCGGAGCTATCGATTATATGGGGACGATGTGTTACATTGGTCCAATCTCATTGATTTTTAACATCGACATTCCACATTCTAAAATAGCAACATTTACGAAATTTCACGTTCCTACCGATATAATTACAGGAGTTATCTACCAAAATCCGTTTATCGGAACAATCGATTGTATGGGGGCTATGTGAAATATTTATCCCATTTCAATGATTTTCAACATCGATATTTTACATATAAAAACAGCGATGCTTCCAAAATTTCCCGTTCCTATGTGTTTAATTACAGGACTTATAGCCCAAAATCCGCTTATCGGAATAATCGATTGTATGGGAGCTATGTGAAATATTTATGCCTACTCAATGATTTTCAAGATCGATATTTCGCATATAAAAATAGCGATACTTCCAAAATTTCACGTTCCTACCTATATAATTACAGGAGTTATCTACCAAAATCCGTTTATCGGAACAATCGATTGTATGGGGGCTATGTGAAATATTTATCCAATCTCGATGATTTGCAACATCGATATTTCACATATAAAAATAGCAATACGTCCAAAATTTCACGTTCCTACGTGTTTAATTACAGGAGTTATAGCCCAAAATCCGTTTATCGGAATAATCGATTGTATGGGAGCTATGTGAAATATTTATCCCATAAATATGAGTTTCAACATCGATATTTCACATATAAAAATAGCAATATTTACAAAATTTCACGTTCCTACGT
>CAXKVI010000001.1:159780892-159833392 GCA_964058755.1 Campiglossa producta
AAGCGAATGTTGTGGAAAATATTTTAGGAAACTTAGTAAGGCTCTCTTTCGACTTACAAAAACCGCACTCTTAGTATACCCTTCCTTAGAAAATCAGAATCATGGCCGGTGTTGCAAGAAGCTTGGACGACCTTCGGAGCATTCCGCATCCGCTGATATTTAATATTCTACTTTCGTAACATCCCTGGCACACACACAAACAAATTCATATATGTAGTTGATGCATGTATATACCTGCCGTCATTCATGTTATATAAATTTTGCACTTTCATACATATGTATAGAGATTTTGGCTCGTCCGTATGCATTTTAATCAATTCCATATATTATCGATAAATTATGCAATCTCTAATTTGGAATGCAATTTAGCAAAAAGGCTTGAATGGTGCAAGTCAACAGAGACTGCAGCAAGTTGAAGTGAAATTGAATGAGCAGCGAGAATAGAAAAAAAAATAAGCTTCAATCAAAAATAAAGCAACAATTCTTGCGCGCACGTTTATGCCTTTCCACGAGCTTGCCAATTTTCTTGCAGTGAAAGAAAGAGGTATGAGCGAAAATATCTATTGGTTTGTGACTAGAATTTTTTTTGAATGCAATGGAACTAGTGTGACCCAAATTTTTTCTTTTATTTAATTTTTAAAATTTCTTTTTTTTTTACATTTTCTTTATTGTTTTTTTTTTTACAATTTCTTAATGTTTTATAATTATTTTGTTTTCATTTAATTTTTTTTTCCTTTGTTAGTTTTTATCTCATTTTATTTTATTGGATTTTATTTTATTTTACTTTATTTCATTTCATTTTTTTATTTTGTTTTATTTTATTATTTTTATTTTATTTTATTCCATTTTTTTATTTTATTTTATTCCATTTTTTTATTTTATTTTATATCATATTATTTTATTTGCTTTTATTTTATTCTATTCTAGTTTTATTTTATTTATTTTTATTTTTTCTTTTATTTTTAATTTTTTTATTTGCTTTTATTTTACTTTATTTTTGATTTTTTTCTTAGATTTATTTTGTTAGAAAAAAAATGTGAATTGTGTGTTTTTTTTTTTTTTATTTTACTTAGATTTTTTTTTTTGTTTAACTTTAACTTTTTTTATTTTATTTTCATTTTTTTATATTATAAAATTTTGTTTATTTTATTTTATTTAATTTTGTTTTTTGTTACTTTGTTTAATTTTATTCATTTTTTATTTTCTTTATTTGTTTGTTTAGGTTTTTTATTTTGTTTTATTTTTTTATTTTGTTTTATTTTTTTATTTTGTTTTATTTTATTATTTTTATTTTTTAGTTTTTTCTTTTCCTTTATTTTGTTTTCTTTAACTAAATTTTGTGATTTTGTTTATTTTATTTTCTTAATTTTTTTATTTTAGTTTTTTAGTTTTTTTTTAGATTTATTTCTTTTTTGTTTTATTTTAACTTCTTTTATTTTATTTTTATTTTTTTATATTATACAATTTTGTTTATTTTATTTTATTTAATTTTGTTTTTTTGTTACTTTATTTAATTTTATTTATTTTTTATTTTCTTTATTTGTTTGTTTTTTTTTTCTTTTTTATTAAGGTTTTTTGTTTCATTTTATTTTTTTATTTTGTTTTATTTTATTATTTTTATTTTTTTTTTTATTTAAGTTTTTTATTTTTTTTTAGTTTATTTTTTGTTTTACTTTAACTTCTTTTATTTTATTTTTATTTTTTTGTATTATAAAATCTTGTTTATTTTATTTTATTTAATTTTGTTTTTTGTTACTTAAATTAATTTTATTTTTTTTTTCTTTATTTTTTCCATTTTATTAAGGTTTTATTTTATTTTATTTTTCTTTTTATTTTATTTTATTTTTTTATTTTTTTTTATTTTATTTTATTTTTTTACTTTATTTTATAGTACCTCGGAACCGAGCTTGCTAATAATCCCACAATAATCCTAAAATGATCCCTAAAAGACCCTTAAATGTTCCCGAAATTGAACCTAAAACGATCCAAAAATGATCCCAAAATGACGTTAAAAACATCCTTAAATGTACCGAAAATGATCCGAAAATTACCCAAAAATTATCCAAAAATGATCCTAAAATAGTCCTGTTCTCAAAACGACCACAAAAAGACCCTAATATGTTCCCAAAATGACCCAAAAATGATTCCAAAATAATCCGAAAATGACCCAAAAATTATCCAAATTAATCCAAAGTTGAACCCCAAATGATTTCAAAATAGCTCTAAAATTATCCCAAAGTGACCCCTAAATGATCTCAAAATTATCCTAAAATAGTCCAAATATGATCCCAAAAATATACAATACAAATACAATAGGGTAAAATGGTAACCCTGGCCGGCAACCCTACTTGAAAATATCTTAGTTGGCAATTAAAAAAAATTGAGATAGGTAAACCGCCCCAGGTGGCAACCCCCAAGTGGAAAGTCTTAGAATCAATCATACTATCTATATTTAATATTTTATCCAAATCTGTCAAGCGGTTCCCGAGATAGTCCGGATGTTCAAACATATAATAAAGTTTAGCTGGTTTAAAATTAGAAGATTATTTTGTTTTATTTAGTTTTATTTAATTTTATTATTTTTTTTTATTCTTTTTTTATTTTTATTTAATATCAATTTTAAACCGTGATCATACTAGTTGTAAGGAAGTTTATTTCAACCAGTTGCTATGACTGCAGAGTTATTACCACTTGTTCCGCAAAATAAAGTACAGCAGACGGCAAGCAAGCAATGATGTATCTTTACAATTTATATTACGTTCTCTGTTCAAGTAAAAGCATCTTCAAAACCTGAAGTACAAAAACATGAGAAAAGATGTTCATTCAAAGAACAGCTACTTCACAGTGTTACTTTGCTCTAAGCTTTCTTGACTTTCCAACTCAAGTGTTCGTTGAAATTTTAAAGAGAGTTACTACAGCAGCAACGCCACGAAAGCCTTTCCACGTGTTGCTAAATTTAAAAAAAATTAGTTAGTATAATATTTATGTATGTATGTATATGAAGCACATTTTTATGAGAACAGCGTAATCATCTGTGAAACAGATATTGATTCAGTAAAAGTTTATTCACCTGCTTAGTAAAAAGTATCCCTTAACGATTTGGAGGGAGCTGTCTTTGCGATACGAATTTTTCAGGTATAAGCCGAGTACAATATGCTCTCACCTTCTGGTACTAGACATATGACTGAATAGGATATATGAGAATACCACTAATTTTAAAAACACTGGCTTGGTAACAGTTTTATCGAGTGTCAGAAGAGTTGTTATCTTATAGTTCGTTCGTTGAACTCATCTCACATATATTAAACTTAATCAGCTGACCAACAACGTCACAAAGGTTAATTGAAATTTTCTTCCTTGACTATATTTTTATTATTCAAACAAACATTAAAAACTACGTCTTATAATTACTATTACTATTATGTATATGTACCTAGTTTTACTTCGCTTTATAGTCTTAGTAATAGTTGGCAACAAAGTAAAAATGTTTGACACCTTTTAACTTTTGACCCCATAAACTTAATTAAGGTTTCACATGGGAGTAGTGTGCGCGTCGATAAAATACTGAAACGATTCAAAGTACGTACTGATGTTAAATATAACGTAGGTGATTGTATCTAACGAAAGTATACGTTTTCTGATTTTCTCGATTTGAGAATTATATTCCATTTTGTTTGAGAACACAATGTTTCTCAAGTTTTTCTCGAGTCGTCCTCTAACTGTGGAGATTAGAGAATGTCAATAACTAACTTCAGTGTTTCTTGAGAAGCAACAGGTATAGAGACTACTGTCTGCTTATAGTTTAAAAGTGGAGACAGACCACCACCCTGAAAAGTTCCTCTCCACAGATGTGCTGTGACCTTACTAAGTCCCAAATTGCGCTTATCACTCTTTATGGCAATGCCATCCCTATCTTCTTGGTAAAAAGTTTGAGAGGAGTCGGTCTGAGTGTTGTTTCTAAATCGGATTGCTGAGTCACTTCCAACTCACAGCTGATCGCAAAAATCACACTAATACACACGCATAATATACTCCCCATAAACAAAGAAAAATATATTTTCAAACGTGTGGTAAATAATTAGGGTCAAAACTTTAGAATAATGTACCACGATTTGGAAAAAAATTTATTTTAGCGCATGGTAGAGGGGGTCGTATGTACATATCACAACTGTAAAGGTAGTAACTGTCGGACTTTTATATTATAATTTTTATATACCTGATCTGCTGTTGATCTGCTACTAGTTTATCATTAAAAATGAGAATTTACGTTGAAGGTTTCATCTCAAATACCTCTCAAGTTGATATCTAATAAAATGGTATATTGGGTTTCACACAATTCCTTCATTCCATTTCATTTGGAGTTAAGCTAAAGCTAAGGGTACACCTAGCGACGCGACACGACGCGACTTAATATTCTTTGCATGTGTTCTTATGGATCATAGTACACCTAGCGACAGCAGCACCACGCGACACGACGTAGTTGATCCGGAGTCCGAAAACGGGGAATACAGAATGAGCTCAGACGTTTCTTTTGGAGGTGTAGAGCAAATTTCTTGAATTTTTTGGTGGGTTTACCTTTTTGGGATCTGTCGAACAATGTTTGGCCAAGACAACATCATTCAAGAAATATATTTCTCCCTCTCCCTTCCCAATCCCCTACTATTTTTTCAAGTTATATTCGTCTCCTTCACCATCTTCCTCCTAGTCCTTTCAACAGAACAGAGTCTCTTCTTGTTGTTGTTGTAACGAGGTATAGCCCTGCCTAAATGTCAGACAGGGTCACCCCGTGTGTATTGCTCTTGGCCGGGTCGAATTAAGAAAACGACCCGGTTCGTTTCGGCCGCACGATGGGTACAGCACAAGTACTGGTAACGTTCTCGTAGAACCGGCAATACAAGAAACTAGCCGTGTATGCCATGTAGGTCATTTAACGTTACCCAGGGTGCATCAACGGGGAGGCGACCACATTAGAATCCAACCTTTTTTGAAACACTCATTTATTTCTTGATAATTTCCTGAATGGGAGTACTTACCACGTGGGGAGAAGAACTTTTACCGAAATACATGCATACCTATTAGAGGTATACGCCGTCAAATTTGTCGGCGGCGGCGGCGTAAGGCCCATTTTATAGCGGCGGCGGCGGCTACGCCGGCGCGGCGCGCCGCCGGCGTGCGCCGGCGTGGTAGTATAAAAAAATTGCATGTTGAATTTAAAAACTCCATATATTTCAATTGTAGGGATTTTTATTGAACTGACAAAAAATTTTGGGTACATTTTTTATGTAATGTAAATGAACGTAACTTTAAATGTTTCACATTTTATAATATAATATAGAAGAATACTAAAAACATAACGCATAGCAGTCTTTTAATCAAATTCTTACACTGAAATAACTATGTTACATATTGAGTCTAGGACTAAAATTATGTACATTAACCGAAGGCTTTGTTATGATCACTACAATATGCATGTGTCATTTAAAATATATGTTTATAGTGTAATATTATATCAATTCAGTCTTTGTATACATTGTTAACATAAAAGTAAAGCTATTGTAATGCTTACATTGATAGAAATTTACTTATTTAGTTTAAAAAAAAAATTTGTACCATTTCACTTCTTTGTACAGTTGTTGTTGTGTATATCTTATGTTTATAAAGTTGTATGTGTCTCTTTTCATAGCGAAAAATAATCATTTTAAATATTCTGCACAAGACTCGTAGTTGTCATGGGTAAAAATTGTTTTGTTAATGTTGTGAGGGCTTAGCTGTGACCGCTTATTTGTGACTGCCAGACCATCTATAGAAAAAACTCGCTCACTCGGCGTACTTGTTGCAGGATGCATACAACTTTTTTTGCTAGCTTGGATAGCAAGGGCATTGCAGCCGCCTTTTCCCTCCAAAACTCTAAAACATTCTGATTGGAGGACAGACTTAGCAGCAAATGACATTCTGCTTCTAAATTAGAGTTTTTCAAACTCGAAGAATACCGCTTGGGAAGTTTCAATATTTTAGAAGAAGGTGAAGTTTCTTCAGAATCGTTTACACTATTTCCGTTTTTTGATGAATCACCAACAAGTCTTTTATACATCTCTATCAAAAACTGTACTTCTGTCTTACATTTGCTTTTGCAGTATTCTGTAACACAATCTAATGTGTTAAAACGCGGATCCAGCAGCGTTGCGCATACTAAAATATCAGTTATTGGAAATCTATAGTCAAGTTTACTCTTCATATTTTTTTTTATTTGTTGCAATAAATGATCGTGACAAAAGCTGCAATTATTCTGATTTAAATCAGTGTCATCGTTTTCAGATAATATTGATAATATCTCAGTTCGAATGATTAACGCAAGAGAAATCGATGGGTATGAGTCCCCAGAAAGAATATTGACAGCATCTTTGAATTTTTGCAAAAAGTCTCTTAATTTATACAATAGTAGTACTTCCGTTTCGAGTAAAATTAAGTCAGTTTTATTACAGTTTAAAAGAAGTTTATTAATGGCAGCCCTTTGAGATCCAAGACTATCAAGTAATGATAAGACACTGTGCCATCTTGTAGATATCGAATTTTTAAGGGTGGTGTTTCTCTTATCCACCAAACTGCCATGCAAGTCATTGGTATTATTTATGTTTCTATATACTTCCAAGGACACATCATCAAGGGGACCGAACCCTTCGTCGTAGTCGACCCATGAAGCGTCTTATGAAGCCAGGAGTTCTTCCAAGTTATCAATTTTTGACAAAATCTCTTTTTGTATGGCATCGGCCTGTAACTTCAGAGTATGTGTTTTGAAACGTAGGGCTCGCGCGATTTTTTTACACTTTAAAATTAGACGATTTATTTCTGGAACGGAATCATACCCATCTACCGTAAGCAAATTGTGAAGCCCATGCCCAATATAGAAGTGGTTGTTAAGGCTGCCCAAATCGATGGCTTCCTCAATATTACTGCCTTGGTCAGTGACAACGAAATTCGAACCAAGCTTTACGTTAAAGTATTCAGTTACTTCCTCAATCCCCTGCAATATGTTGTTTCCTGTATGGGACTTTGAGACATATTTTGTTTCTAGTGTGAGACTCGACATAGCGAAGTTTGTTGAAAGGTAATGAAAAGTAAAAGTTATATAATTACGCCTACAGTAGTTATCCGTCCATAGATCGAAAGTTAAAGCAAAATGTTCCATCCCAGATATTTTTCCTTTAACGACTTTTAAAACGCTTTCATAAACATCATCTAATGCTGTTGTTGCAATTGTTTTATAATGTGGTATATCATTATCGTTTACTACTACATGGTATTTTTTTAAAAAGTCTTTTATTCCATTGTGTGCAATTGTATGGAACGGTAATAAATCACGTGCCATCCATAAGGCTAAGTCCCTTCCCAACATCCATTTAGAATCAGTTGAACTTTTTTTTGGACATTTTTGAAAAAAATTTGTGCTCGTTTTTTAAATGACGTGTTAAATTCCCTGTTGAGACGTTCTTGCTGTGTGAAATACAGCTGCTAGATCCATCATCTTTTGCACTTTGGTATTTGTTTCTTTCAGGGGTCAACTGCTAATAAATTAGCTAAAATTATGGGGGAGGACTCTAAAGACGGGGTTTGGCCTCAGGATCACGAATCCGGAAGCGCTTTTTAGGGACGGCCTAAATAAATTACAATCACATGAAAACTTACAACTTTGATCGCAAATATGTAACTCAAAATAATAAAAAAAGCGCTTCCGGATTCGTGATCCTGAGGCCAAATCCCGTCTTTTAAGCCCTCCCGCACAATTTTAGCTAATTTATTAACAGTTGACCCCTAAAGGAAACAAATACCTGCACTTTTAACACATTTAGGGCACGGCCATTAGTGCGTTGTAAATTAAAAAAAAAAATTGTAACTTTAGAAAATTATCACAAAAAAAAATGTTAAACGCGCCGCCGCGCCGCTAAATAGGCTATTCGGCGGCGGCGCGTCAAAAATGACTTTTGTCGGCGGCGGCGGCGGCGTTTGTCGGCGGCGTATGTATATCTCTAATACCTATGTACCTCGGATAGCTGACTACTCAGAAAAAAGTACTCTCTCTCTCTTCTTATCTAAAAATAACTGTAAAATAGAGCGAGGCCATGCCATTCAAGACAAATTAGTCTTTTAAAGTGTAAGCAAAAGCAAAACCTAACAATATGTGTTGCAAAGATTTGAAAGCGGCTTTTTGGCTCACTATACTTTGTACCTTGCCGCTGAAGTCGTTGTTGCCACTTGTTACTGTTCAAGAGATTCATTCATTCATTTATACCAGCAGCTAACTCTCATAACCAGATTGAGCACACTCTTTAGCCAAGCTTTTGACTTTTCAACACACACATGCAAAGAAAGACACTTCAATTTGTTATGCATCACACTGCGCTCTCCACACCATAAAGCAAATAAATTTCTTCAATGCCGGCCGGTATTTTCGATAATTAGCTGCGGCAGCGTCGATAAAAACAAGAACAATGAAAACAAAATAAATGAAATTTTGCAAAGAAAAAAGATATAAATAAAATAAAAATGCAGAGACGAAATGCAATAAACCGCCTTGTCCAGTGAACTGCATCAACTAGCCAGCCAGCAGACAGTGTGAATACAATCGAGGTTGCCACGTGGTTAATTTGGATCAGGAATGGTACTTTTTTTTAAGAAAGTCAAATGCAACGCTTCAGGTTGATCCTAATGCATGTCGTTACAACTTTGAAACTGTGAGGGACTTTGTCTAATTGGGAACCAGCGTTAACACCGAAAATGATGTCAGTCTAGAAATTCAACGAATAAGCCGTCTTGCCAAAAAATGTTACTTCGGACTTGAGAAATAAGATCACGCTATATAAGTCTGATGCGATGAGCTTTACGCAGACCTGACCATAGTATAGCGACTTAAAGCACAAAAGAGCCCCTGCTGGTTAGGGGTATTCTAAACCCGAGGTTGGTATACCGTTCGTAAGAGGCGCCTAATATGCACATAGGTTATGACGTGCTAACTCGATGGTTGATCTACGGATATGATGCCTCACAACTCTCATTACCCATCTTCTCCTTTCTCTCGGATGGAGGGATGACATGACCTAGAAGGTTACACTGGTTATACCAAATCGCGTACCGAAAGCACTGCTGGCTTACTCATTATATGAAAGGACAAAGAAGTCCCAGGGTAGAAGTTTTTTCTATCAACGTACGACTTCGGCAGCAGAGGAAAGCTTCGACTGAGATGGAAACAACTGATGGAGGATGACTTGAGCTCCCTTGGTGTTTCCTATTGCCGTCGCGTTTCGTTAAAAGGGAATGACTGACGTACTTTGATACTTACTTACTTAAAATAGCCTTTAACCGCTTAGGCGATTTTGGCCGTCTAACATGTCTCGCCAGTAGGCTCTTTGTTAAGCCAATTGGAGACACCTCGTGTTCTCAGATCTGCCTCCACTTGGTCCTGCCATCGGAGTGGTGGCCTCCCTCTTCCTCTGCTTCTTTTTTCTCTCGAATACTCCCAAAGCCGCCTCGTCAGATGCTGTCAGTGTCCATGCTTCTGCACCATATAATAGGACGGGTACGATAAGTGACTTATAGAGTGTTGTTTTTGTTCGTCGAGAGAGTACTTTACTTCTCAATTGCCTACTCAGCCCAAAGTAGCAGCCCAAAGTAGCTTACATTGTTGTTGGTATTAATGCTGCTTCCCAGGTATACAAAGTCCCTTACTGTCTCGAAATTCGTTCACCTTCGTGTTTTGATACAAAACGGCAAAAATCGTTAAGGCGGTTAAGCGCCAATAACTGATGATGATGAGATTGATCCTAAGGTCATTATAAACCTCTTACTTAGGTACAAACATGCGTAACTTGTACAATATACTGAAGTATCTGGGGTCCGGAGTTTTCAATTATCTCATCAAGTTATTCAGGATACACCCCAAGGATGGTTTGAGTAAGGGATAGTTTTGATCTTTGGTGTCTTATAACAGGACCTTTAAGACCTAAGTGCACTCACACAGATAGCGTTGTTTTAACAGGAAGACATGATGTTTTAAAAGAAATTCATGTAAATTTAACAGGAAGTCATGTTAATTTAACAGAGAGTCGTGTTAAATTAACAGTGAGTTATGTTAATGTAACACGAAGTCAAGATTTTCAACATGGGCTTTATGTTAATTTTACAGGAAGTCATGTTAATTAAACACGAAGTTAAGTTAGTCAAAATGAGCTTCATGGTAAAATAACATGAGCGATAGTGTTGGAAAATAATATCCCGAAAAAGTGTTAAAAAGTGTTGATTTTACATGAAAATTTTTCAGTGTTCTGGTGTAGAGATGGGGGCGTGCGTGTTTTTTACCGTGACACGAAACACGCACGCGTGTGTCCATGTGCGCGTGTTCGAAAATGCGATTTCGTGTCGTGATCGTGTTGAGCCCGAAAACCAAAAAAAACACGCCAAAACCAAACTGGGTTGGCACATTATATTTTTTCTAAATTATATTTTTTTATAAGTTTCTAATTCCACTTCACTCCACCACAAACTTTAGTTTGTTTGATGCATAAGTATATGCTATGTACAAAGTACATGCCATCTTTACAAATATATACAAAAACAAAATAAAATCCATGAAATACAGTTTTATATTTTTTTCGTGCGTGTCGTGTCGTGTTTTGGTATTTTTTCCCCGTGCGTGTTAGTGCCAACTTTTGAAAATCAGTTTCGTGACCGTGTCGTGTTGCAAAAATCATGCACGCGCCCGTCTCTATTCTGGTGTGAATACTTGCAGATACTGTAACCTAACACAAGCTAAACTAGGACGTCAACCAAATACCTAAATAAGGCGTTTTTAAAAAGAATTCTACGACAGTGCCTTTATCAAATGATTGGTTATTCACGTAGGGATAGAAGCACTCGAAAGCTTCTAACAATATAAACATAACCTATTTGAATAGTTGTTGGTCGTTTTTTAGTTTTGGATCTTTTTAGAGGAAATTTTGGTACAAAAAACCTAGGTCTGGCCACCGTAAACACAACTCTTTTGGAGTCAAGATTATAAAAGCGTGGAAGTGCATTATTTCAAAGCAAAGCTCGACTGGGAAAAGGCTGTAAAAAATAGTCGAAGCAGACACGCAACTAGATGCCAGTTGACTTTGAAGAATGCAGACGTTTAGCGCATTTACTAAGCGCCAACGGTGCCACACACTTGGTAAATATTTATGTCTATACAAGAATAAGAGAAATAAAAAAGAAGAGGAAGAGGCCTCATAGCCAACAACGAAGACGTGCAGTCAAGCTCGCGGCTTGAATATCTATAGCCGGTGGTCGTTGAAGCTGTTTTGTTGTCCGACAGCGTCTCGACAAATGGCAAAACAATCTGGTGTGACAGGCGCAACGCAACGTCCAAGCGTTCATACATAAATATGTTAGGTAAGAGTGGCAGCGTGTCATGTGGATTATTTTTATGCACTTCCAAGACCAAAAATAGATTTACGAATATATTTTTAAACGAAGTGGACCAAGTGGAAGCGAAAGGGGAAAAAGTGCATACTGAAGGGCGTTAGAGCAAAGTCGACAAAAAAAGTCCGTGTGTGATGCACGTGAGAATAGGCCGGTAACTATTCTGCATTGGGTTCTCGCATATCAAGTCTTTTTTTATTACAAAAGTCATATTTCCCCTTTAGAGGTTTTTTATAACGAGTTCACCCCTAGGTAGAGTTAGATAAATAACCCAAGCGAATTTCCTTCGCCATGATCTTTGACCACATCGAAAAACACAGGGGAAGATGGATGCTGAGAAGGAACAATCGGAACAGCCAGTGGTGTATCAGCTGGTCTTTCAACTGTTTTCTGAGAGAACAAGTCAACTCAACGGAATGCATGAGCATTGGGAGCATATATCGATAGCTCTCCGTTCAACATCGAAAAATAAATGGTACGATGAAGAGAGCTGTGTCGCAACGGAAGTAAATGATGCCGCCTACAGGACCACGTAGAGAATGAGTGCAATTTGTGTGTAAACCATATGCCGTCAACTACTTTGCTGGTAGGAAAATACTAATGCTTTAACATAGCGAACGCTCTTTCCGCGTGCCGACTACTGTGGTAAGCGCTACCGCGAGCCTGTTTGGTTGCTTTGTCGTCCGGTAGAGGAATATCTGGAGTTCAAGTTCGCAGTGAGCGGCATTCTGATGCACTACCTTCGGGGACTCAAACTTTTTTGGAATGCTAAGATTACTAATGCCTTTATTGAGTAGTCCGCAACTCTCATTAGTTCCGGCATTATGTAACTGGACGGGGCTGTAAAGCTTAAATACGATATATCAAGAGAAGCGCGACTATCTCCCTCTTCGTCACAGCTTCTGCATATGTCATTGAACGGGACGCTCATGTGGTTGTGGCTGTAGTCCTTGGGATTACTTTCTTCGACCTGTTAAGCAGGTTCTCTTGTTTCCTGATCTTGCACGCGTCGGTGGAGTAACAGTTGTCTATCGTCGATTCCTGAAACTTGCCATGCATGTATCTTTGGCTTATCAAGACTGCCTCAGAAGTGTTCAACAAAGCACCAGCTTCTGCTAGTTCGCTTGCCTTCTCGTTGTCCCCTATGTTCCTTTGAGGATGTAATTGTTGAACTCAACACCTTGAATACTGCTTGAATGTCGGAATATATGCACATGTCACATCTTCCCATAGAGTCTTCTGTAAGGAAACCTCATGCCCTCTCTATGTTTGGCATAGACGCTGTTCAGTTGCTGGCTTTATCAGGAAGACTAGCCCATTTTTTGAACCGTCGGCTTAGATCGATAGTATTTTATCTAGACTTATCATATCTCTCCGTCAGTCATCTTTTGAGAGAAACTTGACCCTAAATTTCGAAATTCAACGTGGCCGTGTGGTAATATGTCGTTGTCGAAAATAAACCAGTAAACCCGAGGATGATGCCACTGTGACCGTACTGCCTCGAGATCCAGCAGTCCGACACACGCAGTTTTACTGCGAAATATGAATTAAGGTCCCCACACACCAAAGAAAAGTTGCTTTAGTGTATTTTTTATGAAGGTAAGTTTACTTAGCACGCGGCGAATTTCTTATTATTATTATTTCTAGCCTCTTTGTAATCGGTTTGAAAACACAAAGTAGGGAAGAAGAAAGTCCGTCTTAGCTAGTCGGATTCGGCCAAAATTAGGGTAGCCACGCCACATCTACGCCCATACAAACAGATCTTACAAAACAGATTACGTTCTCCCAAAAATCAAAGCCCGAGCTTCTACATGACAGGTGAAGCTTACCGCTTTACAAATATGACTTCACAGATAAAAACTCAGTATTTTTTAAAATAGTAGCTAGGTATGGGGGCGTCCATGGAGGGACTCCTATAAATCACCAAAAATCACTATGTGGGGAGGAGGGTTCCAAAATGATTCATGGACGCCCCCTATATAAAATAAAAAAGTTAAATTTTTTCTACTCACCTATGCTAAGCGGTGTACCAATTTTGCCGGAGACATTTAAAAAATTAAAATCAAATTTTATAAATTTTTTTTTACCACCAAATATCGACATATAACCAGCATTACCATCACCACCGACACTATTCGCTGCTGCAGCACTATTTTTCGTTGATTTTTGCGTTGCTGTCGTTGTCAAAGGTGGGCCGAGTGTTGTTGCGAACGAATGTAATTTTTCCAATAAAGTCGTAGCATTAAGTGCACTGTACGGTGGACCAGCTGTTGTCGGATCAGGGGTACCAGCAGCAGCGGTAGCTTGTACCGGACCAGCGCTAACAGTGCACAATTTACTAATACTTAGGATGCATGTGATAAAAATGAAATTTGATGAAGTAAAGCTGAAACTAATCAGCTGTTGGATTTTACTTTGATAATTACAGCTGCTGCTAAAAAATTTACTAATTTTCGGCGTTTCGCTGGCTTCGGAGGTTTTGGTGGTGGAAGACAGTGTTGCCATTGTATGGTTAACGATGCAGTTATAGAATAGTTGTTACTGTTTTTTTTTTCTCAAGATATTACTTTTTTTATTTTTTTTATTTATATATAATTTTATTTATTTAAACTATATAGTTAAAAGTTTAATGTTTTTTCTTTGTTTATTTTTGCCAACTACACTGGCACTTTTTGGCTATAACTGTAAACAAAATTATAAAATTATTTTAATAACATTTTTTTTTTAATTTTTTTAGCACTTTTTGTTTCATTTTTTAGTACTTTTTAAATCTCATTTGCAATTTGGCTAATTAGGTTAAATGATCATTTTACCGATTTTTCTTTTTAGTTGCCATTTTTATACCCAGCGTAGTAGTACTAGTACAAGGGTATTATAATAACAATCGATGGAAACCACGCCCCCTTTTCGATATCGAAAATTTCGAAAATCACATAAACTGGCATAGCTTGAGTAAAAATTGAGATATTTGCATGAAATTTGGTATACAGGTTACTATCTGGCCAAGGTAGGTTGCTATTGAAAATTGGCGAAATTGAATGATAACCACGCCCCCTTTTTCGATATCGAAAATTTTCTAAATTACCTAAGTTGACATATCTCGGCAGCTGAGATGGCCGAAATTATATAGTTTATAAGTGGGGGCTGCCACCTGGGGCGGTTTACAGGGTTGCCACCTATCTTAATTTTTTTAATTTTGTAGCAGAACATTTGCCAATATGGGTATCAAATGAAAGGTATTTTTTGAACGACATGCCAGCTAAAATATTTTCAAGTAGGGTTGCCACCTTTCCTCAGTATATTTGCATATCCGGACTATTTTGGGAACTGCTTGACCGATTTGGAAGAAATTTGGCATATGGATAATGTGATTGATTCTAAGGATATCCACTTGGGCGTTGCCACTTGGGGGTGTACAGGGTTGCCAATTATCTCAATTTTTTTTAATTATGGCCAATATTTTAATATAAGCCAATATGGGTATGAAATGAAAGGTATTTTCGACGATATACCAACTAAAATAATTTCTAGTATGATAGCAGCCCAGGGTTACCATTTTACCGTATTGTATTTGTATTGTATATTTTTGGGATCATATTTGGATTATTTTAGGATCATTTAGGGGTCACTTTAGAATAATTTTGGGGATATTTTGATATCATTTTGAATTCAATTTTGGATTAATTTGCGACAATTTTGGGGTAATTTTCGGATCATTTTGGAGTCATTATGGGATCATTTTGGGATTATTTTTGGATCATTTTGGGATAATTTTTGGGTAATTTTGGGAACATTTGAGGGTCTTTTTGGGGTCGTTTTGGGATTATTTTAGAATTATTTTGGGAACATTTTTGGATCATTTTGGGATCATTTAAGGGTACATTTAAGGGTGTTTTTGGGATCATTTGGGAATAATTTTTGGATCATTTCGGGATCTTGTTAGAGTAATTTTGGGATCATTTTCGGATCATTTTTGTGTTCAATTTCCGATCATTTTGGGGTACAATTGCGTATAATTTTTGGAAAATTTAAGGGTCTTTTTGGGATCATTTTAGGATTATTTTGGGACTATTTTTGGGTCATTTTGTGTAAGTGAAGTTAGCGCTAAATTGATGGCACCGAGCAAGGTCGGTCACCCAGGTACTTAGCATTATATGGAGTATACCTGATGAAATTGGACGAAATCGCTTCCGACCACGCCCATTTTCGACATGGAAAATTTCGAAAATCACATAAATTTACATAATTCGATTAGGTAAATAGCTAAAATTTAATATAATTTGGTAGGTAAATCCTCCTCGTCATTTTTAATAAACTTTTAAAGCAGGCGTGGCACCATGCATCTTTAAGGGGACATTTTTGAAAATTAGACTGGTCATAATTTTAAAGCTGATTATAGTAAAATGGTTTAGGATATATTCCTTATGAATTTGGTAGAAATCGCTTGGTATACTATAATGTTCAGTTTACCCGAACTAAGACTTCCTTACTTGTTTATCCTTATCTTCAGACCTCGGCACACTTTTTGCATCGCCAGTTAACAAAAATACAAAACACCCTGTAGGGTGTTTAGACAGTTTAATGTTTAATGGCGAAGAAATGCGATTTATTGAATATCTTTCAGTAATAAACCTGTCACCATGTATTAGCATTGCCAAGCGCGCCATAAGCAAAATCTAAAAAACTCAAGTCAAAATCATTATAAATGCCCACATCAAATTCGCTTACAGCTGAATACAAAAGCTAAGCTGAATAAGTACAAAAATTAAGCTGAATATCAATATTGAAACCAAAAAAAAATTACATCAAATTATTGCTGACCTAAGCAAAATGGCACAGCACTTTTAATTTGCATATTGTTTATGCAAAATTGTATGGAAATTATAAAGGTAAAATAAATGCATTTATAAATAATTCGTTTGATATAGGTACAACGTGAGATGTGAAGTAATTACGGTCTCTCTCATAATTATAAGGCCAGCAAATATTTTGTGTCCAAACTTTTAACTAAATTTTAGACTTTTTTGAGCTAGATATATGACCAAATCAAATCATTTAAGCTAGACCAATTTTAAACCAGAAATGTTTTAACATTTTTTTAAAGAAAAAATATTTTTTTTTTGTTCGTTGGCAGGGATCTGAACCAAGACTCTCCGCATCATACGCGACTGCTCTACCATTGAGCTACACATAAACGCTGTGGGCAAAATTCAATGACTTAAAATTCAATTGACACAAAAATTTTAAACCAAAAAATTTTAATTTCAAACCAAAAAGTTTTAAAAATAAAATAAATATGAACAACTAAGGAAAGCTGTCTTCGGCTGTGCCGAAGGCTATATAGTTTTCATGAATAAGCATCACGATTTTCACTGTTCGATCCGCAGTACAGCCTGTGTGAATTTAACTTTACCTCATACCGAAACTATCGGAACTATCGATTATATGGGGCGATGTGTGATATTAGTCCAATCTCATTGATTTTAATTATCTACATTTCACATTCTAAAAGAGCAATAGTTACGAAATTTCACGTTCCCTAATTACAGGAGTTATCTACCAAAATCCAATTATCGGAACAATCGATTGTATGGGGGCTATGTGAAATATTTATCCACTCTCGATGATTTTCAATATCGATATTGCACATATAAAAATAGCAACACTTATAAAATTTCACATTCGTACCTGTTTAATTACAGGAGTTATAGCCCAAAAACCGTTTATCGGAACAATCGATTGTATGGGAGCTATATGTAATATCGGTCCGATCTTGCTGGTTCCGACAAATGATTTCTAAGTATATTACAAAATGGTGGCCGCATACCAAATTTCAGCCAAATATCTGAAAAACTGATGGACTAGTTTGCGTTCAAACAGATAGATAAATCAATTCATCTCTTTTTCTTCTCATACTTACAAACATCGGACCAAAGTTATAATTTCATTTCATCTTCATGAAAAGTATACAAATTGTGTCTTTCAAAAAAAAACCCAAAAAAAAACATATTTAGACTGCTTTTCATTTAGATCTTAAATGGAAACCAGAAGAAAGGGATTGGAATAACGCCAAAAAAAAATTTTAAAATTGCTTAAACTTTAGACGGGTTTAAAATTTAGGCAAATGTTTTTAGCCGTGCAGGTTTTCTCTACCGAGGTTGGTGTGTAAAGAGATCGATAACTGTAAAAAAATTTTTTGATAGATAATTTAACAATTTTTCTGTATTCAAGGAAGCATATTTTAATTTTGGTTTTTATACTTGGCGGCATACAGTTTTTTAAAAAATTTATTAA
Organism: Campiglossa producta; assembly: GCA_964058755.1. Taxonomy (NCBI): domain Eukaryota; kingdom Metazoa; phylum Arthropoda; class Insecta; order Diptera; family Tephritidae; genus Campiglossa; species Campiglossa producta. Next base: position 159,798,638 of record CAXKVI010000001.1, read on the forward strand.
TTACTACTACCGATTCCTGAAAAAACTACCCTGTGGAGAGAAACCTACCCTCTGGAGTGACCCAGAAAATCTGTTTTCAGATTCAGCAAAAAAGCTTTAGAAACCGTTGAGAAACCCTATAGGATTTTTCGGCTGTTGTACAGTGCATTATTTATATAGATTCATTATTCAAAAACAATTTGATGTGTGGCAACCCTGAAAACTCCCCAAAGGATTCCCGAGATATTGGTCAACCCTAGGTGGTGACCGTGCCGGAATATCTTCGTTGCTACATATGTATATATATGGCCATATTAGCATATATTCCGTAATATTTCAAAAAAAGTTGGGACAGGTGACAATCCTATAAGCCACCCGACGTGGCAACACCCAAGTAGAAATTTTTAAAATTGAGCAAACAACAGAATAATAAATAAAATGGAGCTAGGTGGCAACCCTGCCTGAAAATATCTTCGAAAAAACGTGTCAATATTTTAAAACATGTGATAGGTGGTAACTCTGTAAGTCAACCGAAGTGGCAACACTTAAGTAGAAAGTCTTGGAATGAGTCAAACCATATCAAATTTTTTGTCAGGAAGCGCATGCCGTACTTGGCGCGTACGGTGCCAATTTATGGTCGCGTCAACCATTTTTTTTTTTCTTTTTGGAACAGATAAGGGGTCGTGCATATATGACGTCACGCGATTTTTGGAAGTTTTTGACCCCCCCCCCCCTCCCCCCATGTCTCACCCAGTCACAAACGCCAAAATATTTTTTTTTTAGTTATATCTATTGTGAAGAGATAAAGTTCCCCTAATACCAAAAAATTTCGTCCATATATGTCAAACGAGTCGTGAGTTATGCAAATCTTGAAAACCATGCAGAATTTTAAAAATCATCAAAAAAAATTTTGACACAGTAGACATGGTTTGAGTCAATGATATCTACTTATATATGCCAAATTTGATCCAAATTGTTTCAGCTTTTCCCGAGATATAGACACTAAAGTTTTCATTTCCGTCCCCGCTTTTCATTTCCGTTGCGTATTTCCGTCCCCCTTTTTATTACCCAAGGTAGGTTAAAATGTGTTCTTCACTAAGGCAGCTATAGTATGTATAAACTCCATATTTCGAATGAAACAGAATTCCACACCTAATCTTATAATTATGAAACGCAAATTAAATGCGTATACGGCACACAACAAAACCAAAAAAAAACCAAACAAGTTCACAGAGAGTAGAGTAGAGGTGGCAAGAGAGCTGCTTAACAAGTTCAGCGAAATTTTTTGGCCAACAAATGAACAAGCAAAATTGCCCAAAAGCATTCATTCAAAATATAAAGAAGATAAATGAATAAGTGTTGGGAAAAAGTGATAAAACTGATAAAAAAAAAAAAAGTATATAAACACGAGTCAAACGAAAAAATCAAGCACTGAGTCCGTTTACTGAGTAAAAGTTAGAGAGTCATTAGATGGTGAGACAGGCATAGCGGTAGTATATATTTAGTTATAAGGCGCTAAAGGCTTATCAATAAATTAGATAATTATGGTTTAAACGCGTCAAAATAAACCGGGCGGAAGGGAATTAAATCGAAAGAATGCACTGTCATTTTCATTTGAATCAAAATAATCACGATTATTCAAAACGAGTGTAATGTGCTGCAAAATGTTACAGTAGAAACTTAAAATATACAGCAAATTTGCATCAAGGTCACAATGTCGCGGTTTCTAACAAAAACAAAACATTTGTAATGAAAAAAAGCGCAACTCTTTTTTTTTTGACGTTTCATAAGCGTGCTAGATTTTAGCTTCTATATTAGCGAAGTGTCAATAAACTTTTTACATATTTTGCATAGGCGTAATATTTTGTAATGACTTTTAGAACAAATCACATGCTTTTAAGTTAACACCGGATCACAACAAAACATTTTTTTTTTTTGACAGATTAAAATTGTATAAGCACATTTGTGTTGTTGTTATATTCGTTAGCACTTATGTATATCTCCAGCAGCTAATGCTTAATTTCTCATCTCACAATAATTATAATTTCATACACTCTTTAAAATAAAATAAAATAAATTATTTTCTTTTAAATTTTCATGCATTTCTATTCTTATTTAAGAAAAATTCTCAAGCACACACACACAAACCGTCTTATTTACTTCCAATACGAAAGTCACACGTTACGCACCCGATTCGTATAGAAAGAAAAAAAAATCCGTCGTCGAACACGTTATTACATACGATCGACTTCGACACGAGAACGCACAACAAACGACTGAATATTGCAATTTTAAGAGTCACACATTAAACGTCAAACTATACGCTAACGAATGTCTCGTACTCAAGCATAAACAAACGATATACCGATCAGCCAACCAGCTATCCAAGCAAACCGATCTACACAATAAAAAAACGATCAAAACTAAAAACAACAAACAAACTTTAACAATATAACAAGAACACACAACACGTTGTTGTAAACATTTCTTGCTACTCTTCTCACGTTTTATTTAGCTCCCCAATTCGCCCCACTCTCCAAAACTAGCCCACCATGTGGGTCGATCATACGATTTTAACGTCATGCGATCTATAGATACATATGTACGTCTCTAATGTGCTCACCTGTTGGCCATCATATGGAGCGCGGTCTTTTAGTTTTGGTGTGAGGCAGAACGCGAACTCTCTTTAGCACAAAGTCAAAAAGTTAAGTCAGTGGTTGAAACAAGCATGCACAATGTGTTGTGCTTTGCTATAATTTCTTTTATACAAGGTGACTCGAGATTAATCACTTAAGTTAAAATAAATTTAATAAAATATAATGGAATGACGTACAAAAAAATATAAGATAAAATAAAAAAACAATTAAAAAATAAAATAAAATAAAAAAATAAAAAAAAAAATGTATCAAATAAAATAAAGTAAAATGAAATATAATACAATAAAATTAAAAAAAAATAGAAAATCAAAAACTTAAACAAAATAAAATTAAATGAGAAAATTATATTAAAAAATAAATAAAAAAATAAAATAAAATAAAATAAATTATAATAAAATAAAATGAAATAAAATTAAAAAAAACAAAAAAAAAAACCGCGTGTAGCCAGTAAACATGAAAAACGTTAACTTCCTAAGTTCAGAAATAACGAAAGATGAATAAGATGTATTCGAGAATGGTTTAGATTCACAATATCTTACTTCCGCGAAGTGGACCAGGGAAACGATCCATTCGAAAATATCTTATATATGGTGCGTTTTCCTTAAAATTTGGTACATGGATAGAATTAGGCCTAAATTAAGAGGGGCCAATACGAATGGGATATAGAGGAAGAGGGTCGTGATAGAAGGAAAGAGGGCAAAGAAGAGCAAAAGGGAGGGAGATAGGAAAGAGAGTTTTACGAAGAAAGATGAGAAGACTAGGTGGCAAGCCTGCTTGAAATTTAAATATTTGGAACACGGTCGCAAATACCTTTCATTTGATACCCATATAGGCATAACTTGCTCAATATTAAAAAAAAATAGATAGGTGGCAACCCTTTGAACCGCCCCAAGTGGCAACCGCCATGTATATAGTCTTATAATGAATCATACTACTAATAATGCCAAATTTAATACAAAACGGCAAGCGGTTCCCGAGATATAAGGAAAAATAAATAAAATACGCTTTGGGGGCAACCCTAGCTGGTAACCCTACTAGAAATTGTCATATTTGAAATGCGACCGAAAATACCTTTCATTTGATACCCATACTGGCATATATTGCTCAATATTTAAAAAAAAAAAATTAGATAGGTGGCAACCCTGTGAACAGCCTCAAATGGAAACACCCACGCATATAATCTTAGAATGAATCATACTATCTATAATGCGAAACTTTATCAAAATCGTTCGAGCGGTTCCCGAGATATAGAGAAAAATATATAAAATTCGGTTAGGTGGCAACCCTAGGTGGTAACCCTTCTTGAAATTTACATATTTGGAATACGGTCGAAAATACCTTTAATTTGATACCCATATTGGCATATTCGGCTCAATATTTTAAAAAAAATTGAGATAGGTGGCAATCATGTGAACCACCCCAAGTGGCCACACCCGTGCGTATAATCTTAGAATGAATTATACTATCTATAATGTTAAACTTTATCCAAATCGGTCGAGCGATTCCCGAGATTTAGAGAAAAATAAAAAAATCCGGTTAGGTGGCAACCCTACTTTAGATTTCCATATTTGGAATACGGTCGAAAATATCTTTCATTTGATACCCATATTGGCATGTCTTGCTCAATATTTAAAAAAAATTTAGATATGTGGCAACCCTGTTAACCGCCCCAAGTGGCCACACCCGCGCATATAATCATAGAATGAATCATACTATCTATAATGCCAAATGTTATCCACATCGGTCAAGCGGTTCCCGAGATATCAATAAAAATAAATAAAATGCGGTTAGGTGGCAACCCTAGGTGCCAACCCTGTTTGAGATTTACAATATTTTCAAAAAATTTAGATAGGTGGCAACCCTGTGTACCGCTCCAAGTGGCAACACCCACGCACATAATCTTAGAATGAATCATACCATCTATAATGCGAAACTTTATCCAAATTGTTCGAGCGGTTCCCGAGATATAGAGAAAAATATATAACATGCGGTTAGGTGGCAACCCTGCTTGAGATTTACATATTTGGAATACGGTCGAAAATACCTTTCATTTGATACCAATATTGGCATATCTGGCTCAATATTTAAAAAAAAAATTAAGATAATTGGCAACCCTGTGAACTGCCCGAAGTGGCAACACCCACTCATATAATCTTAGAATGAATCATACTATCTATAATGCCAAATTTTATCCAAATCGGTTAAGCGGTTCCCGAGATATAAGAAAAACGCCTACCCCTTGAAAGTCGGTTACAATTTCTATTTCCGTGACATTACTCTCAATCAAAACTTCATATCGCCGCCTAAGAAGTTAACTTCAACAAGTAAGGAAGTCTTAGTTCGATTTTAGTTTAGTTAGATTTTCGAAATATTCCATTTTGGAAGCGAATTCGTCCAATTACATCAGGTATACTCGATATTATGCTAGTATACCTTGTACCAATTTCATCGTTCTACCGTAATCAGTTTAAAAGTTATGACCCATGAAATTTATCAAAAAAACATAATAGAATGACTAGGGGGTTCATCCTACCAAACTATATCATTTTAGCCATTTCCTTTACCGAATTATGTCAATTTAGGTTATTTTCGAAGTTTTCGGTATCGAAAGTGGGCGTGGTTGGAGAGCGATTTTCAAAATTTATCAAAAAATCAATTTATAATGACCAGGGGGATTCACCTAGAAAATTATATCATTTTAGCCATTTTCATTAAAAATTTAAAAATTTATATATATCTCCGTTATTTTGTGCCGTTACGTAGTACCGTTATGTGGACAAAATTGTAATACCCTAGTACTAGTACGCTGGGTATAAAAAATTAAGAAGTTTCTAGGCGATCAAAAATTTCTAACAATACAACACAAAGCGCTTTGACAAGATCCTTCAAAAAGATCAAAATTGCAAACTAAAAATAATAATTCGATACAAATATTTCTACTGTTCAAAATTCCACAAAAATTTCATATAATATAATGACCAATAATAACAAAAACTAAATTATAAAAAAAAATAAAATCAAATTTAAACGAAATACTATCTAATTTATCGCTTAACGCCTTGAAATAAGTTCGAGTCAGTAAAATTTTGGAGAGTTCGTTATCATAACAAATATCTATACTGTTTTTAAAGCATTTCCTCAAAAATTACTCGGGTTCGCATCTATAAATATTACAAATATCGCTATTATTATTTTCTGGTTATTTTTAATTCTCCTTATTTCTTCTATAGACATAGCTTAAAATTTCAACAAACTTACTTATCGTTATGAGAAAACCTACAACTGTCTTATGCCTACAATATACAATTACAGTTACTATATCTGATTCGAAATCGATGCGAAAATGAAGGGCATACCAGTGATGGAGATTCTGGGGCACCGATGTGGAAGTATGTAAAAACTCAATAAATGAAAGGAGGAGTGACGCCGTTGTCTTGAGACGGGGGTCAAAATAATAGTATATGGAAATGAATAAACAAAAAACGAACACGCAATAAATCTCTTAAATGACCCATAAAGTGACAATCAATTGGTCGACATTATTTGAATCACAATTATGATCAATTAAAATTCGATGTGAGGGCAACCGAGGCCATATATGTGCACAGAGTTACAAACATATGTTCATGTAATCAGCAAAGAATTTGATTAGGCCATGTTTACATTAGAGGAATTTATGTCTTGATGGTGTCATCGATGGTTTCCCCAGCTACAGTAGGCCGTTTCTGTAACTCCAATCGATTCACACTGACTTTTTGCATTCTGTAAGAAATAGGATTTTTTCGATTTATTGTCATACTTGCTTTTTTTCAATTTTCTATCGATTCGATTGTGACAAATCGAGAATCAATTTCTTCCAAAAACGGGCTACTGATTGGAAAATAATTTTTCAAATATATTCACTTGCTTTGCGTTGAAAACTAATTAATTTTCTCTATAGTGTGAACATAGTATTAATTTGCGTTTGTAAACCTATACGAAGCCAATTGTAAAAGCGCCGCTGATAACAACGAACACTGTGAGTACCCCATAGTGAGCATTGTTCGATAATGAACTGTCTAATTGACAAGTGCGCGGGAGTCGCTATGAAGTGGCTGAGACATTGACAGTGGCAGTGACAGTGATTGGGCGTATCTGGCTATGTTTTTGTTATCACATCATTTACTGTTAATAGAGTTCTATAGGTGCATAACAGGTGTAGTGAATTAAAAGAGGTAAATAAAACGATATGCCATTAAATTTATAAAAATAAGGCCTAAACAAATATCACACAAAGATCTCGGCTAATTAATCGGTCGACAATGACCTGCTCCAGCTTTATTCAGATGTGATATAGTACAGAAAATTATAGCCCAATGGCTCCGCTGCCTTGGTCATATTATGCGCCCTCTTTTCGCTCTCAGGATCTGAAGCTATTCCAATCCCCAATTTCTGTTTTAAAAGTCTTTTCAAAGAAATCATATCCTGCAAGAAACTCTAAGCTAACTACATAGTTCATATATCAGGCCAATAAAACATCACTAACCTATACAACCACAAATTGTCTCTCACCCCGAACTTTGACAATGTCATGGCCGTTCATGGTCTATTATGCAAATGTGAGAGTCCCGCCCCAAAGCTATAATTTTTAACTAAATACTTTAACCAGGGATCGAAAATTTTATGAATTTTAATTTTGAAATTAATTTCTTAGACGGTGTTTAATAGAAAATAAAAATGTCGCACCACCCATTTGCAAATAAATCTTTTGTATATCCACTACTATCTCGGGAACGGCTGTAGCAATTTGGATCAAATTTGGCTTCATTCTAATAGTACATTTACACCGCACAAAATTTGGCGAATTCAAATGAGCCATTTCGACAGCGTTTACACTGGCAAATAATCTTTAAAAAAAGCAGTTGGAATTGTTATTTACATCTGTGCATAGTGCAAAAGTTATCACACGTCAATTGCGCATTAAGGTTCTTGCTGGGCAATCCTCTATGTGGAACACCCGCATAGTTTCTATTTTAAGGTACTGTGGATTATATTGTTCGGTAAATGAGGTCAAATATGATAGAATTCCAAATTTGGAAAATGAGATTTGTATGAAAAAAAGCGCCAAATTTTCAATTTTCGCTAAATTTCGTGCGGTGTAAATGTACTGTAAGACTTTCTACTAGGGTGGTTTACAGGGTTGCCACCTACCACATATTTTTTAACCTATTCAAGCAAATTGTAACACTTTCCGAAACTGTTTAAGGACACACTTTTAACGATTCCAACGAACATATTATGTTAGGCAGAGTTGCCACCTATTTTATTTATTTCTTCGTATATCGGCCAATATCTCAGGAACGGGTGATGCAATTTCCATCAAATTTGGTAGGTAGATAGCATGCTTCATTCTAAGACTTTCTACCTTGGGTGTTGCCACTTATTTTACTTATTCTTCTATATATCGACCAAGATCTCTGGAACGGCTGAAGCAATTTCGATCAAATTTGGTATGTAGATAGCAAACTTCATTCTAAGACTTTATACATGGGTGTTGCCACTTTTGCATTTTTCAGGGGTGCCAACTGTTAAAATTTGTTTTTATATTAAGCAAGTTATGCCCATAAGGGTATCAATTGAAAGGTATTTTCTGTCGTATACAAACGAAGATATTTTTAGACAGTGTTGCCACATATTTTTTTTTTTTTTTTTTATGTATATCGACCAATATCTCGGGAACAGCTGAAGCAATTTCGATCAAATTTGGTATGTATATAGCAAACTTCATTCTAAGACGTTATACTTGGGTGTTTGCCAGCCACTTCAGGCGCTTTACAGGGGTGCCACCTGTCTCAATTTTGTTTGCAATTGAGCAAGTGCACCAAAGAGTTGCCACCTATTTTATTTATTCCATCGTATATTGACCACTATCTGGGGAACCTTTTAGGGTTGCCACCTATCTGAACTTCCTCTTCGAATAGATTTAAAAAATTAAAAATAATTAGAAAAAAACTCGCTCCCTGACGTAAATATTTGTAATATCATTAATCGCAGTCGTAGCCACGCGCCAAGCAGTCTCTTTTATCTTGTATACCTATGTATATATTCCACGGTGTTGCATTTTTGAATTTCACTTTTTCTTTTTCGCACAGAATATTGTACTTAATTTATAGCGCGCTCACGCAATGTCGTTGCATTAATTGTCAATAATTCAAAAACACACACTAAACACTAAAAACCAAAACACACAAATACCTACAAATACCTACACACTTACAAAAGCACACGCATACAAGTTTATGGTTGTTGTTTGGACTGCGTTACGTTGAGGTGCCGTTGTACAAACACACACCCCTCTCTATTGAGTGGGTGGGTGCGTGTTTCAACTATGACTGCTCTTGACAATCACAAGTGACACTTTTCAATTTACGATGCGTTAAACGCCAAACAGACAACATTAGTAGTGTAGTACATGTGCGACAGCAAGACGTCAAAAATTCTTTTAGATTGTTTTTTTTTTTTTTTTTTTTTGAATTTATCTAGTACATATATTTTAGACGAAAAATAATGTCGAGATAAATTTTTTTTTTTTTTTTAATTTTTTTTTTTTTTTTCACTTAGCTTTTCTTTTTATTTTTTTTTTTTTGCTATTTTATATACAGTACATAAATACTATTTAAAATGTGAACTTTGTATGACCACAAAAACTTTTTCTTTCCCGTTTTTAATTCATTTATTTTTGGCACTTTTCAAATATATAAGTAAATACTTATATTGCTTTGCATTTGCTAAGTTTTCGCGAAATTTTTTCGTTTTTTTTTTTTATTTTTTGTTTTTATTTTGTTTTATTTTTAAATTTTTTTTCTTGTTTGCACTCTTGAGTATTTCGAATTGTTTCAGTAACGTTGTAAACACGACGACAGTTTCCTAAATACTGAATAGCCAAATCAAACAGCATCTGTGAGATAAATATTTTTCAAGTGATCGCGATATTTTTGAGAAAACTTTTTTCTTCAAGAGTGAATGTTTGTCAATGGTAGATATTCGGAGATTATTCACTTGAGAGCTATAGAGTGTTTTTTTAAGATATGTGGGAATTTTAGTCAACATAATGTCAAACCAGTAAGGAAGCCTAGGTTCGAGTGAATATAGGTTGAACCCAAACTGACTAGATTCCCATAATAGCTGACTTGTTTTTACTTCAGGGAAACTTGATTGCTCAACTTTTGTTCAGAATCGCTTTCGAATATGGCTAGGACACCAACTAACCCTGCAAAAATCGTTGGATTATGTGTTCCAATTTTTTGATATTGGAGTAATCCAATAGTAATCCTTTGTATACCTCATCGGACCACCTTCAGCTTTTTGAAAGCCGATCATTGCTTCTGCCTTATCGACGAAAATCACGACACTATCGCTCTGACAGTATATACTACAAGGAGTAACACTAGAGTATATTGTCCTCTGACTGTAGGTACTCCATGGAGTAGCAGAAACAAAGTGAAGGTTGGAGTAGGTGGTCCAGTCCTAGGACATCGCAATGTTAATTGGAGCACAATTTTGATATGAAAAAGGATTACATTTGGAACACTCTGAAGTTCCAATTAGAGTACTCTTTGGATAGGAAATAGAGTCTCAATTTTTGCAGGGTAAGGGACAGGCCATCTTACTCATTTGTTAGTCACGTCAAAACAACTTTCCTCGAAAAAAAAAACGAACGAGCTCAGGTCAGTTTTAAATAAAACTGCCCACGGATTATGTTTCGTCTGCCATTCATTTTTTTTTTGTGTTTAAAGGTTGTTGTTGTTGTTGTTGTTGTTGTTGTTGTTGGTGTTGTTGTTGTTGTTAACAGCAAAACACTACCCGAAGGTTTTGGGGAGTGATGCCGAAGTTGACAGTGCTTGGCCGGATATGACCCCGGTACGCTGCGGTACTCTCTTGCGGTACTGCCCGACTGTCGTAGTAGCGATTTGGTATGACCAGTGGAACCTTCTAGGTCATGTCATCCCTCCATCTGTGAGGAAGAAGAAGATGGGTAATGAGAGGTGAGAGGAATCATATCCGTAGATCAACCATCGAGTAGCACGTCATTACCTATGTGCATATTAGTCGCCTCTTACGACCGGTATGCCTACCTCGGGCATATTCTAAACCCCTAACCCGCAGGGGGTTTAAAGGTTGTTTTCGACGTTAGGTCCAGGTAGTTCAGTTCTCAATCTTTCTCCGTTTCCATAGTGATCTCTATGTTTTCGTGTTGAACGGTAAGAATTGACTGCAGAAACCCGACAACTACGGATACCATAATTCATGCTACATCAAACCATCCTCAGCAGCACAAGAATGCAGCATTAAGGCACCTAGTGGACAGACTTCAAAGAACACCCCTCACTCAGGAATCATACAGGATGGAGCTTACCACCATATACAATATAACAACGTGCAACAGATACAAAAAAGCCCTAGTGGACAAACTTCGGAGGAAGCATAGATCGCAGGAAAGGAACAACGCAGATGAAAAATCCAAGATGTGGACCGCGATGACATACACTGGAAACACGACATACAAACTTGCAAACTTTTTCAAAAAACACAACATCAACACAGCGTTCAGAATATCGAACAACTTAGGACAAAAACTAAGAACCAACACTAACTCGGAGGAGCCGTTTACCGAAAATGGGATCTACAAGCTTACCTGCGAGTGTCAACACAGCTACATAGGGCAAACAGGACGAAAAATAAGTACACGATTCCGAGAGCACATCAGGAACTACAACAAGAAAGCACGGAAACCCACCATTACACCAGAATCGAACTATGCAAATCACATGCTCGAAAACAAATGCTCCCCGGCCAACATCAAAAACACAGCCAGAAAACATCACATACAAAAAGAAAAGGCCGTCGCCAAAATGTGCTGGAAAACATGGAAATATACAAACTAAAGACATTTGACGGGAGAATAATAAACGAACAAAAAAAAACCGTTTCTGACGCAATATTTTAACCGCTAAAATTAATTTACAAAAAACCGAACCGTACCGCATGTACAATAACCAAACAGGTAACAATAAACGAGCGAACACATAGAGTCAACCAAACGACGAAAATCACCTACTTTTACCTGACTAACGATCGTCGAAAACAACCTTTAAACACGCCAATTAACTAACGTAAAAGCAAACCCTTTTTACAGGTACCCACTCGGAAACATTGGTAACACACGAACCATATACACACATACTAACATTACCTGATACAGCATCCAGACTATAAATACGTGACAAGAGATAGACATAAATCAGAACGAAATCAAACACTGAAGATGGCAGATCGCCGAAAACGGTTTGTTACAAAACCAAAATTGACAAGGGATGACGAAAAATCGTTGCAATATACATCTCATATCCACCCTGTCGGAAAAACACAAAACCAAATTAACCCCGATGATTTCCAATATTTCAAATTCGAATAAAAAATATGACCTGTCTATTTCACGGCATGTACCTAAAAGATCGAGTCTAGGTCAACATTTTGTTCAGCTGATTGAGGCGGGTTCCGAGAGTTCACCGAGAACTCCTTCGCTGCTCTTTTCATCTCGTCTAATGTACTGGAGGAAGAAGTTTTCAGTTATTGGATTCGGTTAGAGCTTGCTATATTTCAGCAGAAATTCATTCGGCTCTTACAAGAGGGCGTGGATGCTTGAGAAATTAAATATCCCAACGCGTCTCTCAGGCAGCTGATAAATTCATAAAAACGCGCCAAGTGGAGAGAGCACCCAAGATCCTGCGACCTCTCTGCTAGTATTGACAAATTATAATAATAAAATTTTGCTGAAACTATTGAAGGCCTTAATACACATATACAAGTACATTAGACTGTCCCAAATTTTCAAAGTTGTTTTATTTGAACCCTCAATCCGTTTCAGAGATATCGACCAAAAAAATTATGACAATTTACATGTTCTTTATATACAAGTATGAAAAGAACAGGTGAATATTACTCATACGCCATGTAGGACCTATAAAATGTGTACTATAATTGCAAAGTTTCACCATGTACTCAATTATTTTTGCTAGAAATTATATTATTAGGCAATGTACTAACACACTTTTGAAATTCCAGTATCCCTTTCTCGTGAATTCGTTTTTTTAATATCCTTGCAAAGAATCCTGTTATCCTTTTAGAAATACTAAAATTATGTAATTTTCGAAGCCCTAATGGACTTTTTTGAGAGCTTAGTAAAAGCTGCTACCAAAAACTTTAACTAAAAATAATAATGGAAAAGTCAAGAAGGCGTCTTTTCCTGGTAGAATTGGCCTATTTTCTTAAAAAAAATAGTTGAAATTGTTATTTAGAGCTGTGCATAGTGCATAAGTTATCACACGTGATTAAACCATTAAGGTTCATGCCGGGGAACTCTAAATGTGGATCACCCGCAGGGTTGCCATTTCGATGAACTGTGGATTGTATTGTTCGGCAAATTTGGTGAAACGAGGTCAAATGTGATGGAGTTCCGGTTTCGTTCTTCAAAGATTATTTCAGTTTCGGTTACGATTACGTTCCGGTTTCGGTTTCCATTTAAAAACACGAACGCAAAAAAGTTTTACTGCTAAACTTAAGTAAGCTGTAGAACATCTGAAGACAGTGAACATCAATAATGGTGATGTTTACATCTTCTCTGACAGTCAAGCAGCTCTCAGGGCACTGGGGGCATTCACACGTAATTCCAGGACTGTGGAGGGTTGCCGCAAATCTCTCAACGAGATGGCTCAGCAACTCTCGATCCACCTGTTATGGGTGCCTGGACACTGTGATATACTGGGTAACGAGATGGCTGATGAGCTTGCTAGGGGGGCACATCCGCTCCACTTTGACAGTCTTGGAAGGGTTTAGGCATGCCGCTCGCGACCAGCAAGCTCTTAACGAGGCATAAGTTCCTGCAACAAGCAAATGACAGATGGGACAAGATCAGTACTTCAGTCATGCAAAGCTGGTGTGGCCAGAGATCATAGCGAGTAGGTCGGAGGACCTACTCAAACTTAAAAGGGAAGAACTCTCGCTACTTATGGGGCTTATAACGGGGCACATGGGTCTAGGCAGGCATGCAGAAAGGTTGAATATTCCCTTTAATGACTTCTGTAGAAGCTGTAGAGATGAGGAGGAGCCTGAGACGGTGAGGCATCTCCTGTGTGAATGTCCCGCGCTGTGGGGCAATCGGTTGAAATATCTGGGGTCCGGTATTTTATATCATCTCGGCGAATTATCATTAATTAAGCCAAAGGACATTCTGCGTTTTGCGGAATCCACAAAATGGTACAAGCGGTCTTCGTTGCGGCTTCGCCGAACCCGTGGAGCTGGAAGGCTGTTCCGGGCGGCCCTGTGGTAGTCGATGTAAACGCGTGTAAGAGTCATGTTATGACAAGCATGATCGATTACATTGATTTCCATAGATTTGGTTGGGGTAGCTGTTTGGCGTTGGCGGTAACGAGGACTGCTTCTACTTTTAGATCCATGTGGTATTACAACGGGACCTCCGGGGCCCATGTATTGCAGTTCGTTTACTAGCAGCCACCGCTACCTACCTACCTATCTACCATGTAGCTGAAAAATATAATAACACTATAAGACAAAATCCACTTTTTTCTGGGTATTGCACTAAATCAGCTTTTTTGGACGACATTGAGAAAAAAGTAAAAAAAATGGCATTGCATATTTTTCGAAGTTAGCCTCCAAAACTTAGTTACGGGCTTTCGAAGTTCGGCGTGGCTTTCTTGCTCCTCTTATTTGATTGGTGTACTTTCTTTTTATTTGAAAATGTATTTTTTAAACAAAACAATTAGAAAACTAAATTTTCGATGGGTCCAACTTCGAACTTCGAAAGTCCGTAACTATGTAACTTATGCCTTAATCTCTCTAAAAAAGTTGGTTTGGTCCAATACCCAGCCGCTGCTGTGCATTATAATAAATATTATTAACACTATGTATCGATGAAATTCCTGCAAAATAAATTTAAAAAAAAACTACTACTTTTTCTAATCGAAAAATATTAGAATGGAAACAGAATGAAATAAATCGTCAAAATATTTGGGAAGGGACACTAAACACTTTTTTCTCGGATCTCTTAATTTTTTTTTCGATGCCTGTATTCAAATAACGGTTACGGTTTCGGTTTCGAAAAATGAATCGGTTTTAATCGGTTACTGTTACGGTTATGGTTTCGGTTACAGTCCTTGGATAAAAGCGCCAATTTTTCGCAAAATTTGCCAAATTTGGTGCAGTGTAAATGGACTATAAAACGCACCGATATATAGAGAGTTTGCATAACAAATTTTAAATCTGCATTTTCCTCCATAAATTTTTGAGACTGTCTAAAGTACACATCTTCACAAATATTTAAAGTTTATTTTTGCTGAGCACTTCACACTTCAAAAATCGCACTTGTTCAAATATTGAGAGTAAATTCGATGCCCACTTTTAATTTCTTTTTTACCCACGCACTAGTTTTCAGTTGTTTTGTGTGTTTGCTTTATAGGTACTACGGCGGCAGTCAAACAATGAAACACGTGTCTTTTATAATAAATCAGGTAGCAACATGCTCCAAAAGATATAACACACTGTCACAATGCAACTACTCATTCATTCAATAATGCACTCACGCACTTGCTTTGATTGTTTTTGTTACTCTTTCTTGAGCCTACAGGTGAGCAACGCAACAGAACCGTTCTTTTTTGTATTGCACCTTTTGTCGATGCTCACTTTCTCTTAAGAACACCTGCATGTGCCGCTGCATCAAAGAAGTTCGTAAGCACTTCCTCGCTTTCGTACGTAATAAAACAACACTTTTAAACAACAACCACTTTGTGGTCACTTCTTGTTCTTTTAAATCGTTTAATTCTTTTACAATTACAATTTGTATTAAATTGCCGTTGCTGCTGTTGTAAATGATATATCAACTGCTCTAAGCGAAGTTAATTCACAAACGAAACATAAATGACAAATGAAATGCCAAAAATACCCGGTGGTAATTCTTATGGTGAATGCTAACATTGGCGCTGCTGCTGTCTGTGGTGCTGCTTTTGGTAATACTGCCACCGTTGCCGCCGATTAGGTATGCTGTCGCCAATGTCGCCACTTCATTCAAATAGTAAGTACTTAATGTGCTGTTGTTCGTTTCGCTGCTACTGCGTAATATTATGCAGCAGTTGCCGCAGTGATGGCAGCAGCGATGGTAAATAGCTGGCAGCAGCAGCCATCGTGTAAGAGCATAGCTGCGCGGACATTCTCATCGCATCATCACCACCACCATTCATTGCATGGCATCATCATCATCATCACCGTCATCACTACACACACTTCTTATTTGATGCGGTTTTTCTGCGTACACATTCCTGCCTGCCTGGCTTGTCGGCTGGTTCTGGCGCTACCCGCACCATCTTCAAAAAACATCGTCGCACGGTGTTCTCCATCATATCAGATCGCCAAAATCATTTACTTCGCTGTTAAATGTGTGGCATGTGTGCGGACAGTGGAGCTAACTTGAAAAAACTTTAAAGAAAAATAACTGCGCAAATAACCACACATAGCTATTGAAATAATGTAGAGATCATCACAGAAGAGTTCTCTAACGTTCCATATAATTACCATACCATTACCATACCATTACCATACCATTACCATACCATTACCATTCCATTACCATACCATTACCATACCATTACCATACCATTACCATACCATTACCATACCATTACCATACCATTACCATTCCATTACCATACCATTACCATACCATTACCATACCATTACCATACCATTACCATACCATTACCATACCATTACCATACCATTACCATACCATTACCATACCATTACCATACCATTACCATACCATTACCATACCATTACCATACCATTACCATACCATTACCATACCATTACCATACCATTACCATACCATTACCATACCATTACCATACCATTACCATACCATTACCATACCATTACCATACCATTACCATACCATTACCATACCATTACCATACCATTACCATACCATTACCATACCATTACCATACCATTACCATACCATTACCATACCATTACCATACCATTACCATACCATTACCATACCATTACCATACCATTACCATACCATTACCATACCATTACCATACCATTACCATACCATTACCATACCATTACCATACCATTACCATACCATTACCATACCATTACCATACCATTACCATACCATTACCATACCATTACCATACCATTACCATACCATTACCATACCATTACCATACCATTACCATACCATTACCATACCATTACCATACCATTACCATACCATTACCATACCATTACCATACCATTACCATACCATTACCATACCATTACCATACCATTACCATACCATTACCATACCATTACCATACCATTACCATACCATTACCATACCATTACCATACCATTACCATACCATTACCATACCATTACCATACCATTACCATACCATTACCATACCATTACCATACCATTACCATACCATTACCATACCATTACCATACCATTACCATACCATTACCATACCATTACCATACCATTACCATACCATTACCATACCATTACCATACCATTACCATACCATTACCATACCATTACCATACCATTACCATACCATTACCATACCATTACCATACCATTACCATACCATTACCATACCATTACCATACCATTACCATACCATTACCATACCATTACCATACCATTACCATACCATTACCATACCATTACCATACCATTACCATACCATTACCATACCATTACCATACCATTACCATACCATTACCATACCATTACCATACCATTACCATACCATTACCATACCATTACCATACCATTACCATACCATTACCATACCATTACCATACCATTACCATACCATTACCATACCATTACCATACCATTACCATACCATTACCATACCATTACCATACCATTACCATACCATTACCATACCATTACCATACCATTACCATACCATTACCATACCATTACCATACCATTACCATACCATTACCATACCATTACCATACCATTACCATACCATTACCATACCATTACCATACCATTACCATACCATTACCATACCATTACCATACCATTACCATACCATTACCATACCATTACCATACCATTACCATACCATTACCATACCATTACCATACCATTACCATACCATTACCATACCATTACCATACCATTACCATACCATTACCATACCATTACCATACCATTACCATACCATTACCATACCATTACCATACCATTACCATACCATTACCATACCATTACCATACCATTACCATACCATTACCATACCATTACCATACCATTACCATTCACCTTTTTTATTTCACTTTATTGTATTTTACTTTACTTTTTTATTTTACCTATTTCTCTCCACTGTGTTCAAGGTTCTTGCGCTTTTTGTTTGTTCTGCCACCATATGCGATTTGTGATCAACGAAGCATTCATTTTCCTTTGTACAAATAGAAAAATCAACCAGCACAATAAACCCGAAAAGAAGCAAATATGTAACAACCAGAACAACAAAAACAAATAAGCAGCCAAACATTATAACTAAATAACAAAATCTGAAACACCAACAAAGCCACAATCAATGCAACTAAAAAACAAACAGTAGCAGTACAACAACATAAAGGCCAAAAACACTGAGATTTTTAAAGTAAAAGAGACACAAAACTCGGCAACACACACACACAAACTAAAGCATATACGCAACATAAGAGCCAACATAAATGTTGAAACAAAAAAAAAATGGAAAAAGAAACCCCATTCACAAAGGTAAAGGCAAAGGCATGCAGGCAAAGAAGCCGAAATTCGAAATATGTCCGATACGGGAAGACAAACATGAATGAGACGAAAAAAAAAACAGTGGAAAATGAAGTGAAAATTTAGTCGAGCAGAGATGAGTTTGAGATTGGTGACAGCGGCAGTAACTTTGGCGGCAAATTTCTTTGTGTGCGTTGACACAAACGGAATATTTTTTTAATGGAATTTCTAAATGGTGTTGTTGTATACGAGTATTATCTACTACTGCTGCTCATTTGGTTTTTCATTCATTGAAACGTATGTTTGCGCAGACCTATGGCCTCATGCGGGGGGTTTAAAGTAAGTTCGGTAATAAGCTAAGAATTTTTTATAAATTATTTTAATTTATTCTATTTAAATGATTTTCTTTTATTTAATATTTCATTTCATTTTCTTATTTGATTTTTTTTTCTATTAATTTTTTTATTTTTTCTTTCATTTAATTTTTTTTGTTATTTCAATTGAATTTATTTTACTGTTATTTGATTTGTTTTTATTTGATTTTATTTAATCTTTTTGAACAATTATTTGGATTTGCCGGATTAATTTAATTTTAGTTTAGTTTATTTTATTTTTGTTGCATTAAATTATATCCACAAATTATACTTTATGGTTTTATGATACATTAGCTTTTTTTCTTTTTACTTTTATTTTTTTTTTTTTGCTTTATTAAGTTTAATTTTCATTTTACTTTTTTATTTTATTTCATTTTATATTTTTTCCATTTTTTTCTTATTTTTTTATTTTTTTTATTTTTAGTTTTTCTTATTTCAATTTACTTTTTATTTGATTTTTTATTTTTTTTTATTTTTATTTATTTTATTTTATTTCAGTTTTTATTTTTATTTTTATTTATTTGTCTTTATTTTATTTTATTTTATTTTATTTTATTTTATTTTATTTTATTTTATTTTATTTTATTTTATTTTATTTTATTTTATTTTATTTTATTTTATTTTATTTTATTTTATTTTATTTTATTTTATTTTATTTTATTTTATTTTATTTTATCTTATTTTATTTTATTTTATTTTATTTTATTTTATCTTATTTTATTTTATTTTATTTTGTTTTATTTTATTTTATTTTATTTTATTTTATTTTATTTTATTTTACTTTATTTTATTTTATTTTATTTTATTATATTTTATTTTATTTTATTTTATTTTATTTTATTTTATGTTATTTTATTTTATTTTATTTTATTTTATTTTATTTTATTTTATTTTATTTTATTTTATTTTATTTTATTTTATTTTATTTTATTTTATTTTATTTTATCTTATTTTATTTTATTTTATTTTATTTTATTTTATTTTATTTTATTATATTATATTATATTTTATTTTATTTTATTTTATTTTATTTTATTATATTATATTATATTTTATTTTATTTTGTTTTATTTTATTTTATTTTATTTTATTTTATTTTATTTTATTTTATTTTATTTTATTTTATTTTATTTTATTTTATTTTATTATATTATATTATATTTTATTTTATTTTGTTTTATTTTATTTTATTTTATTTTATTTTATTTTATTTTATTATATTATATTATATTTTATTTTATTTTATTTTATTTTATTTTATTTTATTATATTATATTATATTTTATTTTATTTTGTTTTATTTTATTTTATTTTATTTTATTTTATTTTATTTTTTTTTATTTTTTTATATTTTGTTTTATTTTTTTTTATATTATTTTTTTGTTTTTATTTTGTTTTATTTTATTTTATTTTATTTTATTTTATTTTATTTTATTTTATTTTATTTTATTTTATTTTATTTTATTTTATTTTATTTTATTTTATTTTATTTTATTTTATTTTATTTTATTTTATTTTATTTTATTTTATTTTATTTTATTTTATTTTATTTTATTTTATTTTATTTTATTTTATTTTATTTTATTTTATTTTATTTTATTTTATTTTATTTTATTTTATTTTATCTTATTTTATTTTATTTTATTTTGTTTTATTTTATTTTATTTTATTTTATTTTATTTTACTTTATTTTATTTTATTTTATTTTATTATATTTTATTTTATTTTATTTTATTTTATTTTATTTTATTTTATTTTATCTTATTTTATTTTATTTTATTTTGTTTTATTTTATTTTATTTTATTTTATTTTATTTTATTTTACTTTATTTTATTTTATTTTATTTTATTATATTTTATTTTATTTTATTTTATTTTATTTTATTTTATGTTATTTTATTTTATTTTATTTTATTTTATTTTATTTTATTTTATTTTATTTTATTTTATTTTATTTTATTTTATTTTATCTTATTTTATTTTATTTTATTTTATCTTATTTTATTTTATTATATTATATTATATTTTATTTTATTTTGTTTTATTTAATTTTATTTTATTTTATTTTATTTTATTTTATTTTATTTTTTTTTTTTATTTTTTTTATATTTTGTTTTATTTTTTTTTATATTATTTTTTTTGTTTTTATTTTGTTTTATTTTATTTTATTTTATTTTATTTTATTTTATTTTATTTTATTTTATTTTATTTTATTTTATTTTATTGTATTTTATTTTATTTTATTTTATTTTATTTTATTTTATTTTATTTTATTTTATTTTATTTTATTTTATTTTATTTTATTTTATGAAAGCTTTGATGTTATGGTCATGTTATTGTACAGTAGAAAATTTTTCATGGACTATTTGACCGATCGAATAATTTATTTTCTTAAATTATTCTATTTTTTGTTATTAACGAACAAACTGAGCAATAACTCACAAACAAACAATACCAGCTACCGTGATTGCAATTTCGTTCTTGCTTAAGGAACTAGACGTACGGCTTTTTTGTATTTGTTGTTAGAAATTTTTCATTTTTCCCTTTATAGTGGTCATTGAACCGAGGAGAAATTAGGAATTTCTAACCGCAGCGTGTCACACTATTATTTTATTTTATTTTATTTTATTTTATTTTATTTTATTTTATTTTATTTTATTTTATTTTATTTTATTTTATTTTATTTTATTTTATTTTATTTTATTTTATTTTATTTTATTTTATTTTATTTTATTTTATTTTATTTTATTTTATTTTATTTTATTTTATTTTATTTTATTTTATTTTATTTTATTTTATTTTATTTTATTTTATTTTATTTCATTTTTTATTTTATATTTGTTTTTTTTTTCATTTTTTTTTCGTATTTTAATTTTTTATTTTTTTTTTTTTTTATTTTTTTTTTTTCAACCTCAAGCTCATTTTCCGTACATTTATTGGTCCCCCCGCATATGAGCACATACTGATGCCTACTTGCTAATTCATGTGTGAGTAAGTGTTTCACTCTCTTTGATTGTCCTTTCTAATAGCCATAAGTTGTGTGTGCTGCTTTTTGTTTTGTTTTTGATTATCTTTATTTGGCTGGTGCATTGTCATTGGTGTCATCACCAACAACAGAAACGCCAGCATAATCAGGCAAAGTCAACAAGAAAGAAAAGGGCAAAACAACAACAGCATTTACAATAACAACAAACACGTGCCAAATTTTCCAACATTCGCATTGAAGAAACCAATTTCAAACGTTCACCCTTTGCGAGCCTAAACTCTGTTGGCTCAGAGCTCCCTTGACGTTCTACGACAAAAAAAAAGCAACAACAATGTTGACAGTGATGACAGCAGTGTCAGCAACAACAATTACAACAACATCAGTAATAACAATTCTCTAACTAGCAGCATCATAATCAACGCAAATAGCCATCAAAACTAACAACCAATATCTCGAGGCTGACGACTGCTACTGTCAAACCAGCTGACGGCCACACATCACACCCGCTCAACGGTAACCCTTCAAGCCACAACGTAGGTACGTGAGTTGCTTACCGATCATTTAGCATCATTAGCACCGTTTAACATAAGCTATGTAGACGCAGTACATATATGTAGACTATTGTTGGAGGACCACCATCCAAATTGTCAAACGGAGAAGAAAAGTGTCGGCTGCATCCTCGTAAAGACAATTTTTAATAGCTGTCGCTTGACAAATAATGGCGAATTTTTGTTTGAAAATCACAATAAAAATCTGTGAACCTTAAGAATCTATAAAATAAAATAAATGTAAAAGTTAATACGTATCTATTTAGTAGGGTTGAATGGAAAATAATTAATTGATAGAGAAAATAGTTAAAAATTAAAAATAAACAAAAAGTGAATGTAAATTATAGTATTAACAAAAAAAATTTTGTTTATATTGTGATTTATTTTATGTTCTTTATGTTATTTATTTCTTTATTTTAAATAATTTATTTTTTTTTTTTTTGGTTTTATTTTTTTTTTTTTTGTTTATTTTTTATTTTTTTTTTTTTTTTTAATTTTGTTTTGTTTTTTTTTTTTATTTTTTTTTTTATTTTATTATATTTTTTTATTTTATTTTATTTTATATTTTTTTATTTATTTATTTTAAAATAATTTTTTTTTACTTTATTTTTTTTTCTTTATTTTATTTTATTTTTTTTTAATTTCATTTTATTTTTATTTTATATAATTTTTTTGTTTTTATTTTGTTCTATTTTGTTTTATCTTATTTTATTTTTCGTTATTTTATTTTATAATTTTTTTTAATTTTTATTTATTTTTTTTAATTTTTTATCTTATTTGTTATTTTATATTATATTAGTTTTATTTTACTTTTTTATATTAATTTAATTTATTTTAATTTATTTGTTATATTTTATTTTATTTGGTTTTGTTGTTTTTTTATATTATTTTATTATATTTTTTTCATTTTATTTTATTTTATTTTTTTATTTTATTTTGTTTTATTTTATTTTATTTTATTTTAATTTATTTTACTTTATTTTATTATATAAATTATTTTACTTTTTTTTTACTTTTTTGTTGTATTTTATTTTTTTATTTCATTTTACTTTATTTTATTTTATTTATTATTTTTTTTTATAATTTATTTTTTTTTTTATTTATTTATTATATTTTATTTCATTTTATTTTATTTTATTTTGTTTTATTTTTTTTAATGTTTTTTATATTATTTCATTATATTTTTTATTTTAATTTATTTTATTTTACTTTTTTATATATATTTAATTTTTATTTTTTATTTTATTTTTTTTTTTATTTTGTTTTATTTTATTTTATTTCATTTTATTTTATTTTACTTTATTTTATTATTATTTTTTTTTTTAAATATTTTATTTTATTTTATGAAACAAATGAAACAAAAAACAATAACCCTAATATTACTTCACACATGTCTGCTAGTATGTCCCCAATATGTCTACCACAAGTGCGCGCCAAAAAGATATCATCGCCATAACCAACAACCAAACTGTGACCAACAACAAAAACTCTGGTCACCAAACATTTCAGCTATTTACCTGCTACATATTTACTTTACCCGAAAAAAAAACATTTCGGATTCTAGCCAGCTTCAGATTTAGCTTACCCGCCAGCATTTATTCCACGTCCTTTATTTTTTTTTTTGGCCTGAAGCAGCGTATCCATAAAATGAATTCAACGAACCATTCACTACCGCAGCCCACAAATCCGCAATCCGCTTGCAGCCACAATAGACGCGCCACGCCGTACACAGCTGCCACACACTGCATACTTGGATGCTGCCGTATTTATATTAAGACTATTAAAGGGTAGCTTTTGCTGGAAGCAGCAGCAGTATCGACTCCATTCCTCCACATCTCTGCTTTGTTCATGGCATTATTGTTTGTCACTCACTCGACCACCAAAATATTCACCAAGTTTTCGTTTAGCCCGTAGCAACGTTTGATTGTTCTTGCAATTCGTATGGCAATTGTTGGCACTACTTTCTTTCTCTCAAGGAAGACAATTGCCTTTCTCTTAGTATCTTCATAGACTCGCTGATGCGTCCGTCTTTAATATGGCAGTATTTGATATGCGGTTTTCATTTAGTGAACTCATATGCAGCGAATTTATTGACGATACATAAATGATTAGAAAGGAGACGGTTGACGGTGAACTTGGATCTAAACCAGTCATGCACAACGTGTGATTTATTTTACTGTATTCTTCTTTGTTGATATTATTGTATTTATTTTATTTTATTTTATTTGTTTCTATTTCATTATATTCAAACTTTTTTATATTATTTTATTTTATTTTATTCTTTTTACTTTACTTTGCTTGATTTTATTTTATTTTTTTATTTTATTTTTTTATTTCTTTTTTCTTTTTTTTTTATTTTATATTATTTTATTTTATTTTATTTTATTCTATTTTATTTTATTTTATTTTTTTTATTTTATTTTGTGTTATTTTATTTTATTTTATTTTATTTTATTTTATTTTATTTTATTTTAATTTATTTTATTTTATTTTATTTTATTATATTTTATTTTATTTTATTTTATTTTATTTTATTTTATTTTATTTTATTTTATTTTTTTTTTTTTTTTTTAATTTTTTTTTTTTTTATTTTTTTTTATTTTATTTTATTTATTTTTTTTATTTTATTTTATTTTGTTTTATTATGTTTTATTTTATTTTATTTATTTTTTGTTTTCTTAATTTTTTTTTATTTTTTCTTATTTTATTTTGTTTTATTTCACTATATTTTATTTCTTTTTTTACTTTTTTTTTATTTTATTTTGCTTTTTTATTTTATTTTATTTTTTTCTTTATTTATTTTTTTTTTAATTTATTATTTTTTTTTTTGTTTTTTCAATTCACTCACATTTTATTTTATTAAATTTTTATTTAAATGTATTTTTATTCATTATTTTTTCACATTTTATTTCATTATTTATTTTTATTTTTTTTTTATTTTTATTTTTATTTTTTTTTTTTTGTTTTTTTTATTTTTTTTTTTTTTTTAATACATTTTTTTCTCCAGGACATTTATGATGAATCGCAGTAGACAGTAAAATTCAATCCGCCAAAGTATTGCTATTACCGTTTATGCGATATCCAAATCCATCTATCTCAACTTATGTAGATCCGGATTCTGTGATATGAAAAACTATAACCTATATACACTGATCACAGCTCCCGCTATATGTATCCTGCTAGAGTATCTCCATATTTTTCAAAAGTTCAGCGAAACTGATCTTCCTCGTTTAGTTTCCTAGTATCTTACCAGCTTCCAAGTCTGTGATTAGTATTATTATTATAAGGCCTTATTACACCGCGACCATTAGTACGATCTATTGTGTGACCTATCAGCTTATTGCTGACTGTGACGCACTCATCAACAAGCTTCGAAGTTATTGTGTAAGACGGCAAGGCACGTCGGGCGGCCTGACTGTCCGACATAATGTAGATTCGCACAGATTGCTATTGCATGGATTTCCGCATGGAAGATAGTGGATACCCATTGGTATCGATTTTTTGTAGTTCATTCCATAGATACCAGCTCCCGTTTCCAGCTTCGATCCATCCGTATACCAAATCTCCGAATCGGATTCAGCATATAGGTGCCCTGTTTCCCAGAGCACTCGATCTACGATTGAAACCTCAAAGTTTCACTTGCAATATAGGACCATTTATGAAGTGTTTGATTATCTTCATATGTCCTGTCATATTTCCGATTTTATGATCGGAGATATTTTGAAGTCTCAATGCAGCAAGTATGGCTTCCTTCTCTATCAGAATAGTGAAGAGAGGTATAACCACAAGGGCACTTAAAGCATCAGCAGGGCACGTTCCTATTGAACCTGTTATTTCGACACAGACCAGCCGATGCAGCTTACTTAAATTAGTTGCCGCTGTTCTTTGAGCAGTCTTCGCCCACTAGACTAGGGAAGCGTAGGTGACTATTGGCTTCACAACTGTATTAAATGACCAATACGTCAATTTGGGAGACGGCCCCCCATGTTATGCCATAAAGTTTAGTGCAGGCGAAAAAGGCCCTCGTTGCTTTATTTATGGTAGCCTTCAAATGAGCATCCCATGTGAGGGTTTTGTCCAATGTTACTCCTAGGTATTTTGCCTCCGTTGAAAAACGTATGCGGCTGACTTCTAGGTACGACTCTAACAATGACAGCTTCATCCGCATATCCCTGTACGTCAAAGCTATTGCCCTTCAAAAGATGAAGAAGCTCGTCTATGACTAGGGTCCAAAATAGAGGAGAAAGTACACCTCCTTGAGGGCATCCTCTTGTGGCCACGACTGAGCCAGCACTCCCTCCTATCTGTGATATTTCTCAGAAATATTCTAAAAGCCTGTAAATATTTGTTTTTTATATTCCAGCGAATTACACTTTATGTGCACACATCATCTGAAGTAATACGCACAGACATTTGTAAACATGTAGAATAGTGAGACAACGGCAACATTACTATAACGATTACAACCACAAACGACCCTTATGAACTCCACATATGTAGATATGTATTTACAAACTCGAAGCAGAAGTCCATCCGAAATACGGACAAACAATTTGCCACAGCAGGCAGGACAAACTGAGCGCATCCTGCAACATTGTACGAATATTGGTGGGGCGCACACAAACAACTACAAGTATGCATACATGCATCCATGGGACTGAGTTGATACAGTAAGCCGCGCGGAGGAAAATGACGCCGACAATGGTATGCAACAACGGCTACTGCTGGAAATGGCATGTGCCAATATGACAGTGTCGCCAAACAAACAAATTGAGTAAAAGAGTTTACATACATGATAGTGCAGTGAAAGTCGGAGGCACGTAAGTACATACATATGTATGAGTATATATCTCAATGGGAAAATTCGAGTGTAACTATATTAGAAATGTCAATAAATGCCATCGTTTCGACTTATGGGATTTTCAATACTTTCGGTGGAGTCCAATATTTTATAAGGGGGGAGGTGGCGGCAAAGGAGATTTAACGTTGAGCTTTCCGAAGAGTTACAGCCCAAAGGCTCCGCTGGCTGAGTCATGTCATGCGAATGGACAAAGAAGCTCCAGCCCAGAAGATTTTCCTATCGTCGCCCGAATTCGGTAGCTGAAAAAGGGGGAAGCCTCGACTTAGATGAAAACAGCGGGTGGAGGACGACTTGAACTTCCTTGGGGTTTCCAATTAGCGTCAGTTATCGCAAAAAAGGAAGAACTGGCACGCTTTGATAGAAACGGTCAAAATCGCTTAGGCGGTTAAGCGCCAATAAATGATGACGAGGTGGCGGCTCGGTGTCCCGGTACTAATTGCGACACTTCCATATACACAGATGGGGCAGGTTGGAGGAGAGGTTTATTCAAAGGACCTGGACCTTTAAGTCTGAAGTCTCAGCGGCTTGGATAGGAAAACGTACTTTCGTTCAGGATATTATTTTTTTCAGCGATAGCCAAGCTTCCAAATAATCCCTTAGCTCTTACTCGTTCAACTGACGATCTGGTCAAGAGATGGCCCAGCCGAATCTCATAAACCTCACATAGGTTCCGGGACACAAACAAATTCAGGTATGTCCTTTGCCACATACAAACTTATGCTGAAGGAGCACCCACTTCTTCAAGCCAAAGAAAGCCTTCAAATACAAGCAAACCCAGCCAAAAGGAGGTGGAAATCACATAATTAATAGAGGTACTAACCGGGTACTACCTTATTGGGAGCCACTCTGCAAGGCTATGTGTCCTACCAACGATGCTGTAGGAGTTGTAAAGATGGCTAAGAGAAGAAAATGGTGAAGCATCTTATGTGCAATTGGCCGGTATTAAGTAACGCTAGATGGCGCTCGAAGGATAACTCTTGCAAGCAAATGATACTTCGGGCTGAGTAGGTAGGAAATTGAGAATTAAAGTCCTCTCTCGACGAACAAAAACAACACTATATAAGTCACTTACGGTATCCGTCCTGTAAAATGGTGCAGAGGCCTGGACACTGACAGCATCTGATGGGGCGGCCTTGGGATCATACGAGAGAAAAATTCGTCAAAAGTTGGCGACCGGGAGTACCGAAGAAGATAGGACACGTGGTGCGAATGAACGAAGACGCTCCGGCCCAGAAGGTATTATTATCGGCACCCGCCGGTGGAAGTACAGGAAGACGGAGACCACCACTCCAATGGCAGGACCAAGTGGAGGCGGAACTGAAAAAAGTGGGGCCTCCAATTGGCGCCAGTTGGCTCAACAAAGAACCGACTGACGTAACGTGTTGGACGACCAAAATCGCCTAGGCGGTTAAAGGCTATTTTAAATAAGAAAGTAAGATGACGCTGCCTTTGAGTCCCCTATCTGGTTATCCTACTTCAGGTTGCAGAGCAAAACATCAGGGACTTGGTAACCTTCAGCAAGTTCTCTAAATGGTTCGATGAGGAGGAGCAATGGTGTCGGTAGTGTTAAAAACGTCTACCGAATGGCGCTGAGTTTGGTTTTAATCATCCTCGAAAATGGTTGGCATGGACTTCTATTCCAAGAATTTTAAAGGACTTAGAGCATCGGAACGTACCGGATCCAGATCTCGCAACAGCGGATCCCCAACTTAAAGTTGTTAAATTTTGAAAGACTGACTCTTGTGCGAGGAATTTGGAGCCTCCGAAAACTGGCTCTATATGGATTCTAAGTCCCATAAGCAGCAGCGGGGCTTTCCATCACGTCTCACTTAATTTTTTTTATTTGAATCTTGGGATATAAGCCGAGTTTAAGAGCTTCCCATTATGGTAGCTGATCATCACTAATACCCGTCGGTATTACCCTTGACATCATCTTCATCACATAACCTTCCAAACCCAAACAAAAACAATAGCCCATTCGCATATCATCAAGTGAGGCAATGGTGAGGAAATCATGCAAAAGACACAGGCCGCTGACAGTTAGGCAGCCAAATTTGCGGTCGATTTGGAAAGGTCGAGGTGGTGAGTGTACAGCAAGAGATGCAAAAAGCATTCAAGAAGAGGCCAACAGAAGGATCAACAATGTCGCTTGTGTTATCGTTTGACCAAAAATCAGCTGATGATTCAAGGTAGGTATGCATTTGAACTGTGCTCGTTGTTGTTGGAAGTAACTCATACGGAGTTCAGCGTATTCGCTGCATACCACAAAGGTCTCATTGTTGGAACAGCAGTTTTGGTAGCCAGTCGAGCATGCAGTCCATTTACCACAACAATGTGACAAGCGCGAGTTCGTAGACGCGGAATTTTGTAAAATGAACAAAAGAATTTCAGGCGCAGCGGCTGAAAATGTGATCAGTGCCGGATTTATATAAAACTTGATACGATGAGGAGGTCGGTACCGGAGCTAGACTCAAACATAATGTAAAAACCAGTCTTAACGCGCTACTATTGAATGTCTTCCATAATCCCAGCAGTTTGAGCTCAATGGAGGATGACGAGGTGGAATTAGCAAGACGCTTCATGCTCTATTCCAAGCTTTTGTTAAGAGAAGTCGTTACAACCTCGACTTTGTGTATTTAAGAGGATTTCTCGTATCGAGGAAGATTTATCGAAGACTATCGGCCCCATTCTAATAGCCCAGCTGATCTTACTCTACTTCCAGCCCTGAAAAGAGTACATAACTCTTGCGCTCATTTATCGAAGTATGAGCAATGTGATACCTTAGATTGAAAATGGTTCGGCGACCTGACCCCGTGTTCATACAGATTTGTTTTCCAAAAGCACAAAAAGTTTCGTTGCTGTCCCTCCCTTCCACACATTCCTTTGCTGACCATATTCCCATACGTATATCCTACGCGCATTAAAGCTCCCATCATCATTACTCCAACTTGTCGCTTATTTGTACGAAATTTTAACGGTGTTTGTGGTTATTCGCCGTTATGTTGCAGCATTTGGGATTTGTATGCTGAAATGTTTAAAAAAAAAATGTTGCTGTTGAATTCGTATGCGAATCTCATGGGTACTGCAATGGTCGGTCGTTTCACCCATTAGACAAGTTGCTAGCTCGAGTTAAACTCTTGGTTAGAGCTTTGTTGCATATCCAACTAATATTTAGTACTTTCTTTTTTTTTGCTTTTGCTGGACTTCCAGTGAGCTTTGATTTATTTGGTAGTTAACTTTGTTTGAACTTTGCCTTTGCAGTTAATCACGTGTTTGTTTTTGTATGGTTTGTGGTGCAATGTGGTGCTTGAGTTTTGACCATATTTAATATGAGTATGTTCATTTTTAGTACAAAGTGAAAGCTGAGTAAATAACAGTAAATTTATAAATGCTAGAGTTGTAGAAACTCAACCTCAAAAGTGGCAAGAATAATTAATAATAATATTATTACTTTTTATTTTAATATTTTAGGTCCTTTTCAGCAAAATAAAATAAAATTGAAATAAATAAAAAAATGAAAAAAAGTAATATTACAAAATAAAATAAGATTGAATAAATTAAAAAAAAAATAGGTGCAAATAAAATATAACAAAACTAACAGACCCGGCAGACGTTGTCCTGCCAAAAATCCCTATCCTTATCCCTATCCCTATCCCTATCCCTATCCCTATCCCTATCCCTATCCCTATCCCTATCCCTATCCCTATCCCTATCCCTATCCCTATCCCTATCCCTATCCCTATCCCTATCCCTATCCCTATCCCTATCCCTATCCCTATCCCTATCCCTATCCCTATCCCTATCCCTATCCCTATCCCTATCCCTATCCCTATCCCTATCCCTATCCCTATCCCTATCCCTATCCCTATCCCTATCCCTATCCCTATCCCTATCCCTATCCCTATCCCTATCCCTATCCCTATCCCTATCCCTATCCCTATCCCTATCCCTATCCCTATCCCTATCCCTATCCCTATCCCTATCCCTATCCCTATCCCTATCCCTATCCCTATCCCTATCCCTATCCCTATCCCTATCCCTATCCCTATCCCTATCCCTATCCCTATCCCTATCCCTATCCCTATCCCTATCCCTATCCCTATCCCTATCCCTATCCCTATCCCTATCCCTATCCCTATCCCTATCCCTATCCCTATCCCTATCCCTATCCCTATCCCTATCCCTATCCCTATCCCTATCCCTATCCCTATCCCTATCCCTATCCCTATCCCTATCCCTATCCCTATCCCTATCCCTATCCCTATCCCTATCCCTATCCCTATCCCTATCCCTATCCCTATCCCTATCCCTATCCCTATCCCTATCCCTATCCCTATCCCTATCCCTATCCCTATCCCTATCCCTATCCCTATCCCTATCCCTATCCCTATCCCTATCCCTATCCCTATCCCTATCCCTATCCCTATCCCTATCCCTATCCCTATCCCTATCCCTATCCCTATCCCTATCCCTATCCCTATCCCTATCCCTATCCCTATCCCTATCCCTATCCCTATCCCTATCCCTATCCCTATCCCTATCCCTATCCCTATCCCTATCCCTATCCCTATCCCTATCCCTATCCCTATCCCTATCCCTATCCCTATCCCTATCCCTATCCCTATCCCTATCCCTATCCCTATCCCTATCCCTATCCCTATCCCTATCCCTATCCCTATCCCTATCCCTATCCCTATCCCTATCCCTATCCCTATCCATATCCCTATCCCTATCCCTATCCTTATCCCTATCCCTATCCCTATCCATATGCCTAAAATCAAAATCGAGCTAGGCGACTTCAATGCCAAGGTGGGCAAAGAAGGAGTCTTTGGTCCTACAGTTGGGAAATTTAGTCTCCACGATATAACATCCCCCAACGGCACTAGATTGTTTGACTTCGCCGCTGCTTGGAATATGGTCACCCGTACTACCAGGTTCCAGCATAAACGAATACACCTGGCTGTCCCCTGATCAAAAGAAAGAAACCAGATTGATCATATCATGATCGACAGCATCTGGACGTGCACACACTACGTCGTCCCAATATCGACTCGGACCATTATCTTGTTGCAGCCAAGATACGCACACGCCTCTGTGTAGAGAAGAAAGTACGCACAGTAACGGAAGCTAATAATTTCTCCACTCGACTCTCACACCTGCTGTCGGAGAGCAATACTCGACCTCATGATGTAACCGAGCAATGGAAGCATATCTCTCACTCATTACGTACCGCCGCTCAGGCCACTATAGGATTTCATGGAGCCCGCAAGAACAATAAATGACGCGGGAGACGTCGAACCCGACACCCCAATCCCTGACGATGGAAAAGTGGTCCCACCACCTAACTGTAATGAAGTGAGGATAGCTATACCCAGGCTCAAAAACAACAAATCACCTGCACAGAGCCAAAAAGTTCAGAGATCGACGTCTAAAACAGCTTTTTGGCGGGGAGAGCGAGTGGGGACAAATTTGAAGAAATTTGTGCTAGGAAATCTTCTAAATCTTAGCTTGAATTTCTTCTCAAATTTATTGAAAAGGAAATCGGCTAAAAACAAGGAGTTAGCTTCTTATTTATGAATTTTTTTATGTACTTTTGTCAAAAGTTAGAAGAAATCTGCTTTGTTTTTAAAGTAAATTAATGAGAAAATCCTCTTATTTTCTCTAGATTCATATTGAATTTATTGAAAAGGAAAACTATATATTTTTAGAAGATCCCTTATTAATTCAAATTCAGGTATACCTTCTTCGAATGTGTAATTCGACGCTACCAAGCACAAGCACACGATAGCATCATGGTAGAGATCTCCGTTCAGCAGTTAATAATTCTTAGTTCGATTCGCGGTGTAGGCAATAAGGCAAGTGGACATGTGGTGAGGCAAAAAGAACAAAGGTGTAATTAGACGTTGGCAAGTTAAGTATACGATGGCATGGTAGTGTAGATTAGACTAACTGACTAGACATCTGGGTTGAGCGTTCATTTTTTTTTTGTAATTTGAAATATTAAAAAGAAAATCTTCTTAATATTATGTGATTATCTACTCAGTTTTATTAAAAAGAGACACCCAGTCAAATTAAGACGGGCATCTTATTGGAAAAATATCATAGAGAAATCCTTCTGATTTAGAGAGCTTTTGTTAGAGGGCAGATTGTTATAACAAAAGTTGAAATTAAATTATTACGGCCCAAAAGAAGGTCGTCCTAACTTTACAACTTTGAGCTTAGCCCACTTGTCAGAAAAGAAAAAGAAAATTGACTTATGTTCTTATCTCTTATTGTGTGTGTGGGGTTGGGCATTTGGATTTGATTCGTACACAGGGAACGTAAGGGTTAATCATGAAAGTGATTAAGGGCCTCATTTGCTATGGCGTACGATTACCCACTCGAACGATATGTCTCTTGACGTTGCGTCACATTTTAAGATCCGAAATTTTAATGTCAATCAGCCAAAAAGAATATTCCTAGAAATTTTAAATCATAAATAATAATAAATAAAATCTTTAAAAAACTTAACTGATTCTTGTAAGTTCTTGCATAAATTACATATGGCCGAAGTTTAATTTGACAAATACCTATTCGAGTTCTGATTAGAATGTGACTGCTAGACGAAATATCAGGCGACGTATCGTACGTTTGGGTTATCGTTTGCCATAGAGAGGTTTTCTTCTTTCTTAAGTACTTGGGTATTTTTCACAATTCACTTCAATTCACACTCAGGGTCCTACTTTTCCGTGTCGCTCCACCTATTTGGGCCTTGACTAAGTCAATCAGTGTCATCCTCATTTCATTTGATTTACTTTTTTAAGATTTTGAAAATAATTTTGATAGGCGATCCCTGATTATTTTCGTGTTAAAATAAGTGAAGTGAAAACAACTGCCCGTATAAGTCAGCAATAAAAACAAACCATTTTATGCCAAACCTTTGTTCAAAACTAAAAGGGTAAAGGATGCATCTTCTTTTGTTTGTTATCTAATTTATTTCCTAGAAAAGCAAATATCCAACTTTTAACTTAAGATTTTTCTCTAGAGTTCGAACTTATCCCAATTTACTTGTTTAAAGTATGCGACTGTTATTTCTTTGGCATACAACATATCCGTCATTCATTCTAGTCATACAGATAAAAACAAAAAAGGGATCAAGTTAATAGGAAGCTCCATTTAATATTGGCTTGCGTCATTTATTGACGCTGAACCGCCTATATGATTTTGGCCGTTTCGTATCAAAGCACGCCAGTCCTTCCTTTTTAGCCATAACTGGCGCCAATTGGAAACCCCAAGGGTGTTCAAGTCCTCCTCCACTTGTTGTTTCCATCTCAGTCTCTCTGCTGAATTCGGGTGGCGATAGGAAAACCTTCTGTGCTGGAGCCTCCTTGTCCATTCGCATAACATGAACCAGCCAGCGAAGCCTTTGGGCTTTAATTCGCTGCACTATGGTCAGGTCTGCGTAAAGCTCGTGCAGCTCATCGTTAAATTTCCTTCGATACTCGCCGTTGGCATCACCGGAAGGACCATA
>CAXKVI010000001.1:159840523-159878023 GCA_964058755.1 Campiglossa producta
AATTTTTTTGTACACAATATTTGAAGTTCTACCCAAATTACAAATTATAAACAAATTTTCCGAGCAATTTACTCGCGAGCAAGCCCATAAAGCTGCCCGTCTGAAAAGCAATTAGTCCTAAGGTCGATGCCAGCTGTTCGGAGTGTCTAACCCTGTGACTTATTTACTGTCATAGCGAAACATACGCTGACGAGAAACTGAATACGTTTTTGTGGAAATAATCGTGGATACCTCCGAAACCGGTCGAGCTATCGAAATTTCAAGATATCTCCCAAACCATTTCAGATATTTCAATGAATCACATCGCATATTATGGCACTCATTGACACCTTTCGTATGACACCCATATTGTACTAAGACATTTTTGGCCACCCCTGGTCCACATATTGGGCGATAACCCCAAAACCCTTGAGATATCGCAAAAAATAAGATCTTAAACTTTAAGTTGAGCGTTTAGCAATCCAACAATTCAATTACATTCAGTACTTTTAGAGTGTTACGATCACAAACATACAGACAGACATGGTTCACATATTGGGCGATAACTCCAAAACCGGTTGAGATATCGAAAAAAGTAATACCTTAAATTTTAAGTTGAGCGTCGAGCAATCTAACGAAAAAAATTTCATTCAATTCCATTCATTACTTTCAGAGTGATTCGGCCACAAACATACGAACAGACAGACAGAGGGACACACACAAATTTTTTAAATGTTTGATTTTGATTCTACTCGCTTAATAATGCTTACTCCAACCAACTTTTTCTTGATATCTGCCATGTACAGACATCGACCTGTTACAATTTTATTATATGTAGAGATTTGACTTTTTAATTTTTTTTTTTTCATTTATTATTATTTTCATTTTTTTATTTTTTTTTATATTATTTTTTTTATTTTTTTTCATCATACATATTTTTTTAAGATTATTTTATTTTATTTTATTTTTTTATTTTTTTTTTTTTTTTTTTTGAATATTTTATTTTATTTTACTTATTTTATATTTTTTTTTTTTTTTTTTATTAATTTTTTTTTTGTTTTTCTTTTTATTTTTTTTTTTATTTTATTTAATTTATTTTTTTTTTATTTTTTTGTATTTTTCGTTTTATTTTATTTTATTTTGATTTATTTTATTTTATTTAATTAAATTGAATTAAAATTTTTTCGAAAGTTTTTTATTTCATTTCATATAATTTTATTTTGTTTATTTTACTTAATTTTTATTAATCTTATTGTCAACTCAATTCATCACAGAGTCGCATGTTAGTCTCATTCAATTGCACTGTTATCTCGTTTGTATTTATTTATTTCCTACTCCCATTTCCCGCCTGCTAAATACTCGTTTTTGTGTAGAATAATTTGTGTTTCCTGCTTTTTTGGATTTGATTTATTACCTCAACTTGTCCTAGATTTATGTTTCAATCATTATAGCCATTATTAGCACAACCGACAGACGGTCACATTCGTTTTATGCTCGTTGTGTTGATGTTGTTGTTGTTTATACATTATGTATGTAATTTTTTGTTTGCAAAATTTCTTGGTTGTCTACTTAGAAAAGTTTGTTCGTTGAATTGCCTTGTAATTGTTGTTCTATTAACGGTTTTATCACGTCAATCAATGCTGTTCAAATTGTAAATGAAGTGTAAGTCCAAGCAACCACCCACCTCCTACTCGTCCATTTCAAGATTTGTTAAGCAACTGTCATTATGCTCGTCCTCTTTCTTAAATTACTTAATGCCGACTAGATTATTACTTTTTGCAGTCTTTTCACATAGACATGTTACGTTGTATGTGCTTATCTGCAGATCTATTTATTTGCATTTGACAAATTAGCATTAACGTTAAGGATTTCCGTGATTTTTGGTATTATTAATCGTTTAGTTTACTCGTTACTCAAATCATTGCAAGATGCTTCTTCACAATTTTCTTTTGTAAGTACATACCATTGTTTAATAATATAAGGTTAAGCAGTCCGAGACGTTTTTGACACTTCTCAGCTTCATGCTTCCTTGTCTGAGTGACAGTGCTACTTCTTTTCAAAATCGTATGAAAATGGTAGTAAAAACCAATATTCTTGATACGAACAAAATTACAGCAACACTGAAAGCTTTTGAATTTTGTTTTATTTTTATTTTGAAAAATTAATTGTCTATTTGGTAAGATTGTTATGAAAATTTATTATTTTAATTTAATAATAGCAATTTTCCTTTTCTGCAGCCTTTTGTCAGCATACAAATACGTTACCTCATCGTTTCAAGCTGAATTGAAATCAAGGAAAAAGCTTCTTACAAGAAAAGAGTCCAGCACACATTTAGCCAAAATGCAGATTCAGCCCTTGCCCTCCTCGCTGGCTCGAATGAGCTTGAAGCCCATAGTCCCCAATCCGCAGATCCACGAGCTGTTGACCCAGGGTTCTTGGATGAGGACCACGTCCATGTCGCATTTAGAAAAACGAATACTTGAAGCAGCCGAGGATACTTTAGAAATGTGCAGATTTATCTGAAGCACCACCAACATGAGAGGTTGTCTCTCAACGACGAGTTGGCGTAACGGGAGCCCTGCTGACTGAAGCATTGGAGATAATGCGCTCAGGATTGGTTGCTACCACCGTGACTTCGAGGCCTTCCCCGTCCAGCAAGCTGTCTTCCATCTCCGAGCTGTTCACATCACTTTGCGAAGGTGCTGTGGCAGATAACATGCTTTTCGCGTAGAACTCCTCCGTTTCCCCTTGCATTACTTCGATATTCGAGTCCCCCGGAGGAGCGGAGATGGCAGCGCGATCTGCATAGGCACGGTTTACGTGGATAACGATCTGGCCTACACTATAATGCACCAGTCCATTGCAACTTTTAAGGGGCTCGAGTGCGTCCTTATTCATGGTGAAGACCACTTGTCTGTCAGGCCCTACCGCATCCCCAACACTCCAGTCCTGCGTCGAGAGGGACTGATTCGTTATCTGGACTATCGTGAGAATTCTCTCAGGCTCTGCAGAGATGCCAGGCCCTTGCCCTTGGCCAAGCCGGAATGTCATTCCAGTCGACGACCTCGATTTTTGCACCTTTGTGGACTTCACCCTGTATTGCTGCTGCTACCTTGTACAGTGCGACAGTTCATGCGTCGTCACACGCGACTATTTTAATGTGTCCCTGGTACCAACCCGCATCTGTGACCGCCGCTGTACCACCCGGGGTCTTCAAATAAACGTCAATAAGAGCGTTACCGAGTTCGTTCCGGACGTAACGCCACCGGTTTTTGGGTATGGCCAAACGGTCGTTGCCTCAGTCAAGAATGCCTATAAGGATCCTGTCCTTAGTTACTTCGGCAAAGCTTGGTTTGCCCACTCCGGGGTGAGGTTTTAACTCCAGGTCCGATCTCTTGCGTTTGAAAGGGTTTCCGTTTACCCTCTTTGCCACATAAGTGGTTTGGAAATCGGGTATCAGAGATTGCACCAACGGCGACATCGTTTCCTGCGAAACTTCCTCATATTTATTCAGGTCCTTGCGGCCAATCGTTTTTCCAAGTACGCAGAACGGAGGAGAGATGTCTCCTGGGAGTCCAGACTCGTAGTTGCCATCGCGGTCGCTCCCTTTGCTGAAAACTCTGGTGTAGCTTTTTTCTCCTTTGTATCTCCGAGGCCAGTTCTTGAGACCGCTGCCACAGACGTTAAGAGATTGTTTTTCACACCGGCGATTGATGAAATCCAATTATAAACCATTTTATATGCTTATTTCGTACATGTTTACTGCTATCCACAAAAAGGGCATGCTTTTTACAGTTAAATTTAAAATTGATTTAATTTTCCTAATAATTTTAAAAAATAAATGTGGAAAAGACAGATTTCCGGGAAAAAAATCCTGAAATTTGCGAACGGCGTTCCTTCCTTTTAAACTACAATTTTCCTAAAGGGGGATTTTTTTTACCCTTCTTGAATCCTTCGTAAATGCAACTCTAATAAGGAAGCTATGCCTTGGCAAATGTCAAAATCTGCTTAACCTTATATAATTTAACGATGGTACATACTATCAATTTGGTATGATGAGGCCAAAAAAACTTTAATCTAGATTCTAGACGATTTCATTCTGCTCTTTTAGGACAAGCTTAATTTCAGTATAATAAAAGGGTCGAATACATAAAGCTTCGTTAACCTCGCCTGACATTTGCTACCTCAAAACTTTGCGTCGACCTTCAGAGGTATGCGACAATGAACGCCTTCTCGACGCTTCTCTTTTATACATTTGTTTTCGTTATTTATTTCCTTGCATTCAGAGTGTTTTGGTTAATTTATTAATTTAATAGAGAAAAAATGAATTAATTATTATTTTCTCCAACTTTTTATTCATTAATTAAAGCAAACTCATCAACATCTGATTGTCAAAGCAAGCAAAGCAAGCAAAATTTGAGAGTTTGCCAAATTTCAACCTCACTTCAACTTTGAGGTCTCCAATTTGCCATGCTTGGTTTAAATACGTATACTGAACTTTTCTGTCAAAGTCAAAGTTTGAGGTAAAGCCAAAATAAAGCTTTATGTAACTGACACTTGAAGGGTCGAATACATAAAGCTTTGTTAACCTCGTCTGACATTTGCTACCTCAAAACTTTGCGTCGAACTTCAGATGTATGCTACAATGAACGCCTTGACGCTTCTCTTTTATACATTTGTTTTCGTTATTTATTTCCTTGCATTCAGAGTGTTTTGGTTAATTTATTAATTTAATAGAGAAAAAATGAATTAATTATTATTCTCTCCAACTTTTTATTCTTTAATTAAAGCAAACTCATCAACATCTGCTTGTCAAAGCAAGCAAAGCAAGCAAAATTTGAGAGTTTGCCAAATTTGAACCTTGCTTTAACTTTGAGGTCTCCGATTTGCCATGCTTCGTTTAAATACCTACACTGAACTTTTCTGTCAAAGTCAAAGTTTGAGGTAAAGCCAAAATAAAGCTTTATGTAACTGACCCATAAGTGTTTCTCCGCAAGGTATATAACTATTAAGATAATTATTGCACACACATACACCGTAACACGTATAAAATTTAGTAAATTTTAAATGGCTGTAATTATTTTAATAGTTAAGATATTCGCACATGGCTTACCATTTTGGAAGCTTCAAAGCTTGAACTTTAAGAGTATGTAAAAAATTTTTCAAAAAAGTTTCAAAAATTGAAAGAAAATTCACTTTGAAAAAAAATACCATTTTTCCCCATACAAAATGTATAGGAAAGGGCGAACAAAAATAGCCACCCCTAAGGGTTAAGTTAGAGCGCTAAGTTTTTGCAAGGCTTATTTTCTCATCAATGCCTAAAGTTTCAGGGGGTAAGACCGAAAAAAAACCAAATTTTGTTTTTTGAATCACCGTAATGTACATACATATGTATGTTAGTTTTTGCATGTGTTTATTAGGGTGGTGCTTATAATCAAAAATAGAATTTTGTCCAGTCTCACTTCCTAGATCGGTTGCACCACAGTCAACTATATCGCACAAAAAATTTTATCCCGATTGGAGAGGGTTTAGGCGCGTCGCAGGGGGGTCAAGATTCAGATTGCTCTATGGAGACTCAAAAAATAAAAGTTCTTTTTCTGTTTACCTTATACTCAAAGTCGGTAAACTATGGTCGCAGGTATCACATGCAAAATCTGGTTCCGATTGGAAATGCCTAAGGCGTGTTGCAGGGGGGTTACAGTTCAGACTACTCCCTGCGACATGTGTTAGGTGTTTCCATTCGGAACAAATTGTGTATGTGTTAACCCCGACCATAGTACTATCGATTTTAAGTATTAGATAAAAATAATAATTTTTATTTTTTGAGTCCTCACAGAGCAATCTGAACTGCGACACGCCTTAAGCGTTTCCAATCGGAACCAAAATTTGCATGTAATATCTCCGACCATAGTTCTATCGATTTCGGATATTAGATACAAAAAAAAATCACTTTTATTTTTTGAGTCCTCATAAAGCAATCTGAACTTTGAGCCACTTGGGATGTGATATGTGGACTTTTCCTACCAAAACTAGGTTTTTTCCTCTTGGTAGGATGCTAGGACGATTTTAATTTTGGTAAGTTTTTACCTCTGTTCAAGTTACATCACTGTTTTTCTGCAAAGTCAAATTCTTCAAGAGCTAGTCTCATTCGTGTGAGCTTGGAATCACTTATGATTTGGAGCTTCTTATCATATATGATGGATTTTAGGAAGTTTATGGCACAGTGGTTTTCCAAAATCTGGGTGCTGGATCAGGGACGGCAAGGCTCATTCTTGTGAGAAGAAGAAGGTGTTTTCATAGCAAATATTTATGAATATGAAATGTTAAAAAAAGAATATCGCTTGCCGATAAGAGACCGCAAACCCTGTGCGACTTGATGCAAGTAGCACTGCGAGAGGTTTCCCCATGGTGCTCGCACTGCGGACTGAGCATCAACCCGGGAAAAGTCGAACTTGTGCTTTTCGCAAACCGGTATAAGATTCCACCGTTAAACCTACCAAAACTGAATGCCGTGCGCCAGCATGGGCTCTGCGTCTAAGGGAAACGTCCGGCTGGGTCTCAAGCTCTACTGGACACTCCAGTATTTTGCCATCCTACAGTTTTCTTCCGCTGAGCACAGATGGTTGTTCGACCACAACAGTCGGAGATAGCTGTTTTAAAATAAACATTCCCAGCAGGGAAAAATGGGACGGATCGGAGTCCCACTACTCATGGCGGCACTTCCATTTATACCGACGGAACTTGAGCTCTCCTTCAGGTTCAGGGATTCTACCTGATCCGTGCAGTGTCTTCCAGGCTGAAGTCTCAGCAATCCTGGATGTCGCGGCCTGGATAAGTAAACGCGCTATCGGTGAGAATATCGTTTTTTTTTCAGCGACAGCCAAGCCATCATAGCTCTTGGTTCTTATTCGTTCAACTCTGAACCGACGCTCAGCTATCGTCGATCTCTTCAAGAGATGGCGCAACAGAACCGCATGAACGCCACTTGAGTCCCGGGCACAGGGACATCGAGGGTAACTGTAAGGCAGGCGAACTTGCCAGGGAGGGCACGACCAAGCAGGTTCTTCGGGATAAAGAGCTCTTAGGTATGCCGTTTGTCAGATGCAAGCTAATGCTGAAGGAGTACACACTCCGTCAAGCCAACGAAAGATGGCAATAATCCCCAGGGTGCCGGATATCCAAACAAACCTGGCCAAACGGGGATCATAAAAGATCTAGAAATGTCTCTAACGCCCTAAGAAGGAGTGAAATCTCCATATTAATAGGTGTTTTAACCGGGCACTGCCTTATTGGTAGGCACGCAAAAAGGGTAGGAGTTGCAAAGATGATGAGGGGGAGGAAACGGTGGTGCACCTCATCTGCAACTGCCCGGCTTTAAACAGCGCGAGAACGCACTTTTTTGGCGTTTCCTCCCTGGATAGCCTACGCCAGATCGCGGAGCTCGACATAAAGGACTTAATGGCCTTCATAAAGTCATCTAAGTGGTTCGAGGAGGAGTAACGGTGTCGGTTTAGGAGCGTCAGTCCCGGGATTCTGCTATGTGGAGAATCCCAACCACTTAGGGATTTTCCATATGGCCGGCTCCCGGAACTGACTTTCCTAGTGTTCATGGTATCACAACGGGCCTTTCAAAACTGGCCTAAGTGTGACTCTACGGCAGCCACATGAACCTAACCTAACCTGGTGCATTCTTGTAAAGCCCACCCGACATGAGAATACTATTTTGGTAGATTTTCAGTTAGGTTTCGGTTGGAAAAAAATTTCCAAAGTGGCAACCCGGATTACAACCTTAACTCGCTTCAC
Organism: Campiglossa producta; assembly: GCA_964058755.1. Lineage (NCBI taxonomy): Eukaryota > Metazoa > Arthropoda > Insecta > Diptera > Tephritidae > Campiglossa > Campiglossa producta. The sequence continues at coordinate 159,848,306 of CAXKVI010000001.1, forward strand.
AGCACCACATCTTTTGCGAACTCCACAATCGTTTTAGTATTGCCCTTATCATCGCTTTACTACTTTTCCGACCAAACAAGAATCAATTTTCATTTCAACGCATTCATATTTCCAACAAAAAAAAGACGCCACATCTTATAATAACTCCTACCACCTTCTTAGCTCCTAAAAAGAAATAATAATTCGATATTCGTAAACCCAACTCACAACCCACAATTACCCGTTAACTGAGTACTTAATTCCTTGAAATTTTCATTGCAGCATTTTGGGCGTTTTGTACAACTACCAAATTTACGAATAATTTTACAAAATAATAATCTTTGTTACATTGTAATAGGGCGTTTTTCGCGCTCAAATGCACCGCGCATAATGGCAGGGCATATCAAGAGTTTGTCATTGTTCTGGTTTGATGGCCATGAAGGAAAGAGAGCTTGAACGCCTAAAACGCGGCAATAAATATGTATGTAAGTTTATTTGTATACTTTTGGTAGCGAGTAACTAATCCACATTTTGCATGGTTGCTTGGATTGCAAAGAAGGATTTCTTTTGTTTGTTGGCGTGAAAATTCCGATGAGCGAGTTAAATGCTTTTCAAACATGATGAAAGGATTTATTTATCGCTTCTTCTGCTCTTCCCTTAAGTTCAGACGAATTTTATACATCCTTTTCTTTATTGCGTTGGTGGTTTATATGTAGTACTAAGTCAAATCGCAGCTCCTTTGTCGTCTTATGACGTCGTTTGAGCGCACACAATTGCACGGACGGACACACCGCTAAACAAGAGAGCTTAAGCGATCTTTATTTGATAGGTTTTTTTCGGTCGTTAGCATTAAAAAATGTTATTAAAGAGTATTATTAACGCCTTAATAAATTCATCATAGGTAGGTAGGTAGGTAGAATGGCTGCGACAAAGTCGCCCAAGTAGCTTTAAAAGCCGTTTTGATGCCATAAAAACTCGTAAAAACCTACTGCTGTGAGTATATGTTACAACCACCCAGAGCTGTTTATAAACTCCAGGATGCTTGGAATCCCTAATTCGGATACTCTCCCTAGATTTTCCAAAAAAGGGGTCACAAACACTTTCAGTCGTATTCTGGCTAGAGCGGGGCACTTACACAGGTAGTGCTCAACGGTCTCTTTTGCATTAATGTCTTTACAGCTTCTGCAGTGGTCATTATGCGGAATACCCAGCTTTTCCGCATGCGTACCTATCGTCCAGTGACCCGTGCAGACTGCTACAAGCTTGTAGGTGTCTACTCTGGACCTGCTTAGGAGACCCCTTGTCCTCCTCTCGCTGTAGTTCGGCCAGGTGGCTCTCGATTGTAGTTCTTACGAAGAGCCTCCCACCACACCACCGAGTCGTAGGTCAGCACAGGCCGGACCACCGCCTCGTACAACCACAGCACCATCTTCGGCCTTAGACCCCATTTCTTACCAAACATCGATTTGCAAGCGTAGAAGGCGATACATGCCTTCCGCACCCGCTCCTCGATGCACTCCCTCCAATTTAGTTGTCAATTATCAGCCCCAAGTATTTGGTTCTGGTAGATAGAGTTAGCTGCTGGCCATTCAGCATCGGTAGTTCGAACGTAGGTGGCTTATACTTCCTCGTGAATAGAAGAAGCTCCGTTTTGTCCGGATTTAGCCCTAGGCCACACTCTTGTGCCCACCTACTTAGCATTGCCAACGTTCTTTCCATGATCTCACTCATCACGGAAGGGAAGGGACCCAAACCAAGGATCGCCACGTCGTCGGCGTACGCCACAACCTTTACTCCATTAGTACTGAGTTTTAATAGTATATCGTTCATAGTAAGGAGCCATGCTGAGTGGACTCGATAGATTCGCAATGCTTCTGCCAGGACTTCGCCGTTGCGACACGTACGGCTTTTTTAAATTCCCTCCGGGCGTACCTGTACTCCTGGAAGTCTTTCTTGGCATAACAATCATTAAAGGTCTTCCTCATCTTTGATCTTAGTTCGCTAAGATTTTTGTCCCACCACGGGGGGAAGGTCTTCTTGCTTCTAGTTATTGGGCAGGAAGCCTTATAGGCAACCTGGAAACTTTTTTCCAGAGACCGAACTCGGTCGTCTAGAGTTTCTGTCGATTGTATCGGTGTCTTCTTCCTACTGAGCCTATCACTGACTAATGTTAATAATGTTATTGATATTTTTTTGTGTCGGGTTTCACTGAAAGCGATAGATAAGGTTAGTTGAAGAGTAGAGTTAAATTTGAACATATTTTGCGAAAATATTCCCAAAGATCCAATCTGCATTATTAAGAGATGAGTCAAAAGCGAAGTTGTGACAGAGACTGCACTTCCGGGCTCAATGGAAATTTCTTATTTTGTGGCTAGGAGACAGCTTTAGCGATTAAACCTCATCTTATGATCCGATAAGGCAATCCACCAAAACGTGCTGGAGTCCCAAAGGAGCACTTTTTCCTACATTTTTAAAAGGCTCTTTCTCTATGGTAAACGGTAATTTTGGAGCCTTTTATGAGTCTCCCTAGGATGGTGTGCGCATCGCGCAGGGTGTGCTGACGGAGAACCTTACGGACGCCTCTGGTTAGCTGGCGTTCGCTCTTGCCGATCCATGGGTCCGGCGGGTGAGACTAGCTTCTGTCCAATACCATCATTCATGGTCATCATCTTTCATAACTGCTATTGGTGCATAGGGTAGGACGGACTAATGCTTTCATGGTGTAGGTTGAAGTCAGAAAGAACGAGCTGGCCCCGAATAAGAAGGAGCTTCCTAAACTTTTTTCTTACATTTTTAAAATACTCTATCTCTGTGGCAAACGTTCATTTTAGAACCTTTTAGGAGTCTGCCTAGGAGGGTGAGTGCATCGCGGAGGGAGTCCGGACGGAGTACCTTACGGACTTCTCTTGCTAGCTGGCGTTCGCTCTTGCCGACCCATGGACTGGAAATGCTAGCATATCCACTAGGGTAGGGTTCGATTGGCGTGATGGTATGCATAATCCTTATCAAATATTTTTAAAACGACTGTGGTGCTATGCAATTTACGTAAACCATGTTGATGGTTGGCTAAGTGAAGGTTTACAATAAATTAGAGAAGCTTTACTGTTTCTGAGGTCTTCGCAACCAGCAACAGGAGTGATAGACAATGATATGATTCATCCGGGTAAAGACTTGCAGGAGCCCTGTGTAAATTCCGCAAAGTAGCCCCAGTCCCGCGTTAAGGCGTGCCTATTGTAAGAAGCAACTAAAAGTCACAAAAAGTAATGACGTGCAACTTGATGGTTGACCTACGGAGATTATGCGGTGTATCGAAATTTGGTAGAGGACTTCGATTAAGTCGATAAAATATCTATCGACTTTCACGAAATATTCCCAACGGGAAACTCCGTCGGAATTGCTGATAAACCCTCTATGTCTTATACCTCTCATTATTCGCCTACTTCTTCCTTCTTCATTACCGCAACAATCGGGCCAGTTCCGCAACACCCGTTCCGAGGTCAACGAAATCGCTTCCACGGCTATCGAACTGGTATGGCAAGTACGAAGAAAACCTGATAGATATACGTCAAAGGCCAGTGCCAGTATAGCCCTGTTTGGTCCAACACGTTACATTCAATATAGCTATTGCTGATAGAGACATCAGATTTTTCATATTGCTAGTACAAGTTTTGTTCTACGCTCTGATGGCCGTTCAGCGGAAGACTCATATGAAAGTTAGCTGACATGTAGGGTGAATAAGTGTCTAAAAAGAGCGAAATACTGCTAACCTTAAGGCATCGTCCTTCCATAACACCAACCACTTATTCACTTGCTCTACGGAACCCACTCTTGTAACACCCATCCCCCTTTGGTCCAACCCTGTTGAAACAGCTAGTTTCCTTGGACTCCCGTTAGAAGACATTGATGATAAATTAGGCTAAGGAGGAGTACACGTTGGGCAGGGCTACACCTCGTTAAAACAACAACAGCTCCGAAGCTCTGGAACAATCCTGGAATTTTTGGAATTATCTCAGATATCGTCTAAAAGAGTACGAAGAAGTATCAAAAATGCGTTTTTGACCTCGGTATACATAATGCGAAAGCGAATACCCGATATATTATTTCTGTCAAGAGATATTTGACCTCAGAAAGGTGTTCTGCACATAAATAGCTGCCATGGGTCATGTTTTAATTTTGGGGTCGGGCCTGGTTAGTTTTTTGCAATTAACTTTTCACTAAAACCCAAACTTTAGTTTCCGCTTCAAAATTATTGAACTCGAAGTTAAAACGCGTCTTTTGATACCGACATTTTTGGCAGAGTTTCAGCAGTTTCGTGGGATTATGTTTATTCAAATAGTAGGATTTGCTCGGATCCCGAAACCCAGGAATTGCGTAAAAACCATCCTGGGATTTCGAGAATAATTATAATTTCGGGACGGAAAAATAGCGCCGTTTTGGTTTTTGTTGATAAAAACGGCGGAATTTTAACGTAAATACATTAAGACCGATGAGTCCTAGTCAGGGTAACGAAATCTCGATTTTGGAGGTTTTGGTACATACGCGGTATGGCTTTTTGCAAATACGCAGTATTGCGCGCCTAGCGCCCATACTTTTTTTTTTTTTGAAAATTGACTGTTCGCTCCGAGTCTCATTTTTGATAGATGGTCACTTTTGACTTGCTGTGGTGAAATTCCAAGGATGGTGAACAAAAACATGGTGGCAGCACGGTGACTGCAGCTGTCTCGATGTCAAATTTTCTTTAGTTGATGAAATAGTCGCGCGAAAAATTAAAAAAAGTGAAAAAAGCTATGAAATTATTTAAATAAGTGCCAAAAACAACATAAACTATATTTAATTGATACCACAATTTAAATCAAATAATTTTGTATAAATTCAGCATGTCTGGATTCTCATTTGGCAACCCGTCACAACAGCAGCCGGCGGCCTTCAATTTTGGTGGAGCCGGAGCGGCAACAAACACATTTGGTGGAGCAGCCGCAACCGCAGCACCAACGTTCGGAGCTGCCGCACCAGCGTTTGGTGCAGCTGCGCCCGCTTTCGGAGCAACAGCAGCGTCGCAGGCACCCACTTTTGGTGCGCCTGCCCAACAACAACCAGTAGCAGCTGTGGCACCATCATTTGGAGCGGCTGCTAATACAGCAGCGCCTACATTCGGAGCAGCACCCACCGCAGCGGTGGCGCCAACATTCGGTGCTGCCGCAAATACAGCACCCAGCTTCGGGGCAACAGCAACAAGTAGCGCAGCACCTGCTTTTAATTTTGCCGGTATAGGCGGTACGGCTACTACAGCAGCAACTAGTACAGCGCCAGCGTTTAGTTTTGGTTCACTTGGTGGTACAACAAATACCCTAACATCTGCCGCGCCAACACTAGGTGGTTTGGGCGGTGGTAGTTTGTCATTTGGCAAGCCAGGAGGGGCAGCCACTTCGGCTAGTTTGAATTTTGGTACAACAACAACATCAGTAGCATCGGGTGGACTATGGAAGCCAACAACAACATCAACCACGGCATCGAATACGCCATTCATTGGCTTGGGTGGTGTGGATGTAAGTGCAACGCAACCAAAGGCGGGCGATTTGAAGCAAGATAGTGTGAAGGTAAGTACTGTAGATATATAATTTATATTCAAATCACTAACATGCATCTCTATTTTCCTCAGGTAAAAGAAACACGTGTGCCAGATGAGATTGCCAAAACTGTAGATGCTCTAAAATCACACATCAAAGCCCAAAAAACGCTCTCCTCCGACATTGGGCGCACATCCACCTCAAAGCTCACGAATGTATCGCATGAAATTAGCAATATACAATGGGCTCTACAAGAAATTTCGAATTCCGTCAACACAAACTACAAACAAATAAAATTACTACGCAAAGAAACCTCCAAAACCATACAAGCTGTGGAAATGGCGCAACGTACACAAGACACACCAGCCGGTTTGCAATTCGAAAACACCGCACCATTTCAATTCTTTCAAAGTTTAGTCTCCAAATATGAGCAAGATTTAATTAACTTTCGTCAACAAATTGCACTCACCGAACATCATATGCATTCGTTGACAAATCCACAAACCGTATCACCGGACGATTTAAAACGTGGTTTTCGTCAAATCAACGAAAGTTTCATATCACTAGCGGGTCGGCTACATGAACTTCATCAAAAAGTTGAAACACAGAAAGAACAATTTCTTAATTTGCGTAAATATCGTTTGCGTGATACAACAAATGTATTTGCTAAAATTGACAATCCAGATAGTAAGCATGATACTACAAGTATTACATGTGGTCCGACACCATTTTCCAATATTTCGGCGATGAGCGCATTTGGTAAAAGTTTCAATAATGCTTCGGCTGCAGCAGCTGGAAGTGGGACGGGTGCGGTTGCTGGTGGCAAATGAACGTAGCATGATTTGGTGCATTTTTGTTTTTGAAATTCGTAAAAATTAGGCACATTTATTATTTCGGTTGTAGTATAAGTGGTTTTTGAGAAATTTTTGTAACTAACAACTTTTATTGCTTTTTGGAAAATTGTTACGAAATAGTTGCAGATTTCTTTAAGATGTTTCGAAGCAATTTTTGTGCAGATGAAATTTAATAAATGCTATTATGAAAATATTTGAATACTAATTACTCAGCTGGATCTGTTATTGACGGCCGAACTACAGCGCAGCGTATTTTTACTTTTTGATTTTATTTTTTGTTTGATTTTGTTTTAATTGTTTCTAATTTTATTTTCTGTTTTTTATTATTTTTTTTTTGTAATAAGTTTATTTCTATTTCCGCTAGTTTTATTCAATTTTGTTTTTATTTTTTATTCAACTTTATTTCGTATTATTTTTTTGGCAATATCTTTTCCAAATGATTTATGTACAACTTTTTCAAAATAGCAACTTTGTTTTTTTTTTCTTTATTTAGCAAGCGAATTTACATACCAAATATTTTTCACACAATTTTGTAAATCCTCAAGATTATGTTCAACATTCCATTTCTTACTTTTTTTTTCAAAAGCATACTTATAAAAATTGTTGTTTCGTTAGGCTACAAGATTTTACAAACAACATTCCTTTTGATTGTATATATAATATATGTTTATATTGAATATTAAATGTAGTTATAAAGATTTCAAGGGAAGGCCTACAATTTGCCAATCAAGCAACAGTTAACATAATCTTAACGCAGTATTTGAGTGGCAATTTAATTTATTATTTCTTAATAACTTGTATGACATCCTCATCGGCCATAATGTGCGATATGCCAACACGTTGTGGTGAATACTTCGTAGAAGTGCCCCAAACCAATGCATATTTAAATTGAGCCGCCAATGTACGATGTATGGCATGGCAAACATGCTCGACAGTAACGCCCTGTAAGAAAAAGAAATGCAAGAAATATAATTAATTTTAATTTTAAAAGTTTGCCAAAAATAAGTGTCAAACACACCTTTCTCAAAATTAAACCATCATCAAAATCTGGTGGCGCACCCGGCTTTTTTGTATAAACGCGTATAAGTTGTAACGCCTCCCATAAGGCCTCTAAAAGGTAGTCCAAATTCAATTTCATATTACAACTAACAACAATCGAATTCGGTTCACGCGCTAACCGATCGACTTCTTCAATTGCGATTTGATCGATTTTATTATAAACATACAAGCAGGGTAAATACACACGATTTGCTGTTACGACATCAATAAATTCATCCTCAGTACAGTCTTCGCGAAATAGCACTTCCGCATTGAAAATTTTAAATGAATGCAAAATAGTTTGTACCATTTTCTCATTACAACGCGTTAACGAGCAAGTTGAGTTGAAGCTAAGACCGCCACCCTTCTTTTGCTTGAAATAAATATTTGGTTTACGTTTGTTTAAACGTATGCCTACTGATTCCAATTCACGTTCGAGCAAATCACGATGCACATTGGGTTTGGTAGCATCCAACATCATGATAACTAAATCGGCAGTGCGTGCAACAGCGATTACTTGGCGACCGCGACCCTTGCCCTATAGTAAAAAAGGTCAAGAGTTAATCAAGAAAACAAAAAAATTTCAATTTTTAAATTACCTGCGCAGCGCCCTCAATAATTCCAGGCAAATCGAGCAATTGTATATTGGCACCTTTATATTCAATAACACCTGGTATACAGGTGAGCGTTGTGAATTCATAATTGGCCGCCTCCGATTCAGTTTTCGTGAGTGTAGAGAGCAATGTAGATTTACCCACAGAAGGAAAGCCGATCAATGCGACACGTGCATCACCACTTTTTAACACATCGAAACCATCGCCTTTTTCACCCTTCTTTGCGGGTTCGAGCAATTGCGAGCGATACTTGGCGAGCTTGGCTTTCAATAAACCCAAATGATATTCGGTTGCTAGAAGTAGTAATGTTATTGGGTTAGTACTTCAGTTGGTAAAACAGGAAAATATTTGGAAGTGCTTCCGGTGTAGCAGTTTTTGGTGCAATAGCTACGAAAAAGGTCGTTTGTGAGTATTTTCAATGTTCTGCTGTCCTAGCACCTAACGGCACCTGCTCGACTGTCGTCGGAGCAATTTGATATAACCATTGGAGCCTTCTAGGGCATCTAACTCCCTCCTCCAGTACGGAAGAAGAGGGTTGGAAGAAAAAGTTGAAAGGCACCATATCCGTAGATCAACCATCAACTTGCACGTCGCCTTTTCGGCAGGCATAGCTGGCGTGGGCATATTCCAAATCCCTGCCCACATGGGGGTTGTCTAGTGAAACATATCTTGTTCATGTACCAAGTCCAGTCGTGAATGAGGTAGCCGAAGGTTGGACCGGTGTGTCAGGTTCCATGCAAAAAAAAAATCGGAAGGTGTCTTCTCTATGTACCGCATAGCTAGAAAGCTCTGCAATTCAACTGTCTACTTCACCTACGCAAAGTCGATCTTGTAATGCAGGAGCGGTGGGATGATATGACAGCCTGCCTGGGCTTTCATTTTCTTCCATGGGATCTGCTGAAATTATTTTAGCGCTACTTTGTTTTATTTACTTTTAAGCTAAAAGTTAACCTACAATCAGTTGGCTAAAAACAATTACAAATACATATCTGCCACCGGAGCATGTCTGTTTGCAGCACGACCACACCATGCATTCTGGCCAATTTCAGAATTGTCTTACCTTTGTTCTTTTGCGTGCGCGCAATTTCCTTTTCAATTTCCGAAATCTTTTCCAAGATACCCATCTTCTCTAGTTATTTTTACCACTTTATTTCTATTTTTTATTAGCAAACCATTTGTAAATTATTAGAAATGCAATAATTTTCGTTGATTTTTCGCTGTCGCCTGGTTTATAAATTTCTCGGTGCTGCGTGCTGCTTTTGCCAACGTCGCTGCTGTCGGCTGTCAAATGGTGGTGAATAACACAATGGTAAGTGGTAAGAAAGCAACCCAACCGACTTTATTTTAGTTTGAAACTGGGATGCTGAAATGAAAACAAATTTAATATAATAGAATGAAATAAAATAAAAAAATAAAATATTAAAAAAAAAAAATAAAGTGAAATAAAATAATATGAAAAAGTAAAATATAATAAAATAGACTAAAATAAAATAAAATTGAATGAAATAAATAAAATAAAACATAAAAATATGAACGAAAAAACTAAATTAAAAAAATAAAATAATAGATATGAAAAAAAATTAAATCAATTTTTCCAAATTTATTTTTTTTAATTCTACAATAAACTTTTTTGCTAATTTTCAGGAACAAATTTACTGATTATTTTAAGCTACATTTACACTGCACCAAATGCGTCAATTTTGGCCAAGTTTTTTCGAGACTGTTCATCCGCAGATTGAATTTGATCACCAAATTAGGTCAAATTAGATTAAATTCGTCAAATTTAGCAAACAATTTCATTCTGCGGACAAACATTCTCGAAATAACTTCGCCAAAAGCGACGCATTTGGTGCAGTGTAAATGTATTATTATTTTATTTATAAGGACTAAATTGTTGTCCAATAGAAATTGCTAACTTTCGACCATTTTGGCATTCGTTCTAGAAACAGAGACAAAATTTATCACAATCGAAAAGGGGATAAATCAAATCTGAAGGAAACAGAGTAAAGTTCAAACGTCCAACAGGTGCAACTTGGACATTTCTTGGCAACAATTGACGAAAATAAATTTGCCAACATGTTGGCAATCGAATTCCTGTCAGTTTAAAATACGCAATGAACACATTTGACAGCAAATTGACATGATGATAGTTTAGTCAGTTTTTGAGGTTAGTCATTTTGACCTAATGTAAACCAGTGTTAAAGTAAATGATGTCAGATGGTGTTTTTGTGTACACGGTCCACCAGCAAATCGACCCATGTAAATCAGCCTTACAGAGTACGAATCACTCGAAAGCGAACAAATCTATCAAATACAGAGTAAAGGCCCATTTACACGGGTCGATTTTTTATCTTCCACCGTGTAAATAGCAATTCGATCGATCTACTTCTTGTATTTGAAGGTAGAAAGCAGTGGAACGACCAAAATCGACCCGTGTAAATCATCTTTAAAAGTCCACCGTTTCTGTTCGAACAACTTGTTTGTTTACTTTTTACTCGTTATTTTTGCACAGAATGGGATGAGTCCAGCCTAGCAGAGCTCTACAGTGAGTTGTTCTTATGGAATTTGTCAAGCTAATGTATCATCATCATTTTCAGCAGTTGCGTATCAAAGCACGCCGCTCATTCCTTAAAGGGTCAGTTACATAAAACTTTATTTTGGCTTTACCTCAAACTTTGACTTTGACAGAAAAGTTCAGTATACGTATTTAAACCAAGCATGGCAAATTGGAGACCTCAAAGTTGAAGCGAGGTTGAAATTTGGCAAACTCTCAAATTTTGCTTGCTTTGCTTGCTTTGACAATCAGATGTTGATGACTTTGCTTTAATTAAAGAATAAAATGTCGGAGAAAATAATAATTAATTCATTTTTTCTCTATTAAATTAATAAATTAACCAAAACACTCTGAATGCAAGGAAATAAATAACGAAAACAAATGTATAAAAGAGAAGCGTCAAGGCGTTCATTGTAGCATACCTCTGAAGTTGGACGCAAAGTTTTGAGGTAGCAAATGTCAGGCGAGGTTAACAAAGCTTTATGCATTTGACCCTTAATAGCGACAGCTGAAGCCAATTGGAAACATCTCTACCTTCCACCTTTCTCCACCTGTTTTTCCTCAGCCGAGGCTTCCCCCTTCCGCTTCCTCCAAATTAGGGTGTCGGTAGAAAACCCTTATGGGCTGGAGCCAGCGCAGCCTTTGGGCTTCAATTCGCTACACTATGATCAGATTTGCGTTAAGATCCTACAGCCCATCGTTAAATTTCCATCGATAGATACTCGCCGTTGGCATCACAGGAAGGATCATGGTTCTTTTCTCTAATATACTCGAAGACCCATTTCATCTTCTCTTGACACTGACGATGATTTGGGATAGTACATCAGGACATGCATGTATGATAAAAGACTTTGTTCGTCGAGAGAGGACTTTACTTCTCAATTGGCTTCCCACTCCGAAGTAGCACTTGTTGGCATTCGTTGGATTTATAGACTGACATTGGGGTCTATCAGCAATTCCGACGGAGCTTCCCGTTGGGAATGATTCGAGAGTGTCGAAAGATAATTATCGATAATCGACTTTATCGAAATTTGTTAGAGGACCTCGATAAAATATCTATCGACTTTCACGAATTATTCCCAACGGGAAGCTCCGTCGGAATTGCTGATAGACCCCATTATTTTCGGTCTTAACGCTAGTCCCAAATAGACGAAGTCCCTCACAGTTTCAAATTTATCTTTATTTCGTCTTATCGTCGTTTACCGCAAGACCTTTCTTACTTACTTACTTAACCGCCTAGGCGATTTTGGACGTCCAAGATCTACTCGCTTCTTTATCCTTTCAGACGCCTTTTTAGGTTTCGAATGGCTCGTTACGCTGTTAGCGGGATCGTCTTTCTTGTTAATTGGGCAGAGCACACTTAGGATCCAATGTGGAGGCATGCCAGCCCGCGTTTTCCATAGTTCCATCTTCATGGATTGGCGTATCGTGTTTGTCGTCTCCCTTGCAATTCAGCAATGAGGAGAAATGTTCGCTCCATTCCTTGTTCGTCACAATTCATGAAATATCTGCGAAAGCACTTGAGGTATTGAAATTAAAGAATGAAATGAATAATAAAACGATTCAGATTTTAAAACTTTTTTTTTTTCTTTTAATTGGAATTTGCATGAATTAGTGTTAAATCAAAATTAATACTTATAAATTCACATCGAAATGTTAACTTTTAAGTCGAAAAAACAGATATAGCTTACTTTGGCACTTAAAATGATATACTTAGTAAAAAAAACTGCACACATAAAAAAATAGTCTTAAACTTCAATTTAGTGCTAGGACTTGCGCGAAAAAACTGCCTTTATACCTCTTCTAACCCAACCCCAACCTAAGCTAATTAGCATAGTAACCATGCCCACCATTACCCATATACTCAGTCCAATGCTGCATATCTATATCATCAAGTTCGGAGCACACTTCTCCCGTTTGCAGCGCACGACACGTACACGTTATGCTTATTCGTGTCACGATCAGCTGTGATTCGTACAGTGGCACATGCGGCGTCACATTCACCAAACGCTCGCTCAAACATTGTTTGAGGAATTGTTTGCGCAATATGCGTAGATTATCCAGTGTGCCTAATGGTCGAGAAGAAACAATAATAAAAAATACCAATGGCAAGCTCGCGCCAATACTCACTTTTATAAGCGCTTATCTTCTCCTCCACACAATTGAGATCTTGTGGTAAAAAGAGTGGCGGATACGTCTCCGATTCGCGTATATTCAGTACAAAGGAGAAATCCACCGTTGAGCGTGTGCCATTCAATGACTTCAATAGCACACCTGTCGATGATATTGAAGCTAAAAACCATTCATCCGACTCACCGCTGGACGACGTTGGAGTTGAGCTCGTTGAGGGTTCTGCTTGCTCTGCCTTGGGCTCTTGAGCTATATCGACACGTTTCGGTCGGCTGCGCTTACTTTTTTGTATCGTCTCTTCATTTGTTGATGAGTAATCGTATTTGTGCGACTCTTTGATCGCATCTCGCTCCTCCTTCTCCATTTCGAGATCCCACAAACTAAGTGGTTCCTGCTTATCCAAACTATTTTGTGGTACACCACCGGTGGGTACAGCTTGTGTAGTATTTTGTTCATCCTCGAAGAATGTTATATCGCTGCGTACATCACGATTTCCGGGGTATTTTGTGCGTAAGCGTATGGCGTGCTCATTTTGCAGTATCGGTTGTACGACTTCGTTGTCCGGGTATGCTGCATCGTAGTCATCACGCGCTGCTACTTCAGCTTCATAGTCCTTTGGCTGAGAAGAGATTAACAAGTATTATTTACAAGTGTTAAGTTTTCATAGAAGTATTAATTTTTTACAAGTATTATTTTTTATACAAGTACTAGTATTCATACAGGTATTATTTTTTATACAGGTAATAATTTTCATACAAGTATTATTTTTTATACAAGTATCACTGGCTAGCTGACTACAATATCATCTAAGCGTTGTATGCGTCCCGAAGTTAATGTCACCTCTACATTTCAGACCAGCGCTGAAGAGTTCGATTGATCTCAGCCTGAAACCCTCTCTTTACTCGAGCAAATAAACCTTACCCCCACCCCTTCCACTATTGTTAATTCTATTTTGATATATGAACGGAGAGGCCTAAAAGTTCTTATTTGACTCTATATGATAGCACTTCTGGGCATACAATCTTCTAAGTCATGGCATCTCATTAATAACTAAATGAAAATTACTTACCGGTTCTCGCAATTGTACATTGCCATTTGTGGCATAACCAAAGTAGCCGGGATAGCCATTTTGTTTCGCAATATCGTAAGCATTCTCCGCGACTATTTCATTATTTGTTAACATATCTTGCAAAGCTTCCTGATCCAACACTGGATTACGTAGCGTACTTTCTTTATAGTGAGTTGGGTATTGATGCTTAGTTGCGCGCTGCAGATTATCGATATCAGCGCCAGCAGCGATTTTTTTCAAAAGCTCATCTCTATTAACGGCCAACAATTTTTTCAATAATTTCGGATGTTTCAGTGGAGATTTGGACTTTTGCTGGGCATATTGTGGGCGTTGCGTGTGATTGAGATGAATTTCGATGTCATCTTTGGGATGGAAGATGCAAGGAATTGTTAGCTACAAATATTGCTAATTAAGGCAGAAAATTGAGAATTTACCTATACTAAAAATAACGGCGCCTGGTGGCTCCATATGTCGCGCGATTGCATACAGTTTGAGTACAGACGAGGTGTTATAACGTAGGCGACATGTGTCCGCACGAGATTGCAATATGATGTCGCTGTCTAAAGAGTAAATATTATTCTTGGTTAGTTTTTGGAATAAAAAAATCAATATTTAAGTTGAACTACTTCGTGAACTATATACTTTCCAGTGGTAATTATGCAATATATATTTATGTAAGTTATTTTAAATCGTCTAGCAACCTACTTCGTTGTCATATATCAAAACAGCTGATTCAATTTAGCGGTATTTTTGTAAAATTATATAATTTATTTTTTCGTAAATTAAACTATCAAATAATGATTTCTTTCAGACGAAAAGCGAAGTGCAATATGGGGTCTCTCAAAAGAAAGTGGTGATGTAAAGTAAATGAAATGCAAATAATTCGGAACTGTTATAGGGCTTTCTGATAGCTCGCTTAACAATTTAAATTAGCTATTGAGCTAGCTCAGTTGGTTGAACCAACCAATAAGGTGATCGAATTAAGACCATAAAGAACTAGTTCAATGCAGTCAAAGAGCCAGAGCAAAATAAAATGAATGGCATACAAAAATAATAAATTTACCTGGTATAAACTCGTACGCATCCTTTGCCTCATATTTATTCCGGCATTGCATTTGCCAGTGCAAAAAGAAATCACCACCAAAAGTTTGCGATATCGAAACGCCACCCAACAAACTATTCGAACCACCCGAATCGGTCATCATGGTATTCAGCAAAGGTTTGCCAGTTTTGCCATCCAAAACAGTCGTCTGGGAATAATAGTAAACCGGAAATCCGGGCCCAGTATTATATTTTACCATAAAATCTGTGACATTGTCATGATTAAAGTGACCCGGCACAATTGCGCTCACACTCTCACTCGTCGGAAATGTATAATTCCACAACATACTAAAATTGCGTCCATCAAAAGCGTACACAGTCGAATTGAATGAGGACGTCACAATGTCAGATACATGATCACCCGTTATATCGGTAATCACTGCTGGTACCATCACACCTGAGTGTTTGCTTTGAAAGAGTGGTGTGAACTCCTTTTCGCTGGTGTATTGCATAAGCGATAGCAACCGGATGGTGTAAATGCCACCTGGCGTATTCTGTCCACCTGTAATAATCATTAGTAGCTCAGTACCATCCTCTTTGGTTAGTACTTGTAGCGGTACGAAGACTTCTTCCTTGAATGGTGTCGGTATGGTGCGTATTATTTTGCCCGTTTTACCGGAAATTACTTTTATGTGTCCCGCTTTAGATTCTTCACGTTCCTCTAAATGTGCTGCGAGTACTTCAGATATTTCATCACCATCCAAATCGCGTACAATATTAATGGTGTACAAATCCATAACAATGGGCGAGTTGGTTTCGACTTCGATCTCACGAAATTCCCAAATGTTATTGCCGTTGCGACCATTTATGGCGAATATCATCTGTGGGGGAAAAATTGGAGGTTAATGTTAGTTAAAGTCGCAGGCGCGTGGATGGGTTTTGGAACCCCACTACGAAAAAACAGCTTTTGAAAGAAAATTGAAAAAGCATAGGATGAGAAATCTCTTTAACGACGACTATGCCTGGGTAGTTTTTGAACTAATAACCTTATGGACTAAAGGCAGTTTTCTTAAAATCCGGTTGCGATAACCGGCCAGTTTAATTTACTAAATTTGGTAAGTTATCTGTTAAACAAGGCGTTAACCAGTCGAGAACGGCTCTAAAGGGTCAATTGAATAAAACTTTGTTAACCTTGTCTGATATTTGAAACTTCGAAACTTTGCGCTCAACTACAGATGTATGCTACAATGAACGCTTTGACACTTTTCTTTTATAAATTTGTTTTGGTTATTTATTTCTTTGCGTTTATTCTTGCTTTGCTTATAATTCAGATTATTTTCTTCAAATTTTAATTCTTTCACAAAGATACATGCGCGCGCAAAACGAAAATTGAAGGAAAGTCATCAACAGCTGATTGTCAAAGTAAGCAAAATTTGAGAGTTTGCCAAATTTTAACCTTACTTCAACTTTGAGTTTTTCATTTGCCACGTTTCGTTTGAACATGTATATTGAATTTATCTGTCAAAGTCAAAGTCTGAGATAAAATCGAAATAAAGTTTTATGTAATTGAGGCTTGAGTCTTTTGATTGAACTAGTTCGTTGAGTGAAGTGAACTAAACTTTTCTTTGGCAACTTTGCCAGTGGAGAATTGTGTAAGTTATTTTGAAACGTATGGCAACTCATTTTGTCTTCATATTTCGGAACTGCTGATCGAAAAATTGTATTATTTATCAGCATAATGATTTCTTTAATATGCCAAAACGCCATTTTAAAGAAAGTGGTGATGCAAAGAAAATGAAATGCAAAAAATTGGTGATGCAAAGAAAATGAAATGCAAAAAATTGGTGATGCAAAGAAAATGCAATGCAAATATTTCCGAACTGATATACATATTTCTGGCTACTGGAATGTACGGATGATGTAGTTAATGCAAATGCTGGCAACACCACAATACAAGAAATTCGCCAGCCGAAAACCATCGGGCTAGACAAGAGAAAAAGGCAGCCAAAGTCATGTAGTTCCGCCAGTAACCAAGGGTCTAGCAAAGAAGAACAGGATGAAGACCGGCACTACTTTGGTGTTCCCAATTCGCATCAGCTACCAAAAAGATGAGAGAACTATTGCATTACGTTGGAAGACGCTTAAAACCGCCTGGGCTACAAATTCATTGAAATAAATACTCACCCCCAATCGACCCGCAGCCACACAATCCGGATAACCATCGCGATCAATATCCAGTGTACAGAGTAAAGAAAAAACATTTGCAACACTCCACGTTTGCCATATTAAATTTCCTGTAACACCATCCAGAGCAATTACGCCACCTTCACAAGGCACCTCATCATCGCCTTGAGACGATTTACATTTGGGCAAAGTAAAACCTTCATATTGAATGTTGTCATCTGAAAGAAAAAAAAATCAACATCAAGTTATATAAGCCAAAAATTCTAATTTTCCAACACTCACCCACACCAAAACCGAATATGATATCCTCCACATCGTCACCATTCAAGTCAGCCTTACGCACCGGACTCTCGCTATTCATGCGTGGAAAATTGCGTGTCCAAATACGTTGAACGCTTATTTGTGTACACGGTACGAACTCTGTACCCATGCTACTGCCGTAAATTAATGGAAGCTGACCAGCGCCCGCATAAATTGGAGCTCCGTTCGCATTGGCATCATGCCTTAGCCACACTTTGATCCTTTGCAATGGTATAGGAAACATGGTCAAAATTAGTGCTGCGAGGCTAATCAAGGCAACGAGGACTGTGAGCGCGGCTAGGCCATAACAAAAAGGTTCACAACAACGCCAACAACGACGATGCTTCTTCATTATGGGCACAGAATTGTGCATTTTGCCATTTTTACGACGTGGCGCCATGAGCGGACGCTTTAGACCTTTCTCTTCATTTAACTAATGTGTAGAATGTGGAAATTTGTATTCATATTAAATCAGCGGGTGGAAAATTTTATTCGTTGACAAGTTATGCATATTAGACTGGACCAAAAAAATTTTTACTCTATTTAAGTATTTATCTTTTTTTCATACATACTTAGGAGCAGTATTGAACAAATGCACTATAAAACCGGGAAAATGGTAAAAGTTTGAATTTGCAAACTTCTGAAAAGAATTTTTTCTTTGGATGATTAAAGGAAACTCCTCACCAAAATTCATTCAAATCAGAAGAGGTGGATTTGACATGAAATGGCCCATATAAAAAAGATAAATAC
Source organism: Campiglossa producta (assembly GCA_964058755.1). Lineage (NCBI taxonomy): Eukaryota > Metazoa > Arthropoda > Insecta > Diptera > Tephritidae > Campiglossa > Campiglossa producta. The sequence continues at coordinate 159,866,386 of CAXKVI010000001.1, forward strand.
AATTTCTTTTTTTTCGGCACTGCCTAATGTGTATGCATATCTATTTATAAACTCACCTTTGCTGTGCGCGCATCCTTTATAAAGACGTCATCGTCAACATCGTCACTGATCTCCTCATCGATGGAGTCGCGTACAGCGATACGATTCGATGGCACATATGGTCGCATTTTTATCATTTTGTTAAGACTTGAAACTTATATCTGCTATGCCAAACAGCTTCTTATCGTTATGTTTAAGCAGTACGTAAATTTTGATTATAGTTTGTAGTTATAAAATGAATTAAAAAAAAATAAATTCAAACAACCATTTTGTGCTTTTTAGCTGCGACCGTGCTCAGACGCCTGAAAGTAGACTTTATTTTTCGCCGTTTTCAGTCTTATGTGTTCAATTGTGCACTTATTTATAAGTTTCGTTTTTGTTTCGTTTAGCGCGCACAATTTGTATTTATTTATATTTTTACATTTTATTCTATATAATTTATTTTTCACTTTTTCATCCATACGCGACTTTTTATCTTGAAATGAAATGACGGTCTGTAAAAAATCGATATTTTCACAATGCCTGTCACTTCTTGTACGTTTTCATGCCACAAACACCCACATATGTAGTGTTGAGCAACCCTACAGCCATAACATGCAACTAGTAAGAGACTGCTACATTTTCAATGTCAACTAGTTTGCATTTCGGAAATGATCGAAATTTTTTTATTTTGTTTTACTTTATTTTACTTTATTTTATTTTATTTTAATTTATTTTATTTTACTTTGTTTTATTTTATTTTATTGTATCTCATTTTATTTTATTTTCTCTTATTTTATTTTAATTTATTTTTAATTTAATTTTATTTTATTTTGTTTTACTTTATTTTATTTTATTTTATTTCATTTTATTTTATTTTATTTTATTTTATTTTATTTTATTTTATTTTTAATTTTATTTTACCCTGTTTTACTTTTTTATTTAATTTATTTTATTTTTTATTTTTTTTTTTTAATTTTAGTATATTTTATTTTATTTTTATTTATTTTAATTTTATTTATTTTATTTTTTTACTTAATTTTATTTTATACTAGCTGACCCGGCAGACGTAGTCCTGTCACAAATTTATTTCCCTGCATGTCTCTCTAACCCGATCCCTATATCTATTTTAATCCCTATCGAAATATTCTTCGTATAGGAGGAACCACGCCCCCGTAGGTGGTGGTGTTAGGGATTGATCTTATATAACTCCTCACAAAATTTCAATAGTCTAACCTTAATACTTCCAGAGATATGGACTATGAAGTATTTCATTTGTAAGGGGGGTGCCACGCCCCCTTTTTCGCTATCCCCAGTTTTTTTTGGAGGTGGTAGAGATCGACCTCGTATAACCCCTCACCAAATTTCAGTGGTCTAACCCGAATACTTCCAGAGATACGGACAATGAAAACGTCCATTTGTATGGGAGGTGCCACGCCCCCTATATATATCAAAATATTTTTTAGCCTGTGACCATCCCTGGAAGATATCCAGTGCGTGTGTAAAATTTGGTAACGATCGGCTCATTCGTTTAGAAGCCAAGGTCGTCTATATACAGATACATTATTTGAATTTTATATATGTAGATTACTTTGGTTTATTTTATTTTAATTTATTTTATTTTATTTATTTTATTTTATTTTATTTTGTTTTATTTTATTTTATTTATTTTTTTATTTTTTATTTTTTTTATCTTAATTCATTTTATTTTATTCTATGTAATTTCGTTTTATGTTGTTTTAATTTATTTTTTATTTTAATTTATTTTATTTTACTTTACTAAGCTATCTCATTTAATTTAATTTTTATATTTTGTTTTATTTTATTTTATGTTGTTTTAATTTATTTTTTGTTTAATATTATTTTATTTTACCTTATTTTTCTTTTTTTAATTTAATTTTTTTTTATTTTATATTATTTCTATTAATTTTTTTTTTTTTTTCATTTTATTTGAATTTGTTTTATTTTACTTTATTTTATTTTTACATTTTTTCATTTTATTTTTTTACTTTACGTTAATTATTTTTTTCAATGTTATTTTTTTTTTTTTTTTTTTTTTGTTTTATTTAACTTTTTTATTTAATTTAATTTTATTTTACTGTCATTTCATATTATGTTATTTTAATTTTTTTTAATTACATTTTTTTTATTTATTCTATTTTATTTTTCTTTAACTCTTTTTTATTTGATTTTATTATTTTTGTTATATTTTATATTTTATTTTATTTTATTTTATTTTATATTTTTTTATATTATTTTATTTTGTTTTATTTCCTTTAATTTTTTTTTATTATTTTGTTTTATTTTATTTTTTTATTTTATGTGATTTTATTTTATTTATTTATTTTTTTTATATGTTATTTGATTTTATCTATTTTTTTTTGTTTTTTTTTTTAATTTTTTTTTTTTCTGTCATTTCATATTATGTTAATTTAATGTTTTTAAATTAAATTCTTCTTACCTTATATATTTTTTTTTTATTTTATTTTACTCTTTTTTTTAATTTAATTTTTTGTTATTTTTTTATTTTTTTATATTAGTTTTTTTTATATATGTATATTTTTTTATAAAATAATTTATTTGTTTTAAAACATAATTTATAATTTTATTTCACTAAATTTAATTTAATTTTACCCTATTTTGTGTTATTTTCTTTTCTTTTCCCTTCGGGAACTAGTCTACTTAACTAACATTGAAAAACTTCACTACAGGTAAAATACATCATTGACAGCTTTGACATTTCACATTTTACTAGTGGTGATATTTTCATACGCTTGCGCTTCATAAACGAGCAATACTTGTATAACAACAAAATGAAAAACCACCACTTACGAGGAAATTGAGCAATTACAAAGAAAGTAAACAAATTGTTCTCCATGGAGCAGCACGTGTTGCACATTTGTTTGTCAACAAACGCGCGTGGGTGGTACAAATGTCAAGAAAGGGCTACACATATGAGGGGTGTTTATTAACACCGGCGTAAAGACCACACCACCACCACCGGCACGCCTGTTGCTCTGAAGAGAAGATACCGAAATTATTTTCAAAACGTTTTGAGCACTTTACTTCACTTTACACTAAAACTTTGCATTTGCTACGCACGTTTTCGAATTGAAAGGATCTGGTGCTTGTATGTACATACTTATGTCTGTATGTTAGACCAAAAGTTCAATCACCTATTTTAGTTATGAATGAATTGATGTGTTTTTGTTGGTTGTGTACCTATAGCTCATTCAGATTGTATAACCGTAGGTATCTATACACATGTAAATAAGTGCTCCCCATATGTATGTGTTCTCATTGCAAACAAACTCCTTTGAATTGTTCTTTTCCCCCATATGTTTATTCATTCATAAATTACTTCCGTAAAGCGGATGTAGGTTACGTTTTGTTTTGGTATCAAAGGATTTTTATACCGGTGAAAGTGGTTTATTACTCATAGAAGCGTGAAGGACAAAATGCAATTTGCAGCTTAGGTATTTAGAATTAAACAGCAATTCTGTTATTGTTTAACTTGGGATTTAATTCGCTGAATCAGGTCTGCATAAAGTTCGTACAGCTCATCATTAAATTTCCTTCGATACTCGCCGTTGGCGTCACGGGAACGACTATAAATCTTCCAAATTACTTTTCTCTCAAATAGTCCAAGGGCCATCTCATCTTCTCTTCACACTCTCCATGATTGAGAGCCTTATAGCCCGGTCAAAAAAGACATTTAAAACAACAAAAATTCCCACGGAGCCATGGAATAACAACTATATCTTTACCTAGAGCTGGCTCGGCATTTCTTGAAATTGTCTCCAAATCTTATTTACACAGTATGAGCTTCTCAAAATACTCTTTAGGTGGCAACGCGGAAAACCACCCCAAGTGGCGACACCCATGCATATAATCTTAGAATCAATCATACTATCTATATGTCAAATTTCATCCAAATCGGTTCAGCGGCTCCCGAAATATAAGGAATGGTAAATAAAATGCGTTACCGACAACCGTTACGCGTTATGCGGCAACCGAAGTTGGCAACCAGGCTTGAAATTGTCATATTCGGAATACGGCTAAAAATACCTTTCATTTGATACCCATATTGCCTTATGTTGGTCAATATTTGAAACAAATTTAGTTACTAGGTGGTAACCCTGTTAACCACCGTAAGTGGCAACATCCACATATATAACCATAGAATGAATCATACTATCTATGAACATATATCCAAATTATATCCAAATCGGTGGCGCTTCTTTATATACCGGGAAAAATTAATAAAATTCGGTTTGGTGGCAACCCTAATTGAAATTGTGATATTTGGAATACGGCAATCCGATAGCCATATTGGCATACCTTGCTCAATATTAAAAAAAAAAAATTGAGACCATTGCTGAGTATCTTTCCAAGTATATTCAAGTCGATTGGAAACAGGTTAAAATGGGATCCAAAGCCACTGTGGAGCAAGTGCGCTAAACTCACAGAGGGTGCGATGCACCTGCTGAGATTTTAGATCTTCTGCAGAGTTTTCTTTCACACTATAGAGCCATAGGTCAGCACAGCTCATAGCATCGCTTCATAAGCCTATTTATAGCAGAATTTTTGGCAATCCACTTTTTAGCGAATATCGATTTAAAAGCGTAGAAGGCAATGGCAAAGAGATGTCAATATGGGTGTTAACCGAAAGGCATTTTACGTCGTACATCAACAAAAATATGTATAGGTGGGGTTAAAATCAGGCTTGCCACTTAGCAATTTTAGCTAGTTTCTGTGCGGCGAAATCACTCAAAAACTATATGGATTTTTTAAAGTTTGTTCTTTGCGGAAGTCCCCTCGACACAGGCTATTTTCATGCCCGCTATATTGCGCTTGAGTTTGTAGGGTTGCCACCTCTATGATATTTTTTTAAATTTAAAATATATTTATATGCCAACAAAGGTATTTTCGGCGACATACCAACCAAAATATTTTCAAGTAGGGTTGCCGCCCAGGGTTACCGTTTTTCCGTATTGTATTTGTATATTTTGTGGTCATTTTGGGATCATATTTGGATTATTGTAGCATCATTTTTGGATAATCTTGGGATAATTTTGGGGATCATTTTGGGATAATTTTAGGATCGTTTAAGGGTCTTTTTGGGATCATTTTAGGGTCATTTTGGGGTTACTTTGGACCGCTGGACCGATTTCGATGAAATTTGGCATTGACATTGATTCTAAGAATGTCCACTTGGGTGTTACTACTTGAAGCGGTTTACAGGGTTGCCACCTATATATCAAATTTTTTCTTAAATATTAAGCAAGGTATGCCAATCTGGGTATAAAATCAAGGGTGCTTTCAGCAGCATATCAACTATGATGTCTTAAAAATGAGTTGGCGCCTAGGGTTGCCACCTTACCGCCTCTTATTTATTTCTTGGTATATTGACCGATTTTAATGAAATTTTGTTTGTGGATACTATCCTTACTATGAATTTCTACTTGGATTTGGTACTTGAGACGGTTTATAAAGTTGCCACCTGTTTGAAAAATGTAGGTAGGTAAGACTATTGGACAAAATCGAAAACACCGGGCAAGCTCGGTCACCCAGGTACTGGGTATTAAACAAGGAAATCTTAGTGCACCAATTACCAGATATAATGATGAAAATCTGTGAAATACATTAAGTACCCCCCTTCATTGAAATATCACCGTTGGGTATACAATTTTAGTTTGCACCCGAATTAGAGTAGCCAATTTGTTTTTGCAATTGAAAAGTGAAATTTTTAGAAGCTTCTAGATTCCGCAAGAGCACCCCAAACACTGGCTCATCCATAGACACTACCTACCATTCAAAATCATTTAAGTGCGAAACTGAAACTTTAGCAATTAAATAGAAAATACACAAACGCAAACATACAAATGTTGGAAGGTATATAAATACATAGGTATGTACCTTAATAGTTATATTCAATTAAAAATAGAAAGTATAAGCGCGAATATGAAAGAAAAGTTAAATATGGATGTCGAAGGTAACTAACACAAATCATAATTCAGCAATATTTTGTATGCGAAATTATTAAAGTGACTTGAGAGAAGGCTGACTACTGAAGATGGTACTAAAAGCGGAGGATTGGTAAGATGCGCGAATTGTTGGCTAGCGCAATGAGGATGTGGTAAAGAACCACTTATTACATTTGAAAGGGATGTGGCGCGTCACCAACGACAGCAGCAGCAGCAGCAGCTTGAGTGCTTATGGCTACACATAAAAATGAGCTTCTTTTCACAGCGCCTTGCTGTTGCAAAAATTTTTTTATTATTATCATTTTTTATTTCACTCTTCTTTCTATATTTTTTTTATCATAGCGCTGATTTGTAAAGATGAGGTTAAGTGCGGTACTTGTTGTCTTAAAGTTGCCACAAAAGTGTTTGACGTAAATGCGCTATGTTGCATGTGCCATGTAATGTAAAGCATCATATTTGTAAATGTATGTGTGTGTATGTGTTGGTCCTTAATATATACGTGTGCAGTCGAGGAAAAGCTGTTGTGGGACTTGCAAATCAGTGCAGCTGCACTCAGGCTATGGTAGCAAGCAAAGCTTGTAGGAGTAATAATGTAAACGATAATGGTGATGATTAAATTGCATAAGTTGATGTGTGAATGTGATGTCGCCAGCAGTTGATAGGTGAATTTGTATGTAGCTGTAGTTGATAAGTGTCAGTCTGCAATGCGCGTGAAAAATATTATAGACTTACGCGCCTCTAAGTATGCTATTTTTATTTGCCTGTATTTTACAGTGCATCCATGGTTGCCACATTCAATTTTTCTGGGCACCAAAATTTCGTAATGGAAAGAACCAATATTTTAGTATGAAACCACATCAAGTATAAATAAAATAATGTAAAAAATTAATATAAAAACATATAAAAATAAAAAAATAATAAACAATTAAAAATTGAAATAAAATATAAAAAAATTCCACAAATAAAATAAAATAAAACAAAATAAAATAAAATAAATTAAAGTAAAGTAAAATAAAATAAAATAAAATAAAATAAAATAAAATAAAATAAAATAAAATAAAATAAAATAAAATAAAATAAAATAAAATAAAAGAAACTAAAATAAAACAAAATAAAAGAAAATAAAATAAAGAATAAAATAAAATAAAATAAAATAAAATAAAATAAAATAAAATAAAAAATAAAATAAAATAAAATAAAATAAAATAAAATAAAATAAAATAAAATAAAATAAAATAAAATAAAATAAAATAAAATAAAATAAAATAAAATAAAATAAAATAAAATAAAATAAAATAAAATAAAATAAAATAAAATAAAATAAAATAAAATAAAATAAAATAAAATAAAATAAAATAAAATAAAATAAAATAAAATAAAATAAAATAAAATAAAATAAACTAAAATAAAATAAAATAAAATAAAATAGAATAAAATAAAATAAAATAAAACATAACAAAATAAAATAAAATAAAATAAAATAAAATAAAATAAAATAAAATAAAATAAAATAAAATAAAATAAAATAAAATAAAATAAAATAAAATAATAGAAATAAACTGAAATGAAATGAAATAAAATAAAATGAAAAAATAAAATAAAATGAAATAAAGTAAAATAAAAAAAATAAAATAAAGTAAAATAAATTAAAAAATAAAAATAAAAGAAAATAAAATAAAATAATATAAAATATAAAATAAAAAGTAAAAAATAAAAATAAAATAAAATAAAATAAAATAATATAAAATAAAATAAAATAAAATAAAATAAAATAAAATAAAATAAAATAAAATATAAAAATATAAATAAAAAATAGATTAAAATAAAATAAAATAAAATAAAATAAAATAAAATAAAATAAAATAAAATAAAATAAAATAAAATAAAATAAAATAAAATAAAATAAAATAAAATAAAATAAAATAAAATAAAATAAAATAAAATAAAATAAAATAAAATAAAATAAAATAAAATAAATTAAAATAAAATAAAATAAAATAAAATAAAATAAAATAAAATAAAATAAAATAAAATAAAATAAAATAAAATAAAATAAAATAAAATAAAATAAAATAAAATAAAATAAAATAAAATAAAATAAAATAAAATAAAATAAAATAAAATAAAACAAAATAAAATAAAATAAAATATAATATAATAAAATAAAATAAAATTAAATAAATTAAACTAAAATAAAATAAAATAAAATAAAGTAAAATAAAATAAAATAAAACAAAATGAAATAAAATAAAATAAAATATAATATAATATAATAAAATAAAATAAAATAAAATAAAATAAAATAAAATAAAATAAAATAAAATAAAATAAAATAAAATAAAATAAAATAAAATAAAATAAATCAAAATAAACTAAAATGAAATGAAATAAAATAAAATGAAAAAATAAAATGAAATAAAGTAAAATAAAAAAATAAAATAATTAAAATAAAGTAAAATAAATTTAAAAAATAATAAAACAAAATAAAATAAAATAATAAAATAAAAAATAAAAATAAAATAAAATAAAATAAAATAAAATAAAATAAAACAAAATAAAATAAAATAAAATAAAATAAAATAAAATAAAATAAAATAAAATAAAATTAAACTAAAATAAAATAAATCAAAATAAAATAAAATGAAATAAAACAAAATAAACTGAAATGAAATAAAATAAAATGAAAAAATAAAATAAAATAAAATAGAATAAAATAAAATAAAATAAAATAAAATAAAATAAAATAAAATAAAATAAAATAAAATAAAATAAAATAAAACAAAATAAAATAAAATAAAATAAAATAAAATGAAATAAAATAAAGAAAAATTTAAGTTAAATTAAATTATATTATGTCAAGTTATAGATAATTTTTGTATCATATTTCTTAAATATAAAAAAAAAGTCTAAAGAAAAGAGACTCGCAGGCCAAATGCCCACAAACGCCCTTATTTTGGTTCAAATCAACCGGTGTGGCAAGCCCGCCATTTTCGCAATCGTTCTATGTACGAAGCTTTTAATTTCAAACAGCAAATTTTAATGAGGTAAATGTTTAAGTTTTATTTTTTCTCTTTTTCAAAAATTTATTGAAAACAAATGAGTCTAAATGAGTACTTAACGCGAAATGACCTTGCAATTCAAGCAATGTAAATTTTTGTAACTAAAATAAAAATAAATAGTAGTTTATTAAACGCAAGGTTAATGTTTCAAAATTAATACTCTCGCCAAGGCCATGAACAAGGCAATTGAATATTTTAATCACTACGCGATACGCGAGTTGTAACAAAATGTCAATTGGGAATTCCTGGTATTTTGCAGTATATTTACTACTGTTTTCCAAACAACAACAAATTTGGTTTAGCTGATTGGTTGCCGTTGTGCTCAAATTGGGCTCAAAATTGTTCCTGTGACCATCAAAATTTCTTGTTCTGATAAACATGGTCTTCAGGGGCCAAAGGAAACAATTTTATTCAAAAACGTTCAGTTTTGAGGAGGGTTTGAATAGATTTTTTTTTTTTTTTTGAATAGATATGCCCTGATCATCCACCACGTCCTTTATAGATGCTTTGAAATTTGTTTGGAATGTTTTTTGTGTGGCAAGGGGTAGTAGTGAGTAGCTCGATTGTTGATACGAAATTCGATTTGGAGAATAGATAAAGCAAGATGGCTAGACTTAATCAATACGAATCATTTTGGCAACCCTTTAAAGATAGCCAGGGCGAAGGAAGCCAATATAGGAAGATCACAAATGTAATAGCCCATCACTCTTATAATTATTCAGCATATGTACAATGCACCATAACTAAAATCCCTTTGTGATTCCATTCATAATGATACAATAAACCATCGCTAATCTCCTTGACACTGCAGTCTTTCTTTTAGTGTCCCATTGCAGATGCTTAGAGAAAACTCTTCAAATTTCAACTTTAACGAGCCAATTACTTGGAAAAACTTTTAACACTTCAGATACCAATGGGTGGTTTTAAAATGACAAAAATAAACTAAATCTACATTAGGGTTGTCCTTTTATGCAATGAGAAATGTTTAGCATCATATTTCATAAGGCTTAAACCCCTCATCGATATTGCTATATCCGGAGAATGATATCCCATGGCTAAGGTGGGTCACACGTGGCCAAAGTTTAGGCCGTGGATAAATCGACATTTTAGCTGATGATCATCCTATTCCTAAAAATCTTTAAAAACGTCCTCTCTTCAAATTTGTATGAAGGACGCTCTTTTTCAGATTCTTTTCCAATACCGCCCCATTTCAAAATTATCTTCAAGAATGCCCTATCTCAGTATAAGTTTTCAAAAACGCCTTCAACTCAATTAGGTCGTTCTTAAATCCAATTCTAGCATATCAATTAAAAAAAAAAAATATTTGACACCCTCCCATCTTGTCTTCTTTCTCTCCCACCCTTTCTCTTCACTTTCCTTCACCTTTTTCTAACACATAGAAATCCAAAAGAACCCGAATAATCAAGAGTATAAAAATAGAAAGAAGACACTCATTCTTTCACCAGACTGTCTGGACGACCGAGTTCGGAGTAATAAAACCTTTCTTCCGTAGTGGGATAAACACAATTGCGACCTAAGTTCTCAAAAGGGTTTTCAATGACTCCTACTTAAGAAGGGGCTTTTTGGAACACGCTACCTCCCTAAGGGGATATAAAAAAGTAGTACGCACTGCGTGGTCTTGACAAGATTCTTACAAGAAATTATTCAAATGAAGCCTTTGTAAAGAGTGCTGATGGAACATTGAGCGGATGGAACACTGGGCAAGATCATCCTTTAGAAATTTGACTTACCTATAGATGTCTATCTTAAGGAAGGTCCTGGAGTGGGTTAGTATAAAAATGAGTTTTACTGCGGGTTAGGGGCTAAAAATAGCGCCTGCGGAATAGAGATTTAGAATATGCCCGAGGTAAGCATACTGGTCGTAAGAGGCGACTAATATGCACATAGGTAATGACGTGTTAACTCGGTGGTTGATCCACGGATATGATGCCTCTCACGTCTCATTACCCATTTTCTGCTTCCTTACGGATGGGGCGATGACATGGCCTAGAAGGCTCCACTGTTCATGCCAAATAGCTCCCGATACAGTCGGTCAGTACCGCAAGGGAGTACTGGAGCATACTGGGTTCATATCCGGCCAAGGACTGCCACTTTTGACATCACTCCCCAAAGCCTTCGGGGATATTTTTGTCTTAACAACAACAACAACAACAACAACATGCTTTAGAAATTCGACTTCCCTATAGCTGCCTATCTTCTGCAAGGTCCTGGAGTGGCTTAGTAAAGACAATGAGCGGTACTGCGGGTTAGGGATTTAGAATATGGCCGAGTTAGGCATACCCGTCGTAAGAGGCGACAAGGACTGCCACTTTTGACATCACTCCCCAAAATCTTCGGGGAGAATTTTTGTCGTTAACAACAACAACAACCACAACGGTACTGTAGAAAGCACCCATTTAATCAACAAAATTGTATCAGCTAACAGATTTATTAGATCATAAACAACTTCTCACCCTATAATACACCGGAGGTGATATCTTCGAGCAAAGCACTAAAGGCAAAAAAGGTCACGAGCTGGCCCTAGAAGGCTCGTGAAGCTAAGAAGGTATATAA
>CAXKVI010000001.1:159883023-159895523 GCA_964058755.1 Campiglossa producta
ATTTTTCTGTGTGTATAATTCAAAATTTGTATGGAAAGTCATTTTAAAAAAGCTTTATAGACCTTTTTTATGAATAAGGGGTAAAACTTTTCGATTTAAAATTAAAACTTTCCGGCTTAAATTTAAAACTTTTCGGTTTAAAAATAAAACTTTTCGGTTTAAAATTAAAACTTTTAGTATTTATTTATTTTTGAAAGCTTTTTCCATTCATTTAATTTCACCCACAACATTTATGTGTGCGATTTAGCTCAATAGTAGAGCAGTCGTGTAAGATGCGGAGAATCTTGGTTCGAATCCCTGCCAACGAAAAAAGAAAATATTTTTTTGTCTTTAAAAAATTTTAAGACATTTCTGTTTTAAAATTTAGACTCTTTTCATTTCACCAATTTTCTTGAAAACTGATCCAGCTTAAATATGAAACCAAATTTGGTTTGGTAATATATATAGCCTAGTTTGAAATTTAGGCTCAAATTTTTATCCGTGTACCAGTAAGACCGGATAAAACACACCGTTGACATGGCTTGGAGAAAGTCCATCATTACCACAGGAAAAGTATCAATATGATTACAATGAAATATACATACTAGTTCCCATGCTAGTTTCAAAAGCATTGTAACTGCACTAGTATAATTTCAATCAGATATTAATAATCTCATTATTTTCATGACTTACCTTTTATCACTTGCCCTCACTTTCAAGTTTATTCTATAGAAAGCAGCGACTATTTGTATTCACCCAAACACGAAAAGCATTTGTGAATTATAAGAGAAAAAAGAAGCAAAGGAAACATTTCAAATGATTTTTGGACTCTCCTGCAGAAATTTATAAAATTTCTGATTAGTACGATTTCGACCAGCAAATTATAGTTGTATACTAGTATTTCTCTGACTAGTTTGACGTTTCGCTGCAGGGCTGTCAATATAATAAACTTATATTTTTAGAAAGCCCCCAACACCCGAAATAATTTTCTGGATCCGCCCCTGATCAGAGGTATAAAGAAAAGAGTTTTGAGTCCAACATTTAATTCCTAATTTTAATTTTTACTTTTCTGAAAACTTTAAATTTTCTTTGCTTTGCTTTTTATCCTTTTTCTTTGAAAGTGGCAAGTAAATGACATGAAAATTATTTATTTTTTGATAAAGAGAAAATAAAACCGACAGCTGTTTCTATGATACCATCGTAGATCTCTTGGAAGATTACTTTCTGGAGGTGAGAATTTAATCACCACTCTGCTCACTGCTAACGAATCGACTTAACCGTTCGGCAAAAGGCTCTGCTTGCGTTGCTTTTGTTCTTCCGCCTACAAAAAGATTCGAGATAAAAGGAGACTCCCCAAAAACAAATTTATTTAAATCGGACGAATTGACATGAAAAGACCCCAACATATTTTAAGTTTGTATAATATTTCAAAAAATGTTTTTCACATTTTTGTTTTGGATAATATCGATTTTCCAAATCCTCGAGTAAGCAGGTATTGTATCACCTGATGACATGGCGTATGAGAATATTGTTATTTACCTGATCTCTAAAGAGAGCGATCCCTGATTCATATATTTCGTCCAAAGATGGCTATAATTAAAACCAAATAGTCGCTTATGGGTCTAGTTTGTATACACGGTTAAAAAAATGAGCCTAAACTTTAAACCCGTCTAAAGTTTAAGCGATCCTTTAAACTATTTTTTTGGAATATTTTACACGTTCTAAAAGTTTTAAAAGAACTTCATTTTCTTTTGGTTTCGATTTAAGATCTAAATGAAAAAGCAGTCAATTTTTTTTTTTTTTTTTTTTTGTTTGAATGTAAATAATAGCTCAGCGGTAGAGCAGTCGGCTTTGACTCCTGAGCGTTTTCGTTCGAATCCTGCCCAGTGTCACATTTTTTTTATTTTATTTTTTTCTTAGCACTTCTCGGTTTAAAATTAAAACTTTTTGGTTTGAAAATTAAAACTTTTCGGTTTAAAATTAAAACTTTTCGATTTAAAATTAAAACCTTTTCGGTCCAAAATTTTTGTTTTGTTTTCATTAATTTTTAAAAGCTTATTCAAGATTGAGTTTCGCCAACAACATTTATGTGTGCGATGTAGCTAAGTGGTAGAGCAGACTGGCATGATGCGGGGAGTCTTGGTTCGAATCCTATCCAACCGACGGAAAAATTATTTTTTCTTTAAAAATTGTTTAAAACAATTCTGGTTTAAAATTGTAACCCGATCCATTTAGCCAATTTTCTTTAAAAATGGTCTAAATTGAATTTGAAACTAAATTTGGTTTGGTCATATATGTAGTCCAAAAAAGTTTAAAATTTAGGCTTACATTTTTAACCGTGCAGCCAACGGACAAAAAAAATTTGTTGTTAAGACATTTCTGGTTTAAAATTTAAACCTCGAAAACTGGTCTAAATTAAATTTGAAACGAAATTTGGTTTGGTCATATATGTATGTAGTCCAAAATCCGTGCAGATCTGAAATATCGCGATTGTAAAATTAGCACTGGACACTATACGAAAATATATGCCACGTATGGACTTTTCAGAACTCTTCTCGAAAACTAAGGTACACAGTAAAAAATGAAAGTTTACTTTTAATACCAGTCGCTATTGAAATGAAGCCTTTTTGGAATTAAATTTGAGTTTTAATACTAAATAGTATTAATTTTAAACTCTGAAAAATTTTTAATTCCAAATAGTTTTAAAATAATACCAAAGTAATACTAAAGCGCTCTCTCTATAGCGCTCTCTCTCTCATTATAATGTTTTAATTAGTTTTGGTTTAAAAACAAAGCCGGAAAAGTATTCAATTAATTACTTTTTAGTATTCAATTAAGTCCAGTGGTTTGTTCTTCAGAGCACGCGGTTAGTCGCTCTCATTTAGAACAAAGCTGTAATAAATTGTGAGTTCGACTCTCGGTGAAGGCAATATAATAAAACTGTGAATTTTTTTTTTTTTTTGCCTGAGAGAATCTTAGACTGAATTCCTCTCTCTCTTAATTAGACCGAACATGGTTGTTGTTGTTGTTGTAACGAGGTGTAGTCCTGCCCAACGAGTATTTTTCCTTAGCCTAAATTGTCATCAACATCTTCTAACGGGAGTCGAAGGAAACTAGCAGTTCCAATAGGGTTGGACCAAAGAGATATGGGTGTTAGAAGAGTGGGCTCAGAAGAGCAAGAAAATAAGTGATTGGTATTGTGGGGGGACGAGCCGCATGCCGGACATACATTCGAGACATCAGGGTTCCGTCTGGATATGTAGGAGTTTAACCTGCTACAATATCCAGAGCGTAATTGAGCCAGAGTGACCCTTCTCTCTCGAGGAAGAAGACGCTCCTCTTCAGAAATGCCTGGTGTTGCGGCATGTAAGACATTGTTTAGCGGACATAGCGTGGCGTAATGGCCAACTGACGTATGGATATGCTCCAAGGCCTGCTTATGCACCTCTAGATCAATCGGCGTTGTTATATAATGGCGGATCTCATCAAAATGTTTACGTAAATGCGACCTTTTGGTCCTAGAAGGCGGAATGAGTTCAAGCAGTTGTCTACCGGGATGCTGTGGTTTACAGCAATTCAGTAGGTACTGCTTGTTTAGCATTTCATTATGCTCCCTAACAGGAAGCATTTCCACCTCATTGTGTATATGAGATATAGGTGACATAAGGACGCACCCCGTAGCGGTTCTGAGCGCGGTGTTTTGACAGGCCTGCAGCTGACTCCAATGAACGTCTGCAAGCCCCGGCGACCATATCGGCGACGCATAATTCAGAATCGGCCGACCAATTGCCTTGTACGTTACCAACAACGTTTCTTTGTCTTTACCCCAAGTACTGCCGGCTAGTGACTTAAGGATTTTGTTGCGGCTCTGTAATTTTGAGACAATTGCAGCTGAATGGGCAGCGAAAGTGTGCATGGTGACGAAAGTCACTCCTAACATTTTTGGGTGATTTTGACCATCTACATAAATTTCTAATTCCATGCAAACCTGCGCTGTCCACGTCGTGAATAAGGTCGCCGAGGACTTTGTTGGCGACAATGTCAAGCTTCGGGCGGTGAAGAACTCGACTAGAGAGGGGAGATAGCCATTTATTTTAGAGCACAGCTTATCAACGGAAGTACCAGTTGCCAATATCGTGCAATCGTCTGCGTAAGAAACAATCGTAACTTCTTCTGGTGGAGGAGAAAGCTTCGAAATATAGAAGTTAAACAGTAACGAGGAAAGGACACCACCCTGTGGTACCCCTTGTTTGATCTTCATGGTTTTAGATTTTTTGTTTCTGAATACAACAGACGACCGACGAATACTGAGATAATTGGCGGTCTTCCAGATTGGATACAAGCTGCCCATGATTTACTGTGTCAAAAGCTTGACTCAAATCGAGTGCAACTAGAACCGTCCTGTCATTAGGTCTGTTTTGATTTAGACCGTCAGTTATCTGAATGTTTATGACATTTAGAGCAGATGTTGTGCTCCTACCATTCCTGAAACCATGTTGGTGCTCGGCTAACATCAAGTTTGATGTGTAGAGCGGGAGTAAGACCGCCTCAAGTGTCTTTACTACTGGCGAGAGGAGTGATATCGGACGATATGACTCCCCAACGTTGGCTGGCTTGCCAGGCTTTAGTAGTGGGATCACAGTTGCCTGCCTCTATTTGTCGTGTATGACAGCTGTGGTCAAGGACAGATTGAAGACGGCAGTGAGGTACTTAACTCCTGCTGCGCCGATTTGTTTAAGATGCACCATGGCTATGCCATCAGGACCGATAGCTTTGGAATTTTTGGCCTTCCGGATGGCCTCTTGAACCTCTGTAGCGGTGATGGGAACGGGGCATAGTTTTTGTGTTTATGCGCGCGCCTAAAAATTCCTCGTCTTGTCCTGTCTTGCGCAGGATGAGGGACATACTGTCGACAGAAAGCAGCGCACATTTCCTGGGGTCATTTAGTGTCTTGTCACCAAAGGTGATGTCGACATTCTTTGGCGGACCCGTAGGATTTGACAAGGACTTGACTATGGACCATAATTTCCCAACACCGGTGGAGAGGTTACAAGACCTAAGGTGTTCCTCCCATTTGGTTTGTTTGTGTACGTTAACCAGCCGTCCGATTTCCACGTTGAGATCACCGATCTGTGGGTCTGAGGGATCGATGTTGCGTATGAGGTCACGTTCGTTAGCCAAGACTGCGGCCTCAGCTGGGAAGTTTGGCCTAATATTTTTTATTCTACCAGCTGGTATAAAACGGGCTGTAGCCTTTTTAATGACCTCACGGATGTTTCGCTCTCCAACGTGTACATCAGTGGAAATGGGAAGATCACCAAAGGAGCTCTCCGTGAATTCCAAAAAGCCGACCCAGTTAGCCCTTTTGAAATTCACGTATGTTCTTTTCTCCGAAGTAATGAAGTCCGTGGCACGGTCGACGGACGGACAGGATGATAGGCAGGTGGTCGGATGACAAGGCCGCCATATGTTGCCAATTTATGCTGCTAATTAGCCCCGGGCTAACAATAGTTAGGTTAACAGCCATCCTGTATGGGTGTCTCCGTTCACAGCGCAGAAAGGGGAAACGTCAATTGGTTCGGCTAATTCCCGTCCTCTGCCATCCACAGAAAGGTGTGAATGCCACATATCATGGTGGGCATTAAAATCGCCCATGATGATACGGTTATCGCCACAAAGAAACGCCCTAAGGTCAGGACGATAACTTCTGGGGCAGCAGGTGACGGGAGGAGTGTATATATTGATTAGCTCGAGATCAACACCTCCAGCTTGTATAACTATACCCTGACACTCTAAGGGCAAGTCTCTTTGGTCGGTGTTGATATCAAATTCCCTATACTGCACTGTAGACCGGGTCGGTGCCCATACAAAAAAAAAAGTTTGCAATTACCTCCCCTAGGATGAAAGATGACCCTGCGGCGAATTAGGGATGATAAAACTTTTCATCCTGCGAAAGTCCTAAAAACAGCCAAAATCGATTTTTATTCACAACTTTTTTTATTTATAATCCGATTGCGAAGTTTGATATATCGTTGTATAGCGTGCTGTACTTACAGGACCAGGTTTCTCCCTACTAAGGTGATCATTACATACACCACTATCAATCGCTTTAAACCATGCGATATAGGTAACGCTGATCAGATCTTATATTCCACTCCTCAATATTTTCAGGCATGACACCCATTGCGATTTTTTTATAACCTTCGAAGACCTACAAACAAACAAAATTGAACAAAATATACCCCCAAATATGTATAAGAAAAGCCTACCTTATAATTTTCGCATGTAAGGAATTCTGTTCCTTATTTGCTCGGCCACAATCCGGACCATTTTGCGATCCGAAAAATTTTTTTAACAACGCCTTTAAAGGCAATTCGTTGAAATGCAGCAAACAAACATTCCATTGCAATGGCCGCTGCAAATATCGTTCCATTCAAACAATTACGCCAGTTTTATAGCCTGTGTTAACTGCGGTACCATCACAATTGATAGCGACTAAATGGCTCAACGAAAAATTTTGATCATTTAAAAAACTTACTATAGATTGCGGAATTCCCTCTCCGGTGCTTAAAATGGGTGTGGTATATCCAATAAATTTGGATTCTGGCTCCTTTACTAGCGTTATATCGTCGCTCCCAACGAAGACTAATACAGTTCAGTTAGCGTGGAAGACTAACACAGTTCACTCTCTGCGTCGAAGACTAACACACTTCGTTCTCTGCGTGGAAGACTAACACACTTCAGCTTTCTGCGTCGAAAACTAACACACTTCGTCCTCTGCGTCGAAGACTAACACATTTCAGTTTTCTTCGTCGAAGACTAATACATTTCAGTTTTCTGCGTGGAAGACTACCACACTTCAGTTTTCTGCGTCGAAGACTAATACACTTCAGTTTTCTGCGTGGAAGACTAACACACTTCGTTCTCTGCGTCGAAGACTAACACATTTCAGTTTTCTTCGTCGAAGACTAATACATTTCAGTTTTCTGCGTCGAAAACTAACACACTTCGTTCTCTGCGTCGAAGACTAATACAACTCAGTTTTCTGCGTGGAAGACTAACACACTTCAGTTTTCTGCGTCGAAGACTAATACACTTCAGTTTTCTGCGTGGAAGACTAACACACTTCAGGTTTCTGCGTGGCATGTACAGTCACTTCTCAGAGCAGAAAACCCAGGACATCGCCATGGATCTCTGCGCAGTGGAACCACCCGGGGTTTTACCTCGGCCAAGGACTGTCACTTTCAATGTAACCCTGTTTAGTATGTAACCCTGTTTAGGTTTCTGCGTCGAAAACTAACACACTTCGTTCTCTGCGTCGAAGGCTAGGTTAGGTTAGGTTCAAGTGGCTGCCGCAGAGGCACACTTAGGCCAGTTTTGAAAGGCCCGTTGTGACACCACCAACACAAGGAAAGTCAGTCCCGGGACCCAGCCATATAGAAATTCCTGAGTTGTTGGGATTTTCCACATAGCAGAATCCCGGGACTGGCACTCCTAAACCGACACCGTTACTCCTCCTCGGACCACTTAGATGACTTTATGAAGGCCATCAAGTCCTTTATGTCCAGTTCCGCGATCTGGCTTAGGCTATCCGGGAAGGGAACTCCCAAAAAGCGCGTCTCGCGCCGCTTAAAGTCGGACAGTTGCAGATGAGGTGCTTTACTGTTTCCTCCTCCTCATCATCTTTGCAACTCCTGCAGCATCGTCGGTAGGGCACACCTAGCCTTTCTGCATGCCTACCAATGAGGCAGTGACCGGTTAATACCCCTATCAATATGGAGTTTCCCTCCTAGTTAGGGCATAAATGCGTCTACGCCTGCTAAGATCCCATTTTGGCCAGGTTTGTTTCGATATCCGGCACCCTGGGGATTGCAGCCATCTTTCGTTGGCTTGACGGAGTGTGTGCTCCTTCAGCATTAGTTCGCATGTGGCAAACGGCATACCTAAGCGCTCTTTATCCTGAAGAACCTGCTTGGTCGTGCCCTGCTGGGCAAGCTCGTCTGCCTTACCGTTTCCCTCAATGTCCTGAAGAGATCGACGACAGCTGAGCGTCAGTTCAGAGTTTAACGGGTATAAGCCGAGGGATTTTATGGCCGCTTGGCTATCGCTGAAAATAACGATATCTTCTAAGATAACACGTTTGCTTATCCAGGCCGCGGCGTCCAGGATTGCCGAGACTTCCGCCTGGAACTCTGCCGTCCAACTTCGAGCCGTCGGTGTATATGGAAGTGCCACCATTTGTTTCAGTGCACCAATCCGTCCTATCCCAGTCTTCTCTTCTGGGAATGTTTATTTTGAAACAGCTATCCCCGACTGTAGTGGTCGCACAAGTATCTGTGCTTAGAGGTTTGCCACATCGCGGAGGTTACCTATCCACGACGAGTTGTTCCGATTAACTGCCCGATATGTCGTTGCGGGAGTCCTGCTGTCTGTAGCGTTAGTCTTCCTCGCAGAGAACGAAGTGTGTTAGTTTTCGACGCAGAAAACTGAAGTGTGTTAGTTTTCCACGCAGAAAACTGAATTGTATTAGTCTTCGACGCAGAGAACGTAGTGTGTTAGTTTTCGACACAGAAAGCTGAAGTGTGTTAGTTTTCGACGCAGAAAACTGAATTGTATTAGTCTTCGACGCAGAGAACGTAGTGTGTTAGTTTTCGACACAGAAAGCTGAAGTGTGTTAGTTTTCGACGCAGAAAACTGAATTGTATTAGTCTTCGACGCAGAGAACGTAGTGTGTTACTTTTCGACACAGAAAGCTGAAGTGTGTTAGTTTTCGACGCAGAAAACTGAATTGTATTAGTCTTCGACGCAGAGAACGTAGTGTGTTAGTTTTCGACGCAGAAAACTGAAGTGTGTTAGTCTTCGACGCAGAGAACGAAGTGTGTTAGTTTTCGACGCAGAAAACTGAAGTGTGTTAGTTTTCCACGCAGAAAACTGAATTGTATTAGTCTTCGACGCAGAGAACGTAGTGTGTTAGTTTTCGACGCAGAAAACTGAAATGTATTAGTCTTCGACGCAGAGAACGTAGTGTGTTAGTTTTCGACGCAGAAAACTGAAGTGTGTTAGTCTTCGACGCAGAGAGCGAAGTGTGTTAGTTTTCCACGCAGAAAACTGAAGTGTGTTAGTTTTCCACGCAGAAAACTGAATTGCATTAGTCTTCGACGCAGAGAACGTAGTGTGTTAGTTTTCGACACAGAAAGCTGAAGTGTGTTAGTTTTCGACGCAGAAAACTGAAATGTATTAGTCTTCGACGCAGAGAACGTAGTGTGTTAGTTTTCGACGCAGAAAACTGAAGTGTGTTAGTCTTCGACGCAGAGAACGAAGTGTGTTAGTTTTCGACGCAGAAAACTGAAGTGTGTTAGTTTTCCACGCAGAAAACTGAATTGTATTAGTCTTCGACGCAGAGAACGTAGTGTGTTAGTTTTCGACGCAGAAAACTGAAATGTATTAGTCTTCGACGCAGAGAACGTAGTGTGTTAGTTTTCGACGCAGAAAACTGAAGTGTGTTAGTCTTCGACGCAGAGAACGAAGTGTGTTAGTTTTCGACGCAGAAAACTGAAGTGTGTTAGTCTTCGACGCAGAAAACTCAACCGTGTTAGTCTTCATTGGGAGCGACGATATGTAGTACTAAAAAATAACTATTCAACGATATATCAAACTTTGCAATCGGATTATAAATAAAAAAGTTGTGAATAAAAATCGCCAACTTTTTTTTCGACCCGGTCTACTGCACTGTATGGTGAACAAGGAACGCGAGACCGCCCCCGCCATCCGTACGATCATGCTGGAGAACGTGGTAGCCTCCACTCGCTCGGAGATTCGAGTGGGGGCCAAGTTTTGTCTCCTGGATTGCAGCAATTTTTATTTTATGTAGCTGCATGAATGTGGTTATCTCCGCTATCTTGCCGGTCAGGCCGTTGCAATTAAATTGCAACAATTTAAATTGCGGAGGAGAGGCAATGGCCACTCTGGGAGTTAGAGACTGATGTGTATGCCTAGATGGTGGAAGGCTAGGTCGCGATCGTGATCCCCGTCGCAGTCCTGAAGCCGGCGGATTTCGTTCATTATAAGATTAGTGTACATCCGTCGGAGTTGAGGGCTGCGCAACTCGACAGCAAGGCGCGACGAACACATCAGTCCAGAGATTTCTGTTTGCGAGCCCAGAACATATGCGTAGGTGACATCGGCCTAGGCAGGAGTTGCACTTGACCGATGCCACCGACGCATATATCCTATGCCGACATACAGTACACGAAAAGTGAGGGACCAGAAGCTGATGGACTTGACTCACATTCGTGCTAGTGCCGGAAGAAGTTAGTAAAGGGTTCAGAGACAGGGGCTGAAGCTCGGTAGTGCTTATAGCATCGACCGATGTACTACGAAGAAAGTAGCTACGGGTGGATGCTTGAGATGTTGGCGCACTAGGACGCGAGCTACAGCCGCGAACACACATGCTCTGCTGAGCAATATTTGTATTCCAGGTCGTGGAGACTTGATTTGTAGAAGGCCATAATGCAACATATGAGCGTCGCTTGCCTCGGGACGTCCTAGGACGTTAGCAGCAGGGCGCCACAAAACTTTTGTAGAAACTAGTGGGTCGGTGTGTTTTAGGATCTAGTCCGGATCAACTAGATTTATGTAACCAACCTTTGCATGACGCACACTGGACTGAGTGTGAGCGTCTTGTGTATATTTTCTTCCGGCAAACGCAGCAGAACCATTCTCCTGGATATTAAAGCCAATGTTTATACCCAGCGTACTAGTACAAGGGTATTATAATTTTGCCCGTATAAAGGTACTACGTAACGGCAGAAAATAATCGAGGTAGATATAGAGTTCCATATATGAAAGATCTTAGGTTGAAAAGATAAGTTGATTAAGCCATGTCCGTCCGTGTACACCATAACTTGAGCAAAAATTTAGATATGTATTTGCATGAAATTTTGTATACAGGTTACTTTCTGGGCAAGGTAGGTTGCTAATGAAAATGTTCAAAATCGAAGGATAACCACGCCCCTATTTCGATATCGAAAATTTCGAAAATCACATAAATTGACACATCTCGGTAGCTGAAATGGCTAATGCTATGGATACACACACGAAGATTATCTCGAATAAATCTTCTTTAATCAGATCTAAATTTTACCCTGACCCACACAAAATTGAAGATTAACAATCGGCGCCATCTCTTGTTTTGGTTGTATTTCTTGCGGTTTAAAACAAGATGTCGCTGAGGTTTGTTTATTTTTGGTGACATCTAGTGTCCAATAGCGGTCAAATCGTAATTTCGTTTTCTGAAATCTGCTCAAATCTTCTTCATTTTTGTGTGTTTATAATGAAGATTATGCTCAAGTGCGCAGCCCTAAAAGATTATATAATTTTATTGGTAAATCCCTCTAGCCATTCTCTACGATTTCTTGATACATTTTTTAAGTGGGCGGTGCACCGCCTACTTTTAAGAGGCATTTTTGAAATTTCGTAACTTTTAAATTGACTACGGTAGAACGATGAGTTTTGGTCCAAAACATTCTTGTATCGTTGGAAGTATACCTGATGAAATTCGATATCGAAAATTCGACTGGTCACACGGTTAAAATCGCACATCGCACACATAAATGTTGTTACCAAAATTCAATCTTGAATAAGCTTTCAAAAATAAATTTGAATTTTCAAATCCAGAAGTTTAAATTTTATACCAAAAAGTTTTAATTTTCAAACCAAAAAGTTTTAATTTTAAACCGAAAAATTTTAATTTTCAAACTAAAAAGTTTTAATTTTAAACCGAAAATAAAACTAAAAAAATGTGGCAGCTGGCAGGATTCGAACGAAAACGCTCAGGAGTCACAGCCGGCTGCTCTACCGCTGAGTTATGATGCACATGAAGTTTTTGTGGGCAAAATTCAATTACATTCAAACAAACCAAAAAATTTATTAAACTTTATACGGGTATAAAATTTAGGTTTTTTTTTTAGCCGTGTAACTTTTAAACTGATCACGGTAGAATGATGAAAGTTGGCACAAGGGAGTATACCTGATGAAATTGGACGAAATCGCTTCCCGACCACGCCCACTTTCGATATGGAAGTTTTCGTAATTCATATAAATTGACATAATTCGGAAGGGAAATAGCTAAAATAGTAATAAATAATCCTGGTCATTCTCTTGTGACTTTCTGTCAAATTTTAAAAGTAGGCGTGGCATCGCGCATTTTTAGGTGGGCATTTTTGAAAATTCAGCTGGTCATAACTTTAAAACTGATTATAGTAGAATGATGAAATTTGGCAGGTTTCCTGGTGGTATAAGAAATATTCTTGTTGAAACTCGTAAAAGTCGCCGCCGTCCACGCCTACGTTCCACACTACCGTCGGGTATTTAATGTTCGGTTTACCCGAACTTAGACTTTCTTACTTGTTATATTCCTTCCAAATACATAAATGAATTTTACCGATATCTGTAAAAAATCACATCTCACTGAAACTAAGAGAATACACAAAAATGTTACTCATACGACATGGCCTCCCTTT